>JAZHFQ010000036.1:3000000-3435714 GCA_038387885.1 Spodoptera picta | reverse complement strand
ATCTCCCAAACATTTGTAATTATTATCATAGATAATTATTTTCATCATCTTCATCAAAACAAAATACCTCGTCGTGATTGCGTTTACAAAACACACAAATTCACATTACACTTAGACCCGGAACAACAATTTGTGTATCTCACAAACAGTTAAGATGTATGACAATCGAATCCACGACATTACTGTAGCCCGTTGCCTAGTTGTCAAGTGTGGGAGAACCATGCTTCGGCACGAATGGGCCGGCTCGACCGGAGTGATACCACGGCCTTACGGAAAACCGACGTGAAACTACGCTTCAGTTGTGTTTCGTCGTGTGAGTGAGGTTACCGGAGGCCTAATTACGTCTCCCCCTCCCCAATCTTCCCAATCCCTGAATCCCCAACAATCCTCAAAGTCCTAAATCTCCAAAAGGCCGGTAACGCACTTGTAACGCCTTTGGTGGTCCGGGTGTCTATGGGCGACGCCGATTACTTACCATCAGGTGATGCGTCGATTCGTTTATCGGCTTAGCCCATAAAAAGTTACTACTCGCAGGCCAACTACTAATAACACCTAGTTCGTCCATGCATTTTTTCACCAGTTAATGATCACTAATGATTATCATTCCATTGATCATTGAGAATGATAATTTAAAATAGATCAGCTAGTGAGCACATAATTATGACGGAAGTTTATGACTCTCCAGCCGGAGAACTTGCTGATGTTGCTAACAAAAGTGAAATCTTGAATCTTCAAAATATTTGCTATAATAATATTCATCTACCTTCATAATTGTATACTAACGAGTTCCCTTCATATAGCCATTGCGTGACTATACTTATGTCTTGTTAGACCTATGACGGCTACACATCAAGGTATGCATAACCAGTATAAATAGACCGTGGAGTGTGAAGAAAGATAGCACAGAACGAGATCATGATATACTGGAATTGGATAACTTGATGTGGGTATCGACAAAGTATGATATTTATTTCATCACGTTTTTTATTGTGATGTCTCAATAACTGTGATTCGTCTAAACTAAATAATGAGTTTTCTACTGTTTATGTAAGTTTAATTGCTTTATTGGTTTGCTTTGGACGATTGGTATTTGTTGTAAACACATTTTGTTGAATACAGGGTTTGATTTCCGAGCCCAGTAAAGCATTAATTGTTTTCTCTTTGACGGTATTAAATCTGAAAAAGTGTCCGTCGGCAGACAATAAGCCGATAAACGATCAGATGGATCACCTGATGGTAAGCAATCACCAGAGGCGTTACAAGTGCGTTACCGGCCTTTTGTGGGTTAGGAGTTTGAGGATCGTTGGGGATTCAGTGATTGGGGAGATTGGGGAGCAGGGGGGGGCTTCCGGTAACGTCATACACACGACGAAACACAACGAAAGCGTTGTTTTACGTTGGTTTTCTGTGCTCCGGTCTAACTAACCCATTCGCGCCCAAGCCTGGCTCTCCCACACTTATATACTATTGTTTTTTAATCTAAAAATAATAATAAAGGATAATTATCCTACTGAACCCTTCAAGAAACCACAGCTTGAAAAATAATGGATAGGTACTTCATCAAGCTTTTACTTTATTAGTACTCAGCACTTAGAACTCGAAAACCCCAAAATACAAAAACTAGAACCTTATGCTGTGCAGTCAAGTGCATTAACCTATTAAATAATCATTATATTACAATAGCTTACTTTAAAGCCTTAGCCGATACCTAGTTGTAATTAGATATTACATAAACCACTTATTTAACCCCTATCCGTCTTTAGGGTATAATTTTATCACATGTAACATCCGCTTTTAGTACCTACACACATGAAGCTATGCAAAACCAATTTATCATGGTCTAGCTTTGCATGATCCGTCGCCAAATTCAACGGTCAGCTTATACTGGTTTTTATAGCTTCATGTGTCACCGTGTGTGTGTCAATAAGTGCATGTATTATGTACTTTATATAGAGGTACATAAGCAGATAAAGGTGTCTTGGAGTGTAGAATTATTTTCATGGAATTTCAACTCAGTTGTTCAATGGACAAGGTTGAAAATCCATTGAAGATGTTTGGTAGTTAGGTGAAGCTTGATATGCTGCCTGTATTTTTAAAAGGCATATAGGCTTGTAAGTGGTAGTTTAGTATAATATACGTAACGGAATATTGCATGTGTTGCTACACAAAAGAGTTGTTATAATGCATATCGTATCATGTGCATAATGCATTAATGCAGTCATAAGTCGGTCGCATGATAAATACCTACAAATTTTCGATTTTTATTTAAAGTAATTTGGATAACAAATACGAAATAAATAACATTCAAACTACTTTCCTCATTCCAACCAAAGATTAGGTGCAATAATAAATAATCTATTATAATAAATATTTTCTAATATATTTTCTCACTTAGAAAGTGATTATATTGATAGCGCAGTAGTAGAGGTACAATGCAACCACGCAGCCAAAAGATATCAACGCCCATTCGTTAACTGAAGACAATCGAAATCAAAACTCGATACATCATAATTGTGACACGTAAATTGTTCATACAGTACAGTATCGATTTCATCAGCGTTTCACCATATATCGATATGTGCTATTTCATAGAATTGTAACAATAATCGATTTGTTATCGATAGAAAGTTCACGTTCATTCGCTCGGTCACGTTCGGTTCAATTCTCTTGTAAAATTTTATTATAGATACTATTAGGTATTCGAGTTGTTTTGAAAGGCTTACAGCCTTTGTTAAGATCAAGAGCAATGCAACCAGTTTGGTTTAGTGCGACCTGTGCATCTGTCTGTCTGCACTCTCAAGTTCCGGGTTTGATGTTGAACAGTTCAAGTTTGCTCGACTTTTAAATGCACTTTTATTTTAATTCTGAAAAAGCGAAGGATAATTAAATTTTAAATTGCAACATTTAAAAGTTCAGAGTGGCAGTTGTTTGAGCACACCAGGCATAGCTGTTTTGTTTGTTTACATTGTGCGTCAACCTGTTCACCGATTTATAACAGTGCGTGCACAGTGGGACACTTCGCTTGAAGAGACTCGCGTTCAAAGACAAAAAAATATTGGAATAAAATCGATTTGTTCGAAAATAAGTTTGTTATTGCGGCGTCACATCGTTTCAACAGTTGCCATGCAACAAGATATCTGCAAGGAAACCGCTGAGGTTGCGAAACGGGCGGGCGCGCGGCGAAGGTGAAGGAGGCGAGCGCCAGTCGCCGACGCGAGTGAGAGGCGGGCGCACGACCGACGCTTGCGCTGTACGAGTGCGCGCGAAACACGACTCCACGCGCAACACAAACGCCGCGCGCGCAACTGTGCACTCCCTGCACCTACCACCAAATACCCGCATTACAGTGATATTGTGCATCAAAACCTTTGTGCTAGTGATTGTGTTCCACGGCTCCCTACGTGAGTGCCCACGGAGATTGTGAGAATTTTTCTCGTTATTTGACACACATATGACGTGAATAACGGTGCGGGGATCCGACGCTCGATCGACTCGCTAAAATCGAATAAGTGTTAGTGTATCTTAAAAGCAGTGTGCCGGAATTTTAACGGACTTGCCTAAGCAGAGGTAAGAACGGATGTTTACAGTTATGCTTATTGTATAACTTTAACGGTGGCGGAGAAAGCTTTCTTAGCAGAATCACGTTCATTAAATATTACCAATCATATCGGAGATCATGAGATTATTAGGCAATGCCTAGGTAGGTTTCAGATTAAAACTTATTGATAGAAAGTTCCGAACATAAAACTAACGTACTGATTGATTATCTCGTCATTATATCGAACACCAACACTCTTAACGAACTGAGATTGAAAAAAAATACGAAGTGGGTAATAATGAAATATTCAAGAGAAACAAGTTTCTATACAAAGTCATGTGACTGGTAAAAAGCTAGAAATTATAAATTCTAAAACATTCATAATTCCTAAATGGTGTTATGAATATTCAAATGGAGCGTTTAGAGTTTTTATAGTCACCAACGAAAATGTGAGGGAAAACGTTAGGGACGTGGTTGCGTCCAGAATAAACAATGGCTGGCTGGCCAGGTGAAAAGGTCTCTGACTCATCTTACGTGCGGCACTCGTGGCCGGAGCTTCTGTTTAGAATAAATTTACCTTCGAAACGAGCTTTGTATGTCTCTTTAGTAAACAATGGGCGCGGACCGATTTGTTTATATCTGTTTAATTATTCTTTGCGTAAGCTGCCGTCTGATCGGCCGGTGAAAGATATGGCTGCGATGAATTTCGCGAAAGTTTTGCACATTTCTCTTTGCAAAACTTTTCATCTTTAATTCATAATTTTATTTTTAAAATATTGGTCGTAATGCTTATGTTTTTATCCATAATATTATGTTAAACTTTATATATCAAATATTTAATAAAAAATACACCAGAAGATGTTTTTTTAAACTGATATGCTACAGAAACATGTAGCACTGCGCAACCCTACAGTGGTAACGGCGTATTTCGCCATCCAAGTTTTAAAACAAGTTGCAAAAGAGAGCAATGACGCACAACAAACTTTTTCTTAAAGTTTTCGGAAACAAATGAACTGAACAAAACATTGTTGTTTCGTTGCCAAATTCGACTTACTTTTACAACACGTAAAAAGTAAGTTACCTACTACTAGATAATTATCTTTTTTGTTTCAATTCTCCTCGCCTTTAAGGTTTCGGGTGTCCATGGGTGACGCCGATGGTTACCATCAGGTGATACGTTTTTTCGTTTACTGGCTTATCCCGTAAAAAAATTTGTACCTACTTACCTATATTTCAGAGTAATGTAGGTACCTACAACAACGAATGTATGCAGTTTTGGTTTGAGGTTAAATATTGAAATTTTGACTTTTATCTGTCAATGAATATGATATAAAGAAGACTGTAAACTGATTGTTTCTTCGATCACAAAATAAAATATTTATCATTCGTGAAAAAAAGTTACATCACAATTCATTTACTTATTTAAAACAATGGAATAATCGATATGTCATTGAATTGGGTGACCCGAAATAAATCACCGAATTAAATGTCAATAGATATATGACATAACTGCAGTGACATTTGGAACTATAAATGAATAAAGGGTTGCCGAAATGAAGCGTCATCCATTATTAATTAACGTTTGGTGTAATGAAAGATTATTTGCGACAAATTAGTGAATAGGAATGCTATAATTTAATAGTACAGAGTATTACTATTGGACTTTATAACGTAATTCAACGAAAACTGTTATAGTATGGATAAACAACTTATTATAATGTTGACAAACAAAATCCGTTAATAAATTAGTAACTATTTGATGTCAAAACAATCGTCAATCAAGAGAGATCTATAAATAAAGGCAATTAACAACGGCAGCTTACAAGAACAACATTTTATTACCATTGTTCAACCCCAATAGAGTTATAAACGTTATATTTTACGCATTAAATGTAGAACAACAATGTAAACTATAGAAACTCATTCAGACATCAATGTATATGGCGCGGTCTTGAAACTTTCTAACGACTGCAAACGTTTATAAAATACGGAAATATTTTTATAGTTATTGATGATAATAAACGTTTTACAATATTATTCATGTTTGTAGTATTCAAAGAATTTTAATCCAGAAATATTGAGCTAGAAGGTTTTATCAAGAAATTCTTTGCTTGCGTGCCTATGTCTATATTCCTAAAGTATCTAAGTGATGAAAAAACATTGGTCGTTTTATCAAGGTGTATAAACAAGCCACACTGTCAAACAAAGGTCCCCGATGTTTATGAAAGTGCAAACACAGGATGGTTGTAAATGCACCCTATTACTGATAAGAACCTCATTCTGAGCACATTTTGAGCTCGTTCTCTGACCTTGGTTGTTTACATTTTCCATTTTTGAGAACGTCTTTGTTTACTTAAGTTCGTGTGGTGACAATGTTTGATCTAGATATAAAAATGTTCAACATTTTATCAAATGTTAGGGACGTTTAAATTAAGCCAGAAAAATTCAAGGTTAACAATGACAGTTTTATATGGCACCAAGCCAATTCGAATAAGGTACAAGCTCTTTTACTCATAAATGAGAAAAAACTTTATTCAACTTCTTTTGTATTTCAAAAATAGCCGCCTGATTTATTTCAACAAAATTAATTTGACCTTTAAACTTATGATCGCATAAAGGTCAAGATCATTTGTCTATTAGAATTTAAGAGTCCACTTGAAAATGCCACATCTTCATACAACGTCTGTGTTAGTTAATAAATGCAATTATGTTGCATAAAATTGAAAAACTGATTAAAAAGAATGACATTCATTTTGGAGGTCGTCTTTAGTAGGTAGAATGCAATAACATGTCTGTTACTAGGTACCTACATGCTGACAGTTATTGTTCTTCTAGCTCTGTATGATAGAAAACTAGATTTGTATTAAAAGTTCAGATTATTTTTAAATGTCACTTTGTGCCTTTTTAATTACATCTTAGATGTTATTTTGGAATTACATTTTCAACTTTTATTTGCATACGGATTATTATTTTTAATCGATACGTGATGACTCATTTCAATATTTGTCTTTCTCTATTTGTGAAGTATATGTACTGCAATAACTGCGCATAAAATCTTCTCTCGTCTATCTGATGTAACATTTCATCTTGCATTTGATGCAACGCCATTACCTCACAATTACATTAGCTTATGTCACTTATTGCAGTAAACAGTGGCGAATCTATTAAAATAAATTGCATAGCTGTATCTATGTCTTCACACTTTTTAGTTTCCTATGTCCGGCTTTCTGATTTTAACACCAAATCAGTCAAGGCTTAGGAGACTGTCTGTCTTTTAACCTAAAATGTGTTTTTCATTTATTTATTTATCACCACACTTACATCATACTTACTTAAAATGAGATAGATAAAGATATATAGATACATTAATAAAAACTTTATTAGTGTACTCAAATCGATGTTTACTCATCATACCCATATAACTGATGTAGGTATGATGAAAATATATTTGACACTAGCGATCTGTCCTGTCGCACGGGTGTAATATGCATGTATTATACATATAAACCTTCCTTTAGAATCACTCTATCTATTAAAAAAAACCACATCAAAATCCGTTGCGTAGTCTAAAAGATCTAAGCATACATAGGGACATACAGACGGCGGATAGCGACTTTGTTTTATACTATGTATTGAAATGCCAAATGTTTCCATCTTTATTCTTTCGATTTTTTGTCTCCATCACAAAAATATCCCACTTGTATTTATTGCTTTATCAGATTTCTTTTAGATATTATTTTTAATTACAGCTACACTTTTAATTGTTGTGTCACGATTAAACAATAAATTGGTTTTGTTTAGAACATACACGTGCACTACTCACGTTGGCATTTTAATTAGTGCTGTATTTATTGGGAAAAGTAACGCTATCTTTGTTTATATAAGGTTTTATTTATAGTGCATTTAATGTCGGTTAAAATAGACTTTAACAAAATTACGATACATCTAATTATTAGCGTTATTCTTTTCTGGTATTATTATGATCATCTTGTTTTCTTCAACACCTTTTTTAAATACCATATTGAACTTTAAACATGGCTTGACTTGACAAATGTACCATCTCAATCTTACACCAAAATATGGCAGTAAAACATAAACGGGCAGGTATTACTGAAATATAAGGAGTGAAAGAAAAGATGAATGGACCAGTAGCTAATCAAGTTGTAAAAGGTTGTTGAGGGAAAGTACTTTAGGTGGCTTTTACAACTCGCATTGCCTTATATAATAATTCAACGATGTTTTTACTTCAAACTATATTTTGTAACAAGCTATTTACTATAAAGCTAAACTATTAATTGTGTTATGCAATCAAAATTCATTTTGATGTCTAAATATTAGTGAAAGTTTTAACTACAGATTCATAGTCCTATGTGTGTGTAGGTAAATATAAATGGTGTCTGCGTATTTAGATTGAAATGTATCCTTATCTTTTATTTCAAATAGACACACATGAAACCAGACTGATTAAATATTTACTTAAGTGATTTCTCTGTTTGAGGTGTAGGGGCTTCTATTTCGTTACTAAGTTCATGATTGCTCTTAACTATATACACATAATTGTATTTTCTTCATTAAAAGTTAGTATATTTATTTTATAATTTAAATTTCTTAGTGTTGATTTTTTGTGGTGGGCCCAAAATAATACCCAGTGGAACCCCTCCGCTGTGATAAAGGTTGCAATAAATCTTCTTTTAATTACAATAAAAGTGGGCTGTACTCGTTAGGATGTTCGTGTATGTATGTAGAATGGTCGCACAAGGCAGCCAAGTCCAGCCGCCCACTATGCAAAGGGCGATGTAATTGGGGCAAGGCGACTTTTCATTGTTTTGCATATTCTGTCACGATGTGGCAGGTTTCTTTAATGACTTGTTTTGAATGGAAAACTTTACGGCTCATGAACATTTTTATCCAACATATTAATTTCGACATATTTAGGAAATATTTGAAAAGTAGTAATTATTACAGAGTGTGACAATGATGAATAACCGTACCGTTCTTATGTATATGCGGCAATTATTCTAATGATGAAAATGACAATTTTTCATGAATTTGATTTTGTGATGATATTTTTACTTAATTTATCGTCCTTATTCGAGAACTACCGCTGTGAGTTATAACAATTGTAGTAGTATAATTCTGAGTAAGATTAATCGAGTTGCGTGTCAGAAAAGTTTTTCGTGGCCTACAACCGTTCTTTTTCCAATTTGTTCGAATAAATATTCTTGTTACGATCTTCTTCGATTTAAATTGCTTGATATTAATCGTGATCCACTTCTAAAGTGAGACCAATTAAGTTAATGCTGCAGTAAACAGCATGAACGATAATATCGACGACCACTTAGTGCAGTCAAGGTTCCCTCACAACAGGACCCGACAAGTCGTGAGCTCTATAAAAGTTTAAAATCGGTCCAGTGTGCAGTCCGTCGGCCCTCGTGACGACCTCGCCACAACCTCGCTGCCACCGCATTCACCGCTCCTATTGGCGCGAATGCAGCAATCGCCTCCAAATATAGATTTTTTTACATTCCATGTCACGGAATAGTTTCAGCACCAGCTTTTTTAATATTGTACAAAATTAAACGGGTCTTAAGTAGTGCAATACGAATTTTTAAATTGGTTTCCGATGGAACTAATAACTTGATTATTGTTTCGGTACTTTTTACTCAAAGTAAGAGTTTGGAAACGTTTCGTGTTAATGTTTTAACACTTTAATAATGTAAACGCAGATGAACATCTTTCTGGGATATCCACAGCATTGCTTTTGCAACTTTAAGTAGTTTATTACTTATAGCGTTATCTTTAAAGGCGTTACTTTGAGGTGTTAAAACAATGCTTGAATGTAAATAAAGTTCACGCATTCTGAATTTGCGATTCTAAGCCAAGATTTTGGTGACAACACTTACATAATTTAAGATTATTGTCTCTAATGATGGAACTGCGCAAATTAATGTCATTGTCTACGAAAAATGTGGTCGTTAGAAATATTCACTTTCAATTGTTTGTTTGACAAAGGCCCTAAACGTGTGAATCGCCTTGAATGAAGTGGTTATCAACACAATTACATCGAATTATTGTAATAAATGAAGAGTTTTAATGTCAAGACTGTTCCAGTCTGTCCTATGTGTCTAGTTTCCATTCTATGATTGTCGAAAAAAAAAGGTAAATGTCATGTATCTATTTTTATTTACCTACTTTACCAAGAACATCTGGAAGTTTTATAATACCTTGTTGTGGTCAGCATTAAGGAAAATGGCAGTCACGTTTTCAATATTATTATTATTATTGTATTGCTTTTGTGCATCAAGGAAAGTCCCTCGACCTCTTTTTTAACTTTTTATTGTTATTATCATTCCGTACCTTTCTTGCTACAAACCATAAAATTGTTTAATCAGCGTTTAAAAAAAATATCTAAGCCAAAAAGAAATCGTGTATAATTAGATTGGATTCGAAAAAGGTTGATCAGCTCTAGAAATTTTCTTCAAGTTTCAAGTAACTAGTTGCTGTTTACGAATCCCTATCATTTTTCATCATCATCCATGTTGACAGTAACATCTGCAATAGATTTTCTAGTTTAGTGTCTATTGTGTTAAATCTTAGCGGTTTCCGATTGCCTCATTCTTTAGGACAAACAGTTTTGTATTTATAATAGTAAATCCCGACCTATTACTTCAGAGAAAAGAAATGTTATCATACTTATGTTCATCCTCGTAGTTTCTTTTCCAAAGTCACTTCCATATTTTCTATAATCAGATTCCTTTTCCATTTTAAATTAAATTTCATCTACAAGTCTCAAAGGATTCTTGAAATTACGGATACGATCACAGATTAATTTAATTAGACATAATAATGTAGACGGAACACGGAAATTCATTAATAAAGATTGTTAGTAATTTTAGTTGTTGCTTATTGCGTCAATATTTTGAATATTTGCTAAATATCAGATTTTGTCTCAATTTTTTCAAGGGATGGCGGAAGTACATAACACTGGCTAACTTTTAAATGTGGGAGAACTATGCATCGGCACAAATGGTCCAGCTCGACCGGAGTGATACCACGGCCTCGCAGAAGTCCGACGTGAAACAACGCTTGCGTTGTGTTTCGTCGTATGAGTGAGGTTACCGGAGGCCCAATTACCACCCCCACCACCCTAATCCCTGAATCCCCAACGATGTTAAATTCCTTATCCAAAAGGCCGGTAACACACTTGTAACTGGTATTCCAGGTGTCTATGGGCGTCGCCGATTGCTTAACATCAGGTGATCCGTCTCCTCGTTTATCAGCTTATTCAATAAAAAAGCTAAGTAAAAGCCATGCTCACGTTCAAAGTTTCCATCAACTGATGGAAGTGCGAAGATAATTGGTACGTATATGACCGATTGTACGTGTTTGTAGGATCTAACGTATGAATAAGATAAAGGTAAAAGAAGCAGTAAGGATCGTACTTGGTAGTGGTCTATGCCTCATCTATGGGATCGCCAAAGGTTAATGATTATTAAGACAGTCAATATGAAATATGGAAATTCCCTTTCTTGTCAAGCAATACGGTTGAAATGCTTACTATGTGAAATACACAATTGAATGCGTAAGAAGGAAGTTTCAACAAGTAATGTGTTACTAATAATGTGGTTATTTGAAATGTCCGTTGCTATAGTAACCTTGTTGATTTCCTTGGTAGCGTTTGATGATAAGTTTTAATTGATATTGTATGGTAGTAGTCGTATTTATGGAATATTCTGGAGTGTAGTTAAAGGTTTTTGTTTCTGATATTATTTTATTAGAGTTTATTGCAATAGCTGGAGGTACAACCCCTATTCTAAAACTGCATCGCAACTGCTAAAGTAATTTAACCCGTAGTGCGTCTAAACGTGGATACTCATGAGACACAATGTATTTTCTATTGTCTCATATCGGTGCATTTAAGCGGTTAAGAGTTCTTAATTAGCATAATTGATACCCACATTGTCATCATTATCATCAAGTTGGCCTTCATTGGTCAATCCAATGAATTTTGCTAACAATACATCCTTGGCATTGCCATTTAAGAACCAAGCTCAAGTGTTAATAGTTTCTAAAAAGATATTTATATTATCTCGTCTTTTGAATGACTAGTTTACCTCGTGGCTTTGACTAAAGACAAGACGATGTATATCTAATACAACTGACATTTCCATACATTATATCTTTTACTTTTAAGGCTTCATCCTTGACTTTTGCTCGGTGGCTGGGGTCAGATAATATTAAAGAGCTTATTTTGTATTCTGTACTGGTTTGATATGACATTATGGACGAAATATGGTGGGTTAGATAATTATAGTATGGGGAGCTCGTTGGTATAAGTTATGACTAAGTTGACCAATTGCTTAACCGCGTTTGATCTTTGTATTAACTGGTATCTGTTCTTAGAGGTTTATATTTTATGATAACGGGAGATGAACGACAGCTTGTTATTTATGTTGTTGAATTAAGTTGCAGTATTTTTGTATAAATTGTCTTATTACTTGATATATTTTATTGATCTATTAAACCATTAAAATAAAGTAGAGTGCACGGTTGGTGCAGTGGCTGGACAATCGGCTGATGTGCGATGACACACGGAGCAACTCTTTGTGTGATCCATAAATTGTTGTTTCGGGTCTAGAGGTATATGTCTTGAGTATGTGAACTTGTATGTTTGTAAACGCACGTACGACACAGGAGACAAACTTAGTGTGGGACAAAGTTCAAAAAAAAGTTGTCACACATAAACAGAGAGAAGACTAAAAGTTTAGCAACAGGTTGATGGTTGATTTCAGAAATAAAAACAATGTTGCTATACTAGCCGACAATCTTAACTTTTTTTACTACCTCTAAATACCTATCACAATCTAAAGAAGTGATCTAAACAAGGATAATAGTAGGTTGACTTGATGACTGCATCACAGATACAATGAGTAAGCGCGTGTAATCCATTTCTAAAGTTGTCCCAAATGACGTCATTTAGGTTAGGTTTAAGGCAAAGCCTGTATGAGCCAATACTGATCTTAGTTTGAACTTTATTCATTAGTGTAACCACGAGCTTTAACTTATTAATCATTCATGAAATAGACAAATTGAATAAAAACTTTTATGGTTAGTTCAGAGGATACAAGGTCAGTAAGAATTTTTAAATTAAAATCAAAGGTTTTAGAGAGAAAGAACCTGGAACTAAACGTCTAATAGCGTTACTTGCGACATCTAAGGTTGTACCGTTAACGTTCCTTAAAGCAATGAAATACAAATTTTAATTAATATTCTTGAGTCGACAGAAGCCCACCAATAAATAGAAATATTGAAATGTTTATTGTAGAAGCGACGACAAGCCATCGTTTTAAATGATTTTCTACGGCAATTATTGCATTAGACAAGCTTTCTACTGTGCAGTTACTTCCATATGTACCGTTTTCATAAATGAATTTTGGAAAACCGTTTTCTTGTTTACTATCAATTAATACAAAACCTTGAAAGGTCGTATCGTTGGATGAGTGGGTATCAACACGGCTTTCAAGCGTGAGTTATTTGTCCACTGTCCAGTCGCAAAGTGGGAAATGTAGTAGGAATTTTAAATTCTATCTTCTTAGTCCAAAGTTGTTTGTGGCTTTTGTTTAGTTGTAAGTAATTCTGTATGGTGTTAATACCACTGATTTTTAATTCATACTTTTTTTAAGACTTTACCACCACTTACAATTCGTAAAGGTACAAAGTCGTGGTGGCCCTGAGGTTTAAGAAGCCCACTTCTGGTGCATGAGAATGCGGGTCCGAAACCTACCAACGGCAAGTACCAATGTGACTTTATTCGAGTTATATGTACTTTCTATGACAAACGGTGAAGGAAAACATTGTAAGTTAACCTGGACTTAGAGGTATAATTTCTAATAATATAACAACGGTTTCAAACTTATAATTTCTAATTATAAGTTTGAATTCGCCAACCCCTATTGAGCATGCGTGGTGACTAATGCTCAAACCTTCTCTATGTGAGAAGAGGTCGCATTTATAGGCTATTGATGATGTTGATGGTAACTACATATTTATATTATTTCTAACATCGTCTCAAAAAGGACTCATAAATTACTAAAGCAGCAAAAATGCCCTTTATTTAAATTTCCAAAAATCTCTCCCGATTTCTTTATACCATCAAAATCAATGTTCTTCAAGAAATTACTGGCTTATGTCAGAACGGGCTTGTGGTTTTCGTCAACATAATTCCATATTAATGGTAGTAAGTGTAGCCTGGCAGCCCAGATAGAGTCGTGGCTGAATGATAGTGATGCAACACTGGCTTATAATACGCATTACTCTTGTTCCTCTCAGTTTTTTAATAAAATTCCAGCCGCAGTTTATTACGTTTCGATAGATGATGTGTTTCTTTTTATTTTTGAGAGTATTGTTTTAAAGTTTGTGATGTGGTTGTCAGTTTGATTGTTTTGCTGTCACAGAATTTCAAATATTAATATCATGAGTGTATTAATGGAAAATTTCCCATCATACACGTTCATAACTGAAGACTTAATTCAATTCTTCAAAATTTTCATTAGTCTTTCAAAGACTACCTGTCAAGTTCAATTTCCTAGTCTCCTTTTTATAAACACAATTATACTAAAGAAACTATTTTCGTTTCTACTACAAGACCTAATTTATACTAAACCTTTCAAAGCGCTTCCCAAACGTTTGTGCATCGAAAACAATGGTGTTTAAAAATTGTCAACAGAACCGAATTTCAATGAACAATTTCGAAAGTGACCGTAATTTGTATGGAAATTACACGATGGCCCACAGACCTTGTTACAACTATTAACATTTACGTTTTAAGTGCAAAAATGTATCGGAAAATCATATTGGAATATTGTGCAAAAGATTCTTTATTTTGACCTCAGCCGGTATTTGATCTGTTTCTCTAGTTAAATAACGCATTATTGAACGGTTTCGAGATTCTTAACCGTATGCAAATATTGTAAGTGCATGTCTCTTATGATCAAAATGAACTTTATTACCATTTGTATGCTACAACCCACTTTCTCATAATTGGTAGAATTGTCCCATTCGTCATGTCAGTCTTCTCCACGTTGTATGGGATTTTAGATTGAATCGTCACTCCGTTCGACCTCATGTTCGTTAGCATGTTGTATTGACTTTGCAAGTTACTTAGGAAAGTGGAGAGAGTATGGGAAATGTAGGAATTGTTCATGTTATCTTGTATTGGAATTGATGTAGTTAGTAACAGTGATAGATTTCTGACTCTTATAATGAAAATAAATATTCTAGCGTTTACTTATATGCTGTTGTTTCTAGATAAATATTTAGTTTTTCAAGTTTAACTCGAGTAATATTGTTAAACATAAGGTTTTGTTTACAAAGAGGGACAAAGAGTTATTAGAGTTGAGAATAAGAAACAGTTATTTAAAAATCTCTTCAGTGAGTTCAATATTAAAACTAGCGAGGAGCATACTGAACAAAATAATAGTGCCATGATATCAGCGAGGACAAAAGTTTTCTATTTTCTATGTTCCTCAGTAAATTGTTATTCAAAGCTGTCAACGCTTTCGTCATTAAGTAACAAAACTACGAGATTTTCCTTTTCAAATACGAGTCAAGGTAATGAGCAAGAAATTGTCCACTCGTGTGTATTTAATGTATTCAGTTGTTCGCCAAAGTGGTACATTTGACTCGAAACACTGCTTCATAAGTAGCACTTGAGCTTTAGCCGCGAAAGTAAAAATTACTGTTTGCATTTCATTGACTGTTTACTTCGGTTTTGATTTGAGTGTGTTTGTTTACACTACGCAATGTCTTGCATCCATTTCACTTTGTTCGTCTCCGTGGAACACGGACACGCCTACGCTACTACTATGATATATTCATCATAAAGACTTACATGTTTGGGCATGCCCTGACCTAGTATTGTACAAATAAGTACGGCCGGTTGTCGGCTTTATATTTTTATGGGCAGATTTAATGCGATGTCAACACCGGCTTTTAAGTAATTCTTGACATTTATATTTGTACTTTATAGAGGAGTACTAGGGGCCATGCTGAAGTGGGTTGCAGTCTAGATTTTATGTAGGTTGCGAAATGTAAATAAAGGCTATACTGTTTGGCCTTCAGTTACCTACTGGTCATTTCTTTAACTTTTTATTTAAGACTCTATTGATGCCCATGATGCCAGAGCCTCGTGTTTAAAATCTTTAATTACTTACCACTAGTAACCGGTGGTGGTAAACAATTAATAGAGAAGTAGTAACTTCTCTATTAATTGTTTATATACCCAACACCCAATCTTGTCAATAGCATACTGTTGTTTTTGGTTTTCGGTCTTTTATCAAGTCAGTGTTAAATTTATCATTTAATATTTCACTATTGTATGTATTATCTACGTACATGCTATCTTTAAAACAAAGTTCATCAGAGTTGTATAATTATTCCATCCTTCACATCAATTCACCTCCATGACGCTGCAACATAAATAAATATAATTACCATCACGTACACACTTCTTAAAATAATCTTAATGATACCGACCTACTTAGTTCATAAACAGTTACTATTCACACTTGCAAGTAATGTCAACACATTTAACTTATGACCCCAGCATTAAGTAACTTAAACTTGAAAGCTAACCTCTTGATAGTTGAAGAAACTGAAAGTGGAAAATCAAGAAGAGGATGCGATAAGCGTGTGAGGTGCGTAGTGAAATGATTCTGGAGGTAATGATACGTAATATAATACTGGGCTTGTTTTTACGATAGGTGTAAAACAGTACAGTGCTCTCACTTTTCCCTAGTAATGTTTTAGCAGGCACATAGTCGAGAAAGACTTTATTGCTAAGGACGTAAGATATAAATTAAGATGACGTACTAATTGTGAGAATACTGCACCGAAACAATCAAATGCATTTTAAAAATTTAATAAGAGAACCTTTTGTTAAGTACTGCTGTCTTTAAGAGCCATTAATTATTCGATTAGCATATTAGATGATTGTTCTGACCACATAATTAGTCGTACAATAGACACGTCTACGTAAGTTTTGATGTAACACAATCCAATTATGAAAATGTATGTAAACAACATTCCTCAAAATATGTAATTATGCAAAAGCAACATTTAATGATGATTGAGAAGAACAGACACAAAGATTGTTCGAGTCTAATTGCGTCAATTTAATAATAGATGCAATCTCCAAGTTGGTTACCTATTATTTATTTTCATGTTTTATGCATGCAGTTTCACTCTATCTGGCATCATGGCCACATGTTTAGCGGTTTTCTAGCGCTTACACATGAAAAGATACTTCATGAAAGTGGCTGGTTTTTGTAAAATTATAATGTGGTCTTCTTTTTTACTAACTATGAAATACGCCAAGAAGAAGATATCCAAGTGTCTAGACAAGCCGCAGAGAACCTAACGGGTTACCGGGGCTTCGCCTCGAAGTGCAGGAGTAGGAACGGGGTGGTTTTTAGTCTGTAAGAGTCTGACACTCCCTCAGACAGAGAAGTCATTCGATGATTCCCCCCCTAAAAAAAGTCTAGACAACCACGATTTTAGCTTCTAATCACATTTATCGTAATTAATGTTTGCAGTCCCTCATGATTTACTGCCTGAATGTTTCAATTTGAAACTTTATTCCAATTTCGCTTTATTATCGCTTTACATCACCACTTAGTGTACTCAATTCTTTTCATTAACTAGATCACTTGACGAACATTAGAGAAATGTAACATAACTACTCGTAATTGTAAAATTTCTTACACACGTTGATGTTAATGGTGTGACCAACTTGGCCCTTTGCCTATGACCGTTACTTGCTTGCTCTCACACACAATGACAAGCCTATTGCGGAAAAATTAACCGTTGACGACTTAACACGTCATTACTATTTAAAGACTAAATAGTTCTGATTTTAACATAGGTATGTAGTGAGGTGTGGGGAGCTAGTGTAAAATAAAACAATACGTCTGTCTTGTTTCACGATGCTCTTTAATCTGACCCACTAACTACTAACTACAATAAGGTATACCCCACTTCACCTCCGGGGTAAAAGAAAAAAAAATTAAATCTAAAGATTACATTTTTTTTTGAACTTATAGCTAATTGCCAAACATAAATGTTAAATGCTAAATCCTTAATCATGTAAAGATTAAATGTACTTAAATTAAGCTTACATAATAAAATTTATTTATCTTTAACAAATAATTTTGTTCTATTTTTGTGAACAACATCAATTTTTCCA
Organism: Spodoptera picta; assembly: GCA_038387885.1. NCBI lineage: Eukaryota > Metazoa > Arthropoda > Insecta > Lepidoptera > Noctuidae > Spodoptera > Spodoptera picta. The sequence continues at coordinate 3,417,934 of JAZHFQ010000036.1, read as the reverse complement.
TTTTTCATGATTTTTACATTTGGTTCTTGTTCTTCTATTACAATATATGGGCCGTCATATAAAGGTTTTAATTTATTTCCTGTTTCATTTTTTACTAACAACATATCATTTGGATTATACTTTATTTGATTTACAGTTTTATCATAAATTTGTTTTCTTTTCTCTTTACACTTTAACAAGTTTTCTCTGGCATCTCTATTAGCTACTTGTAACCTGTATTTTAATTCTAAACTGTAATTATCAGGATTGTACAATGGTTCTATATTAGAAAAAATTCTACTTGGTATTTCACAGGGTTTACCAAAAACTAATTCGTATGGGGCATATTTTGTACTAGGATGAACTGTATTATTATATGTGAAGCACCAAAATGGTAGCCATTGGCTCCATGTTTCTGGATGATTATCGCACTGTAGTCGTAAAAATGAACCTAGATGTTTATGTACATTTTCAAGTGAACCTATGGTTTGGTGATGGTATGCGGTAGAGTTTAGTTTTTCTATGTTAAGTAATTTACATACCTGTTCCATTGTTTCCGAGATGAATTCTGTGCCACGATCTGTAGTGATTGTTTTGGGAATCCCAAACCTTAAAATGAAATTGTTCACAAAACTTTTAGCTATACTTACGGTTTCCTTATTTTTAAGAGGATAAGCCTCAACAAACTTGCTTAACTCGCATTGAATTGTTAATATGTACTTATTATTTTCTAAATCTATATCTAATGCGCCTACTACATCTAAGAATACCTTTTCTAAAGCATAACTTGCTGTGGTTGTAATAACCATTGGTTCTCTAACATATCTGGAATGTTTCATTTTCTGACATTTCTCACACTTTTGGATGAAATTCTTGACGTCATTTTCGATTCCTGGCCAGTAAAATTTACGTTTTATATTATTAATCATTCTGCGTACCCCAGCGTGTCCGTTTGTTGGTAGCAGATGATAGTCATTAATAATAAAATTCTTTTCCTCGTCATTGTCTATTCTTTTTATTCCTCTTAAAATACAAATGCGTGGTCCGGACCACTGGCCTATTCCTTTTATTCCTTCTACAATATTTTTTATGAATAACGCGTTATCATCTTTTTTTATAATACAAATCTCTTTTATTCCTAATTTTTCACATATTTTTCTCAAATTTTCCACAAAAACGTCTCGCGTGTAATGTGCTTTAAAATCGAGATTAACATATAATATATTTTTATTGGCTATAAATGCGAAACATTCTGATTCGACATCTACGCTTTTATTCTCTTTCATTTTCTTTAATTCTTCACCTTTCACTAAACTTAACTCGACTGCACCACTCGGTATTCTAAGTATTTCCACAACTTTTGGTTGATCAGGCCAATCGTCTAGGCGAATACTTGGGATACCGCTTTTCACACTATCATTCTCACTTTCCTCCCCTTTCTCAGATTCTCTTATTCTTCTAGCTTGCGCTCTTGTTGTTACTGCTATTATTTTATCATTCATATCTTTTAAATCTTGTGAAGTTACACTTATTCGTGACAAAGCATCAGCTAGTACATTTTCTTTACCTTTGACATATGTTATTTTGAAGTCATACTCTTCTAGGGCTAATCGAAATTTCAGAAGTCTACTGGACGGATCTTTCATTCCAAACAGGTATATCAAAGGTTTATGATCTGTCATTATAGTGAAAGTACGTCCGAATAGGTATGGTCTGAAATATTTTACACTCCAAACTATTGCGAGAAGCTCTTTTTGTATTGTCGGATAATTTAGTTCTGCTTTATTCAAAGGCCTGCTAGTATAAGCTACTGGTTTCATGTCACTGTTACAAAGTACTGAGCCTATCGCTGTTCCAGAAGCATCGGTTTGTAATATAAATTCGTTCGAAAAATCTGGGTATGTTAAAATGGGTGGTGAAATAAGAGTATTTTTCAAAAAATTAAATGAATTCTCACATTGCTCCGTCCATTCAAATTTAGTATTTTTCCTACATAGTTTATTTAAACAATTGGTTATTTCTGCAAAATGTTTTATGAATTTTCTATAATAATTACACATAGCAACAAAACGTCTGACTTCATCAACATTAGTTGGTCTTGGGTAATTTTTTATACATTTAACTTTTTCTGGATCAGGGCGGATCCCTTCAAAAGATATTGTGTGACCTAGATACAATAATTCTGTTTTTAAAAATTGACATTTACTCGGATTTAATTTAAGATTGACTTTACGTAAACGTTCAAAAATTTCAATTAGGTTTTTATTATGTGATTCCAAATTTCTGCCAAAACAAATGCAATCATCTAAATATATAAAACAATTTATATAGTTTAGGCCTGACATAGCAATAGACATTGTCCTAGAGAAGGCACTGGGGCTCGTTTTTAAACCCATTGGTAGGCGCTTCATCTGGTATTGTCCTGTACTTGTGGTAAATGATGTAATTGGTCTAGACTCTGGTTTTAATGAACATTGGTAATAAGATTGACTAAGGTCTAAATGTGAGTAGTATATAGCACCTGATAACGAGTCTAAAATGTCGGTAATATTTGGTAATGGGAATTTGTCATCTTGAATTACCTCATTTAATTTTCTGTAATCGATCACTAAACGCCACTTTTTAATTTTCTCATTATCTGACTTTTTAGGAACTAATAATATCGGACTGGACCATTCACTTTGTGATGGTTCAATTATGTCATCGTCTAACATTTGTTTAATCTGATTTTCTATTTCCGGTTTTAAACTATGTGGTAATCTGTATGGTTTGGTATATACTGGACTTACATTTTGTTTTAAATGAATTGTTTGTTCCTCTAAGTTAGTAGTAGTAAGCTTATCGCCGGGTAAATGAAATATGTCGGCATATTTAGAACAAATACTCTCTATACTGTTTCGTTCGCTTGTACCTAAGTGATCAAGTTTCAAGGTTTGCAACAATGTTGTTGCTCGTGTGGGATTAGAGTCACATTTATTAAACGAGCATACATTGTATTGTTTTAAAGGTAATAATTCAGGTTGAAAAACTGAAATAACTATATCTTTATCGCTGGTATTCATTAGCCTGATAGGTATTATGTTATTTTTTGGTTTTACTATCAACCCAGCCAAAAATAAATTTTCTTGTAACTCCTTCTGCACAATCACACTGTCTTCTCTCACATCTGAAGTTAGCTTTATGTAATGAATAGTTTCGCATCGTGCTGGTATTGTTATATATGCAGTACACAATTTGGGTGAGGTATGTAAAGGCAATATGCTTTGTTTTTCTTTTGTTAAAGTTAATATATTTTTCTCTAAATCAATAGTAGAATTAAAATTGTTCAAAAAGTCTAAACCTATAATTCCGTCAGATTTACAAGGTAAATTGTCAAATAAATAAAATTTATGTTCATAAAATGTTTCATCGGAAGCCTGCAAAGTTAAATAAACATATCCTTCTGAGTACGTCTTACCACCTATACCGTTTATAACTATAGGGTCTCTATGTACAGGTATCCGTTCCGATAAGAAATTACTGCGAATTGCTGATATTGAGGCGCCTGTGTCTAGTAACCATGAACATTTTTGATTACCTAACTGCAAGAATATGTATTTTACATTATTGTCACAATTAAAAATATAATGTTTAGGTCCGAAAAAACTGATTCGATTCAGTAGCTTCTTGTTCTTGTGGGTTTTCGACTTGTGCTGAACAAACTGGTCGATTATTACTCCTACTACTGGAACCTCGACTACGATTCGAATTTACAAAATTACCACGATACTGCCGTGCTGGTCGGGAATTATTATATCTCCAGTTATGATTATTTAAGTACTTACCTCTCTGGTTATAGTTGTAATTATTTTGTCCTCGATTCGAATTGTAATGTCCTCTGTTCATTCGACCTACAGGCGGGCGACTTATCCGTGAAGACCTATAGTAATTAAATTGGTTACCTCGCCTTTGCGTTGCATTAAAAATGTTGTTGGAGGACGAAGGCTGTCCCAGCTCTTCATCCTCGGCCGCACGCACCGCGTCCTTCAGCTGCGAGTAGTCCCTGGCTGATATGATCGTGCTTAGCCGCCTGTTACGCAAGCCATCTGCAAACCTTTTAATTGCAAGTTTTTCATTTATAGGTCTCAAAATCTCACTTGCTTTGGGGTTTTCGTCGCTTTGTGCGATAGTGAGACCTACAAATAAATCTGTCAATTTATCACCAAACTCACTTATTGACATATTGTTTTGAGATAAATTATTTAATTGGTTAAGTATCGAATTTGCCGATTTTTTAGTTAGTAAGAAGTTCTTAATGTCTTGTATTAAATTAGTTACATTGTCATATTCGCTTTTTAATTTTAACTTAGCAGATTTTGATAACCTGGTTTTCAATACAAATGTTATTAGTAATTTTTTCTGTGTAGTATCTACTAAATATTCATTATACATCTCAATTCCATCTATAATTTTTTCAATAGTTTGCTCTGAATTATCCATTACTGGTATTAAAGAAGTAGCGGTTTTTATATCGAATTTCTCCATGTTTGTTACAGTTGTATTTTCCTCGCAATTACTAGTTTTATAAGTCAAAATCCGTTTATATGTTAACTCTATACGTTCTTTTAATATATCATGCACATATTCTGCAAGTTCTACTGAAGTTTCTTTAGTTTTAAAACTACTAATGATATCTTTATATGTTAGAAATAACTTTTCAGCTTGTAAAAATTTTTCATTTACATTACCTGCATATTGTACTCGTCTAGTAGGGCCCAATTTTCTTAAATTAATTTGAATATCATTCAACTTACTTAAAATAATTTCTAAGTTTTGTTCCATATAACTATTTCACTTAAAATTATAGTTCATTTTTCCATTGATTGAAAACCGTATTTCCATTGATTCACGCATATTTCTCATAGACGCAGAGAGCACCGTAGCACCGAGCACCCCTTCAAACTGGTTCAGCTTCTTCATCCGGTCTGCCAAATCTTCCCGAGAGTCTCTGTCGCATACGCCTTATAAATTCAAAGTGCATCTTTCTTTCCATCCATTTGCGTTCATTTTTCTTCCATTTCTGACATCCGAAGTATATAACAGCCATAATACCAATAGTCAAGGCCGCTGCTAAGAGTAAGTTGGTCGTCATCATATGGTTCTGGACCTCGATGTCCTCGTAAATCGTTGCTTTATTGGGTCCTGCTGCATTTTGGTTCAGAGTGAGTTCTTTGTCTTCGGTTTTAGAGTATGATTTTCCCATTTTACGGAGTATAAGTACAAAAGGAATTTGAGTACGGTAAGTTCAAGTTTTGATGTCACTGAGTCTGATCACACACAATCTTGATGCAGCAAAATTTTTGGAAGTGGAAAGTTAGCATTAAGTAGAAATAAAATCACTTTGCACACTATTATTCTTGGCGAAAATCACTTTGCACACTTGTACTTGTTCTTGGCGAAGCGTTATTCAATTGTTCAAAATCGGTGCACCGAGGCACACAAGAATCCGCGGCGTCAGCGTTCGCCGGCCACCCGACACTCGCCCACGCCATGGCAAGGCAGGGTCGCCATGAGGTGTGGGGAGCTAGTGTAAAATAAAACAATACGTCTGTCTTGTTTCACGATGCTCTTTAATCTGACCCACTAACTACTAACTACAATAAGGTATACCCCACTTCAGTAGTTACAAATGTCTGTTAATACGTTATGAGAAGTAAAACATTTATTTTTCTTGGGTACAGTAGGTACAGACACATAAAATCACTACAAAGTCTTTTGATACCCGCTGAGAGTTTATTAACAGGACCGAACTCGACGGTGGCGCCATCTGCTAATCGCAAAAATCATATTACTTTTTTTTTTATTGAAACGTTGCCCCACACTAGGATTTTCTCCTGTGTCGTGGGTGCGTTTACAAACATACAAGTTCACATACACAATGACACCCAGACCCGAAACAACAATTTGTGGATCACACAAAGTGTTGTCTCGTGCGGGAATCGAACCCGCGACACGTTGCACGGCAGCCAGTTGCCCAGCCACCGCACCAACCGTGCAGTCAACTACTGGCTCCTCTAAAGGATTATATAGATTCAAAAACTGGTTTTCAAAATCGAAATCCAATTAACCACAAGTCACATGATCAGCCTATACGAAAGACAACATGGAGTAGAATTCGAAAGTAAAATATCCAAGTAGGTAATAATTGAATATGGCTTTCTACATGTTTTTGAGATTACCCATAATTACAAATACATGATTGTACATAATTTAAACGTTTATCTCAATGAAGAAATTAGAGACTAGTTTTGTGTTTTATATAATTTAATTGATCACATTTTACGCTATCGTTTTGGTGATGAAAAAGTGAAATGATTTGGGTGTGAAATTAATTTGTTTAATCTCAATTTTTAAGCAACTTTCCTTTAATTTGATGATGATAGAGTTATGCGTTATGTGACGCTTGGGTTGCAATCATTCTTGCTTTAATTAAATGAAACGGTTTCAAAGATTTTTTCTCGTCGGTGATCTTAGGAACGCATTTGACGAGTCTTGGGAAACAAGAAAATATTGAATTCTTTTCTAATCTTCATACAAAACTATTCCAAAGATATTTAAAAATAATACAGAAGGGCACGGCGATTTATGAAAACATTGCAAAATAAACCTTGAAACCTACAAAATAGAACACATAATCAAAAAACCCAGTAAAACCCTCAAAACAGTGTTCACTATTTACCAAAATAAGTAGATATTATACAACAATTACATCCATTATTCCGTTGTTCCATTTGAATTTCGAATGTCACTCTGAGACGTTCCATGCGTGTTTGAAAACAGGTAACTGGCACACTAACAAGTGTATTGTTCATCGAAACACTTGTGTCACTATGATTGATAAACAAGAGGCGGTGTGATGCTAATATGGACCTTAGTGCTTCGAGTTTAGAGTCCTTGAAAGTGTTTGAAAGTTGTATGCTTTGTGCAGGGCTGTCTAGTGTCTACATGTTTGCATTTCTTTAGTTTATCTAGGGTCCATTCTACTTTGGTAGTTTTAAGAGGAAAGGAATATAGTGCTGGTTAAAAAATGTGTACAGTCAGAAGATTTTAAAATTATAACATAATAACGTAAAATCACGCCTTTTATCCACGTAGGGGTAGGCAGAGGTGTACCTACATTATGTTACTGCACAATGTAACACCCACTTTTCACTATTTATGTTATGAGCCCCATGTATTAGGGCGTGAGCCTATATACCGGGCACAATTCCAGACACCGTGCTACAACTGAGAATTAACAAAAAAACCCAGTAATACTTTGCCCGACTCGGGAATCGAACCCGAGACCCTTGCCCGGCAGTCGCACTTGCGACCACTGCCAACGAGCCAGTTATTTTTCAAATTATCTTAGCAGATTTTCATGATTTTGGTCCGTAAATAAAATGATTGCTAGTAGAAAACATATATATTAGAATTCTTTTCTTAAAGCAAGACCTAATGTTAAAATAAGTTCTCTATTTCGAACTAAGTCATGAATTTTGCCGTCTTTTTTGTGAAAATATTAATTTGAAAGTGAGAACCCTGACAAGAAGTGTTAAATGTCAATCACACTGACTTGCATTGTTAAGGCTCGACTGACCTTTGTAGCAGTTTTTATACAACCGACTAAATTATGATACTTAGAAGTGATTTGCAGTACTTTAATATCACCTCGTTTATAATTTGATTTATTAACATAACATAACGCTTTTTATCCCCGAAAGGGTAGGCAGAGGTGCACATTATGTCATTGTACAATGTAACCTACTTTTACTATTTATGTTATGAGTCCCATGTAATAGAGGGTGAGCATATTGCCATATACCGGGCACGATTCCTGACTCAGTGTTACCACTGAGTTTTTTTTTAAACACCCTGTAGTACTTTGCCCGACTCGGGTATCTAACCCGAGACCCCTTGCCCGGCAGTCGCACTTGCGTCCACTCGGCCAACAAAGCAGTCAACTTAATTTATTTTTCTCTGTATTTGTAGGATTGAACACTTTGGGAAAGCGCTCATAAAGTTTTTTTGGGCTTATTAAAATAAATGGCTTGTTGATTTTGTATGGAGTATTGCTTGAAAAAAAAAACAGCTACTTACTAACTCATGGCATTAATAAGCGTCATCTCGTTTTGTACTAACAAAAAATTTTAATTGTTTTTTCTGACGGATATAAAAGGGTTTTTATTTTATTTATTGCTTGGAGGTGCTTTAAACTGTCAAACACCAAGCGGTCACCGGTTACCGCAACCTATTGTTCTATAATTGTGTCTATGACGGTACTCAACGAGTTAAGAAAATTATTGAAAGCCAACCTAATTAGTTAGCGTGATTCAATATTTAGGCTCTAGAATAGAATTTAGATACTTATTTAAGATATGTATCGATTTTTTATTTCTTTTTTTTTAAATCATATTAATTTTAATTTCATTATCACAAATTATCATTAAACAAGAAAAACTGAAAAATTCTGTAACCTATAATATTATTATTTCTGAAAATTGTTGTTAAATAATAATCATTTAAAACATTTAATATAAAATTAAAAGCGCTCTTTAAGTACATGCGTCATTGAAGACTTTGGACATTAAAAAATATGTGGTTTTATACGAGATAAAAAAGAAATCTTGACAGACCTCTATCAAAATAAATGTACAAGAAGCTTCTTGTTTTCATCAAAATGCCATCGATGTTTGGACAGTGAGTTACTTTTAAAATGTCAAAGTCAAGATGTTGTTAGTCCATGGACATATTGGACTTGGTAATCGATATATTTTACAGTAACGTGGTTCACGTGATTTCATCTGTTGCTTTAGGTATATTCCTTACCGTGTCATTGCTTGATTCAAGGGAATTAACGTTACCTAAGAATAGTAATTCGTAGTTGCAAGAACCATTATTGAAATCAGACTAATGCGTCTAAGGATCAGATCACTTCAAACAAACTATTAAACTTAGTTTTTTTATTAATATAGTAGATAGTATAGGCGGTAGACGAAATTAGGCTTTAGATTTTGATAATACTGGAAAAACTAACTACAGTATTTAATTTACTCGTTAAGGTCTATCTTAACCTACCTTAATGGTCGCGGAGAACCTAACGGGTAACCGGGGCTCCGGCTCGACGTGCAGGAGAAGGAACAGGGTGGTTTTTAGTCAGTAAGAGTCTGACACTCCCTCCCGCGTCATCTAGGCGGGGGCAGTCATCCGATGATTTTCCCCCTAACCTACCTTAACGAGTAAATTATTATATAAGGTCTATACCTTAACGAGTAAATTATTAGACATTCAGATAGTGCTATTACTATGTGAATGTCTAAGCTTCGAAGGATAAATAATAACTACAGTATTATACCACTATAAATAACATCAAAACAATAAGTCCAGATCCAAGACCTTATGTTCATCAATAGCTATGACCGCCAAACTCAAGTCTGTGACTCGTTGTAACTACTAAAGTAGTGAATTCAAACTTATCAGACAATATGTATGTAAACTGTGCACTCACCTACATAACACATGTTTACAACGAGAAAACGTTGGCGTTGCGTGTTCTACACCAGATTTCTTTGAACATTCAAGGAGATATGACTACCGGTACTCTTGACGCGATGTCGGAAATGTTTTCCAATTAACGTGACCATCTTACTGTTTACTGCTTTAGGATATCGATTTCGACTCTAATAGCTATGCTATTAAACTCAAAATCATAGAATGCCTTAATTTCCGTTCATTTCAAAGCAAAACATAATGAAACCTATCACAAAACTTAGTTAAGAACTGCAATTTACAAAATCGAGTTTTCGACTCGAAACTAAAAAGCGTATTTAAGCGGTTAGCGTTAGTCGATTAACGGTTAATCGCTTGTACCGCCCATGGGAACTTAAGTGACACTATTCCGCTTATTGCATAAGCGATAATCTCTATGACACAATTTCTGATTGCTATCTCTAAAACACCAGTATGACATGGTCTTTGAATGGGATTTGTGTTAAAGACATGAAGGATCAAGTTGGCTGGTCGATATTTCATATTGCAGACTGTTTTACAGCTAAGTTGATGATGTTATTTTCTTGTGGCTGTGACGTTTGTTGGTTGAGTAGTTAAGGGTTGAGTGGGTAACGGAATGCTGTAGCTGATGATCAACTTTTCAATAAACCTCTATAGTCCTATCCACGGTAGTTATGTTCTTGGGTAGAATTAAATTTCTTTTACTTAACTCATTGAGTACCGTCATTATAGACACAATTAAAGAACAATAGGTTGCGGTCACCGGTGTCCGCGCGGTATTTGACAGTTTAAAAAGGTTATTAGAAAGATGTGACTATCTTCTCCAAATTTATTTATAATCATACTGAATCGAAACACGACATACAACTGGCTCGTACGAATAAAATGGCCTTGTATACCAACACGAGGAAAAACAAACATATAAACAAAATAAACGTAACTTTATGTTAACAAAATGTAAGAGGGTCAAAGTTAATAAATATAACAAGATGGACAAACAGACTGCTCTTGAACCAATTTCATTCGTTATTAAATAGTATGTGAAACAGATTTCGCTTTCCTACTTCAAGTTGTGCAAATAACTAATGTCTTATGAAAACTTGCGAAATTGATCTTGGTTGTAGCAAAACTAGTAAGTGTTGTTGAAATATTGGAATATAGCTTGTAGCTTGCTAAACAACTGTTCATATTCAAACGTTGTAGCTGTTATTTTCTGAGGTAGTAAGAACTTAGTAAGGACCTATTTTTGGGAATTCTTGTGCTCTGATAGCTATCATTAACGATGTGAAGGTGTCTTTAGATAGTCATGGTATCTGGTTCAATGAATAAGAAAGAATCTCATTACCAAACATTAGGGAGACTAAGGATTTCACAATAAATAGAGATGTAAATATTGATTCAATCTGAAATGATAATGCCGTTTTGTTTACCGATGCCATCGATGTTGAAACATAGACTAGGACTAGACTAGACCATAATTTTTGTTATGAACAAATATTAATACATCCTATTTGTTTTATAAGGAAATATTGAAGAAAATAAAGACTAATATGAAGTCACGATTCTCTTGATGATATCATTTTGTTAGTTCCTTGACAAATACGTGAGTTATGGACAAAAGATCGGATCGTTAAATGGCTAGACTATTAAGATACGCAATGAATATTCATGATCTTAAAAATAATGTTTTTGCAAAACATTTTTGCGGTTACATACATACAATTGAATTTCTGCGAATCTGGTTAGACTTTGATTGAAGTTACTTTTTATGGAGGATAAGTTTTAATGGTTAACTGTTGTCATACATACTATTACATAAGTATTCTGCCGATGTAACAAAATACTTTTTATTATTTAAGGCTTTTTTCTTTTAGTTGACAGTGTTCTATTTTTTGCCGACCAACGGGAAGTCGAAAATTCCGGTAATAAACAATTTAGTTTCATTAAAATACCTAATCTAAGACTTAGCCCACAGGACTGTTACTTGCAACTACTAGACCAAGGAGGCGATAGTACCGTTTTCGAATAAAATAAATGCTACAATAGCACCAGCCTCAAAACTAAATGACGTAGAAAATTTAATTAAGAAAGCATCAAAGCGATTACAAACAAATACGGATCAGACAACGATAGAAACGTTAAGAGTTGAACAAATACAGACCTAATTAAGAAAGCAATAAAGACCATTAATGATGCAGCTAAAAGAGAAACTATAGTAAAAAACTATCGAGGTCTCCCCGTGTTGGAATCTAGACCTGATGGCCGTTCAGATGTGACTGATTATACCGTTAGCTCTCTATCTTCTCTGTATTGATGGACGGACAAAATCATATGATTACGACGTCACGGTAACTGGCAAAAATTACATAGGAAGATAGTTTTTTGATTCCTCATTTGACACAAATACCAAGTATGTTAATATTCGGTTTGATATAGGAATTAATAGTATTGTACTGGATAGTTTTGGTCCACGGTTCGATGGAGATATACACGTTATTAACGGTAAATATAACTGCCTATCTTGTTATGGATTAGGCGGAGTCGTAATTTTAATTTTTGGGTCTGATATTTGCAACTGTAGCACGGAATTTATCTTGGTCTATTTCTCTTGGTACTTATGTCTCAACTCTCAAAATGATTTTACTAGTCATCCTTATTTAACTCGTCGAGTACCGGTTTTGTAGACACAATTATAGAACAATAGGTTGCGGTCACCGGTGACCGCTTGGTGTTTGACAGTTTAAAGGATAATTTATCAAGATTATACCTTTAAGTTACTATCCCGTACAAACGGTAAATGCAATAAAGGATGCAATCTCACCCACGCAGAGTTTTATAAAGGGCTAAAGTTAATCTAGAAACTGAATTCATTATGTTATGCCAATGACTTTCTAAGATATAAAATATCTTGCAGTTTTAAATAGAAAATAAAATAAAGTATGGATTTCTATTGACGTTATATCTCATTAAGAATTGAAGTCAACAAATATTGCGCAACAATGCTCTCGAAGCAATTTTAATTCAACAAGAATTTTATAAATGAGAGACGATACGCCAATTCGTGTTTATAATAAGCCATTAAAAAGTGTCAAAGCGACTAACAAAAGCAACAGAAACTCCACCGACAGTATTAAACAATTTCGTTATACAAACGTTTTAAAGAATCAGCGAACCAGAGCTTTGCTTTAGCAATTTAACTTTGACACCGATTTAAATAAAAATAAACTTTATGCCCAATGCAATACAGCTCACTAAGTTAGTAAAACTAAGTTTTTTATTAAACTAGACGCCAGATGTTTTCGAAATGCCTCTCGGAGTGGAAAATTGTTAGATTTCGTGTTAGGTCGTTGCCCGTTCAGTGTGACCGATCAGTGATTACTTTGATATCCAAGTGCAATCTTAAACTGAAACTGTAAATGGCGTTACTTAACGCTAAACAACCACAAATCATACAAAGCCTTGGATCGGAGTATGATAGTTGCTTATGTCCGTGAAAGTAAAGTTCTTGCAGCAATTACCTCTATATTGTTATCTCTGTAACAGCATGACGCAAGTTCTTTGTTGCAAAGTCAAGGACCCTGACTTGTTGTTTTAATCGGCTACTTCCAGTTTATCAAATTGTGCAGAATTGTTCTTTTCCTTAAGATCCTATCTGATCCCTCCGCATTTCACAACTCCATAAATAGTGTTACTGTGATCATGCACGGCCTAGTTTACTGTGATAAAACTGATGTTTCAAATTGAATGTTTTCCTCTTAGCTCTGTTAGTACAATGCCACGTGTTTATTGCGAATCCACGGTCGTATTGATATCACCCGCAGCTCCAAGCGTCCAAACCTTGTTACTATCATCGATATTATCACATGGTCCACTTTACACAATGTTTTTGTTTGTAGCTTGTGTAATGTCATTTAGTTTTTCCTTTAAGTTACTAACGAGTTAAAAAGCTTGCCAATATTTTTGTTTACTTCTTTCACAAACCTAACAATTCCTGTTTCCAAACAAGTTTCCTTGTGACAAATAAGTTGTCTCGTTTCCATCAATTTACAAATTATTCATCATATTTTATTTTTCATCCGTTATTAGTGTATGTTTTTGTCGAGTTTCCAATCTGGAATAGAACGGTTCTCCAGTATGATGTACAAAATTTTTTGGATGATTCATAATGTACATACAAGTCATGTTCGTATCTGGACCGGTGCTAATATTTCAACTGCCATTCAAATCTGCACCTACAGCTTTAACTGGTTAAGCTTAAATTCAAATTAAAATATGTAAAATATTTTAATGAAGTATTTTAAATTAATGCGATATCGGCAACTTTCGTCAATCAGAAAGAAATTAAAGCAAAACCAGATTGTTTTCCATTATTTTTAATGAAATTTATGATTTTGATTATAATGACGTGAAAGTAATTATCTTTTTAACATTTTCCTATTTATACTAAACTAGATAAGAAATAAAAATATACTTCTTCTTATTTGACTATATGACTATATGTACATTTGCTATGTGATAAAGATTTGTTAGATTTCATCTAAAATTCCAAAAAGCTTTTAGAACTAAAAAAAATATTTATGACGTAAATCTAGAAACAGACCAGAGAATTTTAAATGAATTATTGATAAGGCAAGTCCAAGTCTATGTTTAGATAATATAGAAACCATATAGAAAGCCGTTGATTGATATCTTAGTAAAAAAGTTTGCTTTCTAAGCTTAGGAACAAGGTTGGGCCCAGTAGTCAGCCTTGTGGCAGGCCACAATAAGATCGTGTGATAAGACTTGCTCGTTAGATCCGGCTTGCTAGACTAGTGTCAATGTCAACAATTGTTTATTTATTCCCTATAGATATTGTTTTATTAGCAATCTCCGGATTTTGGCACAGAATTATACATATTTGGTGGATCCCAATGTGCATGTTTTATATTAGTTTCACTGATATCAATATGATCACTGTATATTATTGTTATACTAACAATATGTAAATAGCCACCATATTCTTAATATTTGTTTACGTCTCTACTAATATTAACATTAAGCTTTAAAAATTCATAATGTTTGTCAAGTGGTCTCTTTTTGTCGCAAAAGTCTCCTTCAACCTGACCTCTTAAGACAAACATTCGATATCGATTTGAATTTCGTGTTTATTCGAATTTATTTTTTAAAAGCGTGCGATTCTTCTGTAGAGCACTCATCGCTGTCATACCTCACTGATTCCAGTAACGAGATCTCGATAGTCGAGTCGATAGAAATCGTCTCGCGTTGATAACAGGTCTAGAATCGAGTTGACGCCTCATTACAACGATGTCCCTGCGCTTATCCGAGTACATGTTGATTTGCATATGTGTTTGAATTCCTAATGTTTATGTAACAGTGACATCGCATTCGAATTTTCTTATTATAAATCGTGTATTGCGTTTCTTTTGTAACGTTTTTATCGTGACTGTATGATAAATTTACATCGTAATAAGGCTAATCAATGTAATTATGCTTATAATGATACATTGGAATGGCATATGTTACGCGCGAAATGCTGGAAGTACTATAATTTATGGCTCATATTTTTCTTTACTCACAATTCTTGTTAAGTACTTCGGTACTATGTACCTACAATTCAATCTGAGATTTAAGTTGCAACATTTTCGTTTGCTATTATTGAATTAATTAAAGCTCCATCTAAAAATATGTTCTTCTCAAATGGCAACACTGTGTGTCGAAATTAATTAAGGAATTCAAATTTTGCAAATCAAGTTTCGAAACTCAACAATATGCAAAATATGTTAATATCACGAAATCGAATGCAGCCGCGAGGTCGCCATATTGTGGTCTCAATTTGTTTAGCAATCTGTGTAGATACAGAAGTTTAAAGTGCTTTTTTATTTGTACAACATTTCATACAAAAAAGACTTACAGGTTATGATTGCAGTATACATGTTATTAATTTTAAAAGTTTCAAACCTTGGTTGCAACAAAATTGAATAGAATAAATTCGAGACGAAATGATCTTCTGCAATATAATTTACATTAAATAAATATATATAGAATATTAGTAAAATAAATACTAGGAGCGTAGGTAGCAACTGACTTCTTAATACTCCTTGAAGCAGTAATAGTAAATAGAAGATGTTCGTAGGCGCTGTTCTATCGACCTGTGAACCGTTCCTACCTTCAAACGAAACACGATTTCCCTATATATGGCATAAATGAATTCCAAGTTCCAACCGTAAGGAATCTTTTCACCGTAATTCAAAGTACGGAGACTACAAAACACGTATAAACATTCTTAAACAGTCTGGCAAATATGGCTGCGTTTTTATAGAATATCTTGGAATTTTCAAGTGGTCTATCTACATCGGATGAAGTAATGGCTCGTTTTCATTGTGAATCATCAGTATTCAAATATTTAGATGTTAATGAAAATAAGAGATATCATTTTGATTTAAGAGATTTCAGCTTAAGAATCTGCTTGGTGTTTGTATAGGGCGTGAATAAACAAATGTAGCACAGTACAATAAATCATACATTATTTATTATTACTGAAAATATTGCCGACTGTCTCGATGGCCGAGTGGTCACAAGTGCGACTACCGGGCAAGGGGTCTCCGGGGGGGGGGGTTTGATTGCCGGGTCGGGCAAAGTATTACTGCGTTTTAAAAAAAAATCTCATTGGTAGCACGAAGTCTGGAAATGTGCCCGGTATATGGCAATAGGCTCACCCCCTATTGCATGGGACTCATAATATAAATAGTGAAAAGCTGGTGTTACTTCTGTGTGCACCTCAGCCTACCCCTTCGGGGATAATAGGCGTGATGTTATGTATGTACTAAAACATTTTGAAACGTTATACTGAAACAGAAAACCAATTTAAAAAGAAGATCTTTGCACATACCGATTAAGCTGATTGCAACTTAAGCCTAAGAAGAACTGCGTAAATATTTTTGCAACGTCATTATAATGCCTATAAAAAATGTCCTCACAAAAATCGAGATCACTAGCGACCAGTTTGTAACTTTGTCGCAACTTGTCTTTGGTATCAGTTTGTCGCGTAATTTTCGAAGGTCGTTCATATTTTTGTGATAGGAATGTAAGCCGTGTAATCTGTGTTTGTGTAAGTATTGTGTTAGAGTATTGTAATCATTTTATTCGTAACAAAGGTTTGTTGATTAAGACTAGCAGTGTTATAAAGCGAAGGACACACCGGGCGTCGGGGATCGCGGGACGATCTCCGGCCACCGTAAGCGCGGGACTGCGGACGGCGAGCATGGGTGGCTCCCCGTCCGACCAGAAACAGACCCGAGCGTACGGCGCGTCGCGTTCCGCGCGCGCCTCAAAGAGCCATCAGACTACCACAGATGGGGCCCAATACGGCCTATGCCGATTCGGAGTCGCGGAGAACCTAACGGGTAACCGGGGCTCCGGCTCGACGTGCAGGAGAAGGATTTGGGTGGTTTTTAGTCAGTAAGAGTCCGACACTCCCTCCCGCCTCACCCAGGCGGGAGCAGTCATTTGATGATTTTCCCCCCTTAAAAAAAATGTAGTGTTATAAATGTACATGTATGTTTCTTTGCACTTACCTACAGACTAAATTGCTTCAGATCTCAGATGTTAAAATTTTTCTCATTGGGGAATAAAAGCGACAGAATTATGAAAAACGGAGGAATACTAGAAATAAACTAATAAGATAGAAATATATGAACAACCTCATAAACTAGATAGTATTTAAGGATTAACTATGCAAGGAAGGTAAGATATAGAACATAAGATCGAAACATAGGATAAGGAAAGTACTCTTAACCGACGAGCATACATGACAAGACTGATGACTATTGAGGAAGCGAAAGAAGTATGTAAGAATCGTAGCAATTGGCGTTCCATAATCGCTGCCTACCATTGGACACAGGCGTGAGATTATGTATGTATTTAAAGATTTCAGTGAATCCACCCAAAATATTGTTAAGCATTCATTGGGTTACTTCATAAGAAACAAAAGTTAGTTTTAAGATGGTTTTACTAGGTATATCGTTATTCACTATCTTTGTATGTGTGTCTATAAGTACACTGCCTACATACAAGTAGTTTCCTCTAATGATTAGTCGTTGTGAGAATAGGAAGACACCACTTTCTCCACCATTTACGTTTTGTTTAACTTTTTTATGTCTAATGTTTGTTTCTTGTTAGTAAAATGTCTTTGTTTCATCTTGAACGCTGTTTATAGACGTGAAGATATTTGACTTTCGTTCGATAGCACCTAAATACCTCGTTTTTACTTTTATTTCAAACGTTGTTTTAACTTGACGTTTTTGTTGTACCTACGTAGGTTGGAGTGTTAATTTCACCCACGTAATTTTGACGAACTTCCAAAAGCGTTTAATGAGTTTCGAAAGTGAAAATAAGCTAGTTATTAAACGATTATAACGCGTTTTTGAGACAAAACCAAATATGGTGTTCCTTGATATCAATCTTTAAAGAGAAATCGATTTATAAATAAAAGATTAACGCTCAAATACTGAAAGACTACTCAACTTTAAGTTGTACTCAAATATCGCGCCATCTCTGTCATTTTACAAAGAATTTGTAGAGACAGAACTATACTTAAGCACGGCTTAAAGTTGAGTGACGTTTGAGTATTTCAGCGTAGGAAGCATTGAATGTGATACCTAACAATCAAAAGTTAATCAATTCTACATTTGCATTAAGTAGTAAAATTACAAATATATAGGTATACATACATATAATAAAATCTTAGAAAAGTCAAAACTGTACATTGAATATGTTTTAAAAAGAATACATGAGGCGTGATCTACAGCCGATACCGAAGCCAAAAATATGGTTTTTAGAATGTTTGTCTGTTTTTCTGTTTGTATGTCCGGGATGATGTCCAGAAGTACTGAATGGATTTACTTCAAATTTTGCATGGATATTACTAACAGGTCGGGTCAACTTATAGGCGTAATACCACGCTATCATCTAAGGGGGAGGAGCTGTGAATCACAATTCCACGCGAACAAAATCGCGGGCAACACTAATATAATGTTTAACATTTAACGCATCTGACCTAGCCTAGTTTGATTTTTGTTACTGTATTTATGTAACCTGAAATTTGACCACTGTGACCACAAAATTGACATTTCATTCTCAATGTCAGTCACTTTCGAATTGTATCGCATTAAAGCTTTTTGTATCACATGTGTTATGCGCATTGACAGTTCTAGAGCAGATTTAATTTTTATGTCATTCTGGTAATAAATTAATCGCAGGTGTCATTCTAATGTGTCATTAAATTAATGTTTGATCTAGTTTCTTGCACGTGACGCTTTATTTATTTTGTTTATTTTCAATTATTGTAAGTCTATTGTTTTGTATTAAGTATGACTTATTTTGTCACTTTGGCGCCAGTTTCATGTAGCAAAGAGTCAGGGACCGAGACTATTGATATACCTTCTTTCCTGTTTGAAATTTTGTTGTCATCCATCACAAAATCTATGCATCTTTTCTTTAGTCGTCTTCTTATTCTCTACGCTTCCACATTGATATTAATCACTAGCTTTGTCACAGGATTTACATCCCTTCTCATCACAATGTTCATACCAAAAAGAGTCGAACACCTTTTAGCTCTTCTATCGCTTTACATAATTACATACTGGTATTAGTTATTACATGTTAATTTCCCTTATATGTATGTTAAGAGTGTAAGGAAGCCATGAAATGTAAATAAACAGGTCTTAGTATGTAAAATTGTTATTCAATGGAATTACACTTGAAGTGATGACAGTGTAATATACGGCCGCCAGCAAGTCAACCTACTTCGTTCTATCAATTTTATATATTGAAAATTCGACTTAATATTAATAGGATATAGTTGAAAATGTATTAAAGAAATTTTACAGAACAGGGTAGGTCGATTTGCTGGCGATTGTACGTAAATACGTAATTAATAGTTTTATTATGGAACTTTGACTTTAAGATCTAATCTTGTAGTAAAATCACGTATACTGAGATATGGCACTTTTCTTGTATGTAATTTCTAGAGTTTAAAATACCTATAGTTTTAAGACGTAGAAGAAAATCACGTGTTTCTACAAAAACACGTCAAAGCAAAATAAATATTATTAACTATTTATTAAATTGTATTGTTTCGAGTGTTGTCGATGTTCACGGCGTTGTCGGGGTAAATAAATACAAACGTGTTGAACTTTTGGTGACAAACCAAAAATTTCATCTCAATTCATTCAGGAGTTTTGCGTCTTGTACCTGACTTTACTTCATGAACATTTGTGTTAACAATAATAGAATATCTAAGAGAAGATATATATTAAAAATATAAATTTAATAACTTCATCATCAACAACTTATAAGTGACCACTGCTGACCAAAAGCCTCTTCTGGCACGGTGAAGATTTGATCATTAATCACCACGCTTGCTCAATGCGGGTAAGCGGTTTCCTTACGATGTTTTTCCTTCACCATTTGTCAGTGGTGTCTAAATACTCTTAGAAAGTACATATAGCTCAGAAAATGTCACATTGGTACTTGATTAATAACTCATCAATTGCCAATTACCTACTTAATGTACGTTATTTTGTAAGTACCTGAATAAACTTCGACAGCTACAAGCACATGAAATATTTGACCTTAGGTTTCGCTAGTATTACTGACTTCAAAACCTCTTGGCAATCAAATCATTACTATTAACATACTAACGGAATTGGCATATCTATAGTAATAAGTATAGAACAATACGGAATCAGGATTCAGAATCATACTTCCCAATTGGCTAATTTCCTAGGTTTCAAATAAATTGTTTCAATTTTTTCAATGCAATTAATAATTGAAAAATAACCTCATCTCATCCATTGATTTGACAATTTACCTACTTTTGGGGTTTATCTCGCTAATTTTAAGGAATTAAGTATGCTATTTGACGCAGAAATATGATGACGTCATAAGTTGCGATCCAATAGATACAAAATTCATAGAAAAGTATCGTTTTTGACATTTCAATTAAAGTATTGAATTTGACTACCCGTCAACTACCGTTTTACGAAGACATAGTACTTAGGTAAGGTCTTTTTAATACTCGTCTTTAACCATCTTATGTCCAAATACTGAAACGCTACTCAATATTAAGTCGCGCTTAAGTATAGTTCTGTCTCTACAAATTCTTTTTAAAATGACAGAGATGGCACGATACCTAAGTACAACATAAAAAACCTTTCAGTATTCGGGCGTCAGGAAGGTCTTATCTAATACCCATCTTAACGATATATATGAAAGTGAAATTAATTTGAAGTATCGAATGAAGAGTTAAACGTTACGGTATCAAATCAGTTCCTAGGTTCCAAATGTCAAGTGTGCAAAAAATCTAGGTAAGTAGGTAGCCAAGACGATTTAGTTATGAGAATATCTTTTTTTGTCTAATGGAGGAAACTAGTTCTAATTATGATTTCTTAATAGCCAATTGGAAGGCCAAACGGGTTCCTTTTTGTTTTTTTTTGGTATACATAGTTGATGAGACAGGAGACATTTGATTTTATTTTTTTTTATATACTTTTTTTTATTAACAACTAGCTTTTGCCCGCGACTTCGTTCGCGTGGACTTCAGGTTCGTCCCGTCTAGTCTAGTCTAGTAATAAGTAAGAAATACGGTAACTAAGCACTGCAGAGCCCTAATCATAGGTCTATAGGTAGCTACTGCAGTATGCTCCTATAAACTACATTTAACGATCTTTTTCCGAAATTGCTATGACTCTGCATTTTAAATCTGTGATATCTTCGAAAATATTTATTTAATTTACATGCTGTAAAAAGGCATATTGATCTTTATTAAATGCACAATGTATTTAAGATACTTAATTGGATAAGGATTAATACTGTATTGCTTAAAATCGCTTCGTAAATAAGCCATTATTTCTCGTACAAAGTAAAGGATAAAAAATGGTTATTGTGGGTTATTCCTAAGAGATAAACATATACCATCACGGACTTTTTTGTAGACCTTTTTAAGTTGTACAATACTGTAGTACATTGTTTTGATCTATCTTGTAGGATTCAGTCAGCGTTTGCAATGTAAGCGCAAAAAATGTGTTTTTTTACGACCTCACATTAGAAACCTCAAAAATTGTAGCCTATGTGTTATTCTGATGTATATAAGCTATAGCCTATATGTTATTCTGATGTATAAGCTATATTGTGGTAAAGTTTCATTCAAATCCATTCAGTAGTTTTTACGTGAAAGAGTAACAAACATCCATACATCCATACTTACAAACTTTCGCCTTTATAATAGTATATAGTAGGACTGAGATTCGAATTTCGAGAGAATTTAAAACAAAAGAAGAGCAATAGTGTACTCAACTTACTTCGATACGTTCAACGTTTACCGATAAAACATTCAAAGGTAATCGTAAACACACACCTGTCGCGCGTAAAATCGATCGCTGTAGTATGCGCATACGCATCGCGACCGGGACTAGAATAGAAAGCGCGGGAAAACGACATAATGCGCGGATTAAATTTGGTTAAATAGCCAATGAAAGTTGTTGTCTATACCTCTAAGTACTTTGGAAACTTTATTTTATTGTCTATGGATATTTTATTCTATACGTGGGGGGTTGTGGAATAGTAAAGGCTTTTTGAAGAAGTAAATGTCGAAGTACAGAATCATTTATATGGATGCTGCTACAGCATATGAAAGTAGTCAGACGAAATGATTTCTTGCAAAATTATAAGACTAATAATTATCTATCAAATAAATAAGGCAGCTTGTAATACAGAAAAATATCTAATAGCTGATAAATACAAAAGAACATAACATCACGCCTTTTATCCCCGAAGGGCTAGGCAGAGGTGCACACAGAGGTAATACCCAGTTTTCACTATTAATGTTATGAGTCCCATGTAACAGGGGGTGAGCCTATTGCCATATACCGGGCACATTTCCAGACTTTGTGCTACGACTGAGATTTCTTTAAAAAAAAACCCAGTAATACTTTGCCCGACCCGGGAATCGAACTCCAGACCCCTAGCCTTAGTTTTAAAAGTCATATAGTTTAGCAGGTATCACAAAAACTTTGTCTTTGTCTCAGAATCAATCTCTATTTTGTTTACCATGTCAAACCAAATAATATAAGATGGCTGTCCGTACAGAAGACTCTATATATAAAGATTTATTTTATAGTGGAAATAATACCAACGTCCTTGTATCTTAAGATCTTGGCGTAGAATTATTAACAATAAAAATGAAGATCTAACAATGGTTGGCATCGCACACTAATAATATCTTATTAAAATTTAATTTACATGCACTTTTCTGTTATTGTTTACGACAACATGACACGAATACACGTTTTGTTATTATACTACAGCTAATAAAATAATGAAACAATAAAAAGTTTTTTTTTAAATATATTCAAACTTTATTTATAACCTACTGTACTTATACTTCTCTGCATCACCCTATGGTTGGCTGGTAGAGAATGCCATGAGGCATTAAGTCCGCCATTGTATACACATTTGTATGTAAAGTGTTAAAATAAATAAATAAAACTTAGAAGAAAGGGTATAATTTAAATTAACTGATCAAATTATGACCGTTTAGATACAAATAATATGGCAAAACAAGACAAAAGTTAGCTAAAATTCGCTTGAAAACTTATTACCCTATATAGGGATTTTTTAAAAAAAATTTTATAAGGTGGGAAATTCATCGAATGACTGCTCCCGCCTGGATGAGGCGGTAGAGAGTGTCAGACTCTTAATGACTAAAAACCACCCCGTTCCTTCTCCTACACGTCGAGTCGGAGCCCCGGTTACCCGTTAGGTTCTCCGCGACACCCTATATTATAGCGTTAGGTTTTATTTGTTTTGGTCTTAACATAATTTCTTACTAGCGACCCGCCCCAGCTTCGCACGGGTTCAATATTCATGTATTATACATATAAACCTTCCTTAAGAATCACTCTATCTATTAACTACAAACCGCATCAAAATCCGTTGCGTAGGTTTAAAGATCTAAGCACACATAGGGACAGACAGTCGGCGGAGAGCGACTTTGTTTTATACTATGTAGTGATCATTTCTCAGTTACCTTGCTATTCTAATTTCAAATCAAAATTTATTCGTTTCGCACCAAACTATGATTAGATTTTTATCATCATATTTATCAGTGGAATACCTTAACTTCTCTAGTGCATCATAAATAGGGTTGTCATGCTTGAAATATTTGACACTAAAATTAAAAACAGCATTGTTTTTTTCAATAATTTATTAATATTATCATGTTTCATAAAAAAACTTGCAAGAAAAATAAAACTTTATGTGCTATATTATTCTGTGTAACCTTTTAAAACATGTTTCATATTTGATACAATGTAAAACCTGTTGGTGAATCAAGCTACCTGTAATAAAACTTCCATAATTTTTATTACCTAGGAAGACGATAAAATATAGTACATATTTTTTTATATAGGTTTAAACCACATCTATTTAATTAATGCTTTAGTGTAATAACTACTTATTACCAGTAAATACTTTAAAAGCCAAAGTATTACTTACCTAAAGACATTTCAAATACGACGTTTAATTTTTCCTCGTGCACGGAAACCAATTCTTTGCATACCAACACGTTATCATACCGCGCGTAATTTTAACATGTAACAAAACGCAACGAGATGACAGATGACAGGCGATGCAGCCGCCATCTTGGATTTAAGAGCTATACGTGACCAAATGTCAAAAATGTCTTCGGATGTTCGTCAGAATGTTAGAATGCTAAGGATTTATTGTCTATTACATAGATTCTAGAAGTGATACGTATTTAATTGGCAAAAGTAATGCAAGCATTTGTTTCATGACTAAATTGATACAATGTTCACATACTGTTGTGTATTTACGCTTAAAGAAATACTAGCTTAAAAATTACGTTCAAATATAAGTAATATAAAATTATGCAATATTAATTAGTCAGTGCAGGCTTAATGATGTTTAATATTAATTAACCTATAACAACTTTTCAGTTATTAACAACAAATTAACAGTCACATGACGGCCGCCATTTTGGAAATAACCAAGTAAAATCTCAGGTCATATTAAAAGAAACTATTTATACTAGTTTATCTTGTTTGTAAAACATATATTCAATGTCAGTAAAGAATCAAGATCTAATCAAGTTTGTACTGTATGATCTTGCGAGTTATTTCGTTTGATCATTAATTTCAGTGAGCTCGTCACGTATGTAGTTGACGTCATTATTAAAATTATTATGATTATTGAAATATAATACGTACAATGTACATAATATCACGTCTTTTAACCCAGAAGTGGTAGGCAGAGGCGCACATTACGCCACTTTATGGCCACTGTACAATGTACCACCCACTTTTCACCTATTACCATATACCGGGCATAATTCTAGACTTCGTGCTACTACTGAGATTTTTTTACAAAACCTAGTACCTAATACTTTGCCCGACAAGGGAATCGAACCCGAGACCCCTTGCCCAGCAGTCGCACTTGCGACCACTCGGCCAATGCGGCAGTTGAAATAGAATGTACGTGGCTAGTAATTATAGTAGTATTACTGGTTTTTTTTTAAATCTCAGTAGTAGCACGGCGTCTGGAAATGTGCCCGGTATATAGCAATAGGCTCACCCCCTATTACATGGGACTCATAACATAAATAGTACAAAGTGGGTGTTACATTGTACAATGGCATAGTGTGGTAATGTGCACCTCTGCCTACCCCTTTGTGGATATAAGGCGTGATGTTATGCATTATTCCCTGAAGGTGTTTATTTATGAGGATATTATCAAAGTGTGTGTCGTTGGCTGTGGAGGTTTTAAAACTTTATATTGGGATCAAGACTAGCTTTCCTCGTCTCTATTTAAGTATAATTATTAGAGGTTTTAATTAATCTTCCATTCCTCACTCATTTAGTGTACCTTATGCTATGTAGTGTCAAGGGTTAATTTCGTAAATCACTGGCGGTTTCCATACGTGACTTTGTGTACAAATCCTGTACATATTCGAGAGGTTTGGTTATTGGACATGGTTGATTTTACGCAACATTTTGTGTATCAAATGGAATGTTTCATGCGAGTGTCTGTTCAGGTGTTTCTTAATTGTGTTTGGTATGTTGGAACATGTTTGTGGTTCCAGTTTAATGAAATACAGCATGTTTCGCCTCGGGGGATTTTGTGTGTTTAGTGCCGATGCGTGTCTAAATTTAACCTTTTTTTTGGTGGCGAATTAATGATGGATTTTAACATACCATAATCATAAGATTTATACCTAAACGTGTAGAATTTATTATTCGAAATTATTAGTGAAACGTACCGCTTAATAATTACTTATACCTTTGTTTGTGTAACCAATTCTTAGGTATTTAACGCTTATCATGAGTCAGAGTTGACATTTCGAATATTAAACTTATTTAATAAAAAAATCCTTTAAACACAATTCATCAAAATTAAATAAAGTTTATTATAAACTGTTAGGAAGCAATTATATTATATTATAATCAATTAGAATTAATTTTTAAAATGTCAATGTCAACAAATCAAACGGAGTCTTTCAAAGAAAAAAAAAGAATTGTCATATATTTTAAAGAATTGTATTACCTTTATGAAAAGGTACCTACTTTCCATAGTCACGTAACATCCTAACAAAAACTACACAATATGTGTAAGAGTATATAATTAAAAAAAGAAAAACACAACAACATCGCTGGCTGAATGATCCAGTCATCGACAAAACTGCTCTTTTTTACATAGTTTTGTAGAAAGCTCATGTTCCCATGTCACAATGGGCTCAGAGAGTCAGAGAGAACTCACAGTTCTCAAGCTTACATAACGGTGGGGGCTTACAATGAGAGTAGTCCGTTGGATATGGCAACTAATTCCACAAAACAATATCAAGAAAGTGATTGCCAGTAAAAAAATCAATTGACATGTCTACAAATAGTTTTTATAACCTGTGCTCTATGGTATTTTAAGGCTTATTGTTCACTGGCGACTGGGGCATGCAATTGTTTTCTGAAATAGATATTATTATGCATTGTCTATTTAATTCTCATCACATCTCGATTGCAATTTTAAATGCTTATTTCAATTTCGAATTTTATTTATAAATTTATAGTAAGATGAAAGTTGCTACACTAGCGTAGAATGGAATAATATTTGATAGTCTACTAGTGATATAAACTAGTATCTATAGAGAACAAAACGTATAATTATGACACCATTAAATCCCCGTTAAATACGTTTGCCCAACCCAGAAATTCAACCAAACCAAGATTTCTGGCTTGGCAGTTACAGTTCCGACAATTCGACCAAACTAGTCAGACAATCTGTCTATAATGTTCCATTCTCTCCGTGTCGCACGTTAAGAACAAAACAATACTCATACAGGTGGCCATAGGTTAACACGAAGCGGTCGAGAGGCCAATACTAATGAGACAAAATTATAAACGCACGTGAACTATTGTGTGTACCGCGCCTTATTTCTGACAGTCTTTTGTTCGAATTTATATTTTTGAGGCATCCAAATAAAAATAGTGGCCGGGTATTTCTGTTATTTTTTTAAAGAACACTTGTTTAAACATCGCTTTTTTCTTGTTTTCAAATATTTAAATTTAAATGTAAAAAATATTTTATCTAATTACTCCCGTAGTGTAACTAGTAAGGCACAAAAATACTAAGATACCTAACATCACACCTTTTATCCACGAAGGAGTAGACAGATGTGCACATTACGGCACTTAATGCATAATGTAACACGCACTTTCCACTATTCATGTTCTGAGTCCCATCGGGGTAAGCCTATTGTCATATGCCGGGCACAATTACAAACTTCGTTTCGTGCTACTACTGAGATTTAAAAAAAAAACCCATTATTACTTCACCTGACCCACGAATTAAACCCGAGACACCTTGCCCGGCAGTCGCACTTGCGAACACTTGGCCAACGAGGCAGTCCAAATAACATTACAAAACAAAAAAAACTATGATGTTACGTAGAAAAAAAACTTTCTTTACATAAAATCCTATACACATACACGTGTCACAACTTTCATTTAAAATCAACTTTAATACAAAATTAATTGAGATCTTGCACCAGGAGTTGGTAATAAATTGTCAAATCATTTGTATACTTATTTCATAACTAATTACGTTGGGATAACCACAGACTAAAGAGTTATTAATTTTACATCGCAACAACCTGTTTCGTTTTCATAACATTCATTAGTCTTGCGTTTCTGTACGTTGAATATATGATAAGTACAAATATATGCAGCCTCATAGGTATTTACTTCGATCAAAATATATGTTTACGTAGAGACAAGTTGCTAATAACATTAAGTACTTAACATTATTTTTTCTTTGAAGCAGTTAAAAGCGTGACTGTTAATCCTATTCCTTTTTGGTTCAGGTCAATGCAATTCAATCCAATAAAATCTCAATTATTATTCAATGTCAAAACTATACAACCCCAATCTGCTAAAATAGCATTCAGAGTACGGAATGTAAAGCCAAACTCAATACCATTTCGTTCATTCAATATCCACGTAATACGGATGCAATGGGCGCTAGAGTTGCAACTGAAGAGTACGTCACAATGTCAATGTCGATCGATCGGAATTGGATTTAGGGGTAAGTCCCCAGTTGTGATCAGTTCTATAGCAGAAGTAGTACTTATGAACATAAGAACTCCCACGGGGTGAATG
Source organism: Spodoptera picta (assembly GCA_038387885.1). Classification (NCBI taxonomy): domain Eukaryota; kingdom Metazoa; phylum Arthropoda; class Insecta; order Lepidoptera; family Noctuidae; genus Spodoptera; species Spodoptera picta. Next base: position 3,389,705 of record JAZHFQ010000036.1, on the reverse strand, counting down.
CCAATACCAAGTTAATTGCGGTCAGCATATGTTCTCTTTTTTACATTATCCTCCGGTACATAATATATACCGGTCTGTCTAAATAATATCATTACATTGCAATCTCTTTCATGTCATTCTCCCTTTTATAATCACTCCTCATACAGTCCACACTCATTCTCTTTATCCTATTTCTTTTCTTCCATCTGGATTTAAATGTATGTGTCTTAACCATAACCAAACGCACACGCTGTACTTATTTTATTATTTTATACTTTTAATAGAAAAATGTTTACATCATATTCAACCAGTGAATGAAACCTGTGACATCGTAGGTACTCAGTACCTTTAGTTGCGGCACTCAACCAGAAAAGCAGTTAACATATTTTCTTACTGTTCGAGAAAACAAATGCCTACCATGGAATTTTACATAAACAATGGTAAAAGAATAATTATGGGAAACTTCATCTCATTTTGCCCTGCAAAGGTTGTATAATTCAATAATTATAACGCATGATGCTCGTAAGAGCAGTTACCTGTTATTATTTAGGTACTGTTATGAAAATTGTATGACATTATGTAATACAGTACTCGCTATATATAAGGTACCTATGTGATGTCTCTAGAATGTACTATAAAATTGTAGAAGCTATAAAACAATGGCTTCTACAATAGGGATGATGACAGGGTATGAAAATTAAAAAATCTAATTAGTCAGTCAGTTAGGTACTGAAAAAATATTAGATACGCATTTTTTTATTTTAATGTATAAGAAAATGATACTTAGATATAACGAATCAAAGTTTAGGAGTGGGGGCTGAAACGTCATTTCTACGTATAAAATGTAAATAGAAGTGACGCCACGCGACATTTCAAATCAATACACCGCAGAAAGTCGTTTTTGTAAAAAAATACGTGTGTAATGTTTTGAAATAATCTACCAGACGAACATTAAAATAAAAAATAGTCATCTACCCTATTCTATATAAAATTATTATAATAGCAAATGAATATTTGAAATAGGAACCAAGTCTTCAATCCGATAAAACACCACGAAAAAGGATCAATACATTCAGTTAGTACAAAATCAAAAGATAGGTTCAAATAAGAAGTGTCAGTTAAAAGCAAATTACTTACTCCAATTATCTTATCAGTCACCAATAAACCCCAATCAAACAATCTAGTGCACTAGACAATTCATTACGGTGCTTATTACCTCTAGAATTCAATAATGGCGTCGTAGAGTTCATTGCCGTCCTACGTGTCGATCAACCGCCCGTCCATCTGCGAGGAAACACGTTATAACCTGCGATATACGGGTAACTGGCTATTTATACTCACAATTTGAAAATAGAACCACCGTACTGGCTGTTTATATTGACAGGAATGAGTTTATAGGTTTTTATTGTAGATTTAAATCCTTTTTCGTGAAATTGTTGTTTTTTCTCGGCCCAACTAAATATTTGAAAAGAGAACAGACGAACCTACTGGTAATTGGCTGTTTATATTGCCATAAGAGTGACTACGTTTATAGGTTTTATTCAAACTAAAAAATACTTTTTGTGAAAGTAGGTTTAATCGGATTCTTTGCTTTTAAAAAGAAATACATAAATCGTGTAGATCGTAAAGAACGGTTGCCTGCTTTGAGTTGTAATGAGATTCTTTACATTGTGCACCGCACACCGCTCATGAGTTCAAAGATAGACTTTAGAATCTAGTTGCAGTTGTTCGTCAAACTGTCAACTACCCATGTATAAATAAAAATCGTTTTAGTTTGTACATTTAGTTTTTGCAGACTTACTTTTATTGTTTTGTTTACAAATTAAATAGATACATTTTCAATTATATGCAACTCAAAATAATTTGTTATCCATAACAAGTACACAGCCCCATTAATATGTTAAACGTAATTAGCTTTATACAAGTTACAAATCCAACTTGCATGTTGTACAACCGAAATCTCCGGAGCAACTTTTCAAGTTACGCAACGCACGATGTTCTTAACCATCTGTTATGTAGGTACCAACATTGTAAAACGATAGTACCATCTGTCATAATCAGGTTGTCATGTTGGTAACACGCACGTTTACGAGAACAATTTTCACGCGATACATCCAACGTCAATTTGTTAAGTAAATATCAAAATGACAGTTACTAATTTATACCATAGCTTCGAATAAATCAACTTCAAATATGGAATCGATGCGACCGTTACGTTTTTACAAAAGATCGTTCATCTCAAGATCAATGACTTCACATTAAACAAAAATGTCACAGATTCTACTTTGACATATTTAAATATTCTAAACACGTAAACCACTGTAATACTCGTAATACGAAATTTACCTCAAAAGGCAAACAGGCTTGTAATAGAGAACCACCAAGCATCAACCTTAAGATCTTATCAATGCAGTTCTAAGACAGGTCAACCTTATTTGGTTAGATTTTAATGTTGATAGTTAGAAGCCATCCAGCTGATGGTTGACCAGTACAATTTATTACCGACTTAGCGGTATTTCGACACAATGAGGACCTACACCAAAAAATGAAACGTGACTTGGTTCAGAATGTCGACCATAATGTTTAGGAGCTAAACATTCTAGTTCTAACAGGACTTCAGATTTATTTGAATGTCACGGTCTACAATGAAATCAGTTCAAACAAACAATGAGTCACTGCTACAAATCCTGATAGAACAAGTCTTAATGCAAAGGAGATACGCGTACCAGATACAGAAATGAATGCATTGAATGTATCACTGCAAGTCAACTTCTTGGATAATCTTTTGACTTTTAAAAGTACAAATGGCAATAAAACTGTACAAGAACACAAGTGATATCAAGTCTTCCAATGCGAACAAAATAATCTTGACAGATGAGATGACCGAGCAAAAACTTGGACTAGACGCCATGAACAAAAACACTGCGTGCGCCTGCGTCTACTATCATTTTATTGCTATCGTGTGTAACACACCCACACACGAACAGGTTCGAAAATACGCGCGCATCATTTGTTTCGTCAAAATGGCGGCGAGTCGTTGGACCTCTTACTTTCGATATTTTCACTTTCGTTGAAGTAATACGCTGTATAGATAACGTTATTATTAAGTTACTTAATCTAGTTTGGGACTTCCGTCTGTGGGCGTCGATATTTAGATTATTAATCGGTCTTTAAATAATTGGAACTTCTTCAAGAGATGTAATTATAAATTATGATTGATGTTACTTAATATCTAAACGTTATGTTTTGTTTTGGTTTCAGGTCTGCAGTACGTGGTTTGTAGAGCTTCGCTATATTTAAGGTGAGTTTTACATTAATAGCATCTAAATCACTTTTTTAATTAAGTCTCTAATGCCGGAATACTGAAACGTTACTCAATTTTAAGTCGTGCTCAAATATCGTGCCATCTCTTTCATTTTACAAAGAATTTGTAGAGACAGAACTATTCTTAAGCGCGACTTAAAATTGAGTAGCGTTTCAGTATTCCGACATAAGTTTTATAACAATAAATTCTCTTTAATCGTCTATATTTTGATTCGACTGCAAATGGTTATCATTAAAAATAATTCCAGACAATGGATGACGTCATCTCTCACTTAGTATCTTTTTTTAATCAAGAATATTTATTATTACGACCTCAGAATGCGTTTGCCTTTCCTCTGTCAAAATCAGTTTACAGTACCTAACTAAAATTGTCTGACCAATGCACAGATTAATTCGACATTATTATTAATGTTGGCAAAGTAACAAAAACAGACAATTATTTTATCGAGGATTTCATCAAAATGTCAAGAACGCTAGTGTTCGTAAAAAACCGCGACACGAATGGACATAGCATTAGCTACACCAATGCCTAACATCGCTTAGAATACAAAATTAATTTCTCAAAAGGTCACAGCACACGCTTCATAGTCGATAGTGTGGAAAATTTCCGCAAAAGAAACAGACTTGAAACTATTTTTATTATTAATTTTTATGGCTTCGTCGCTGATATTTTACATTTTATTAATTAGATTTTTTTTCTTTTTCCACTATTTTGATACTTTTTGATAATATCTCTTTTCAAATGTTATAGTGCACATTCTTATCATTTATTTTACTCTCCAAATGCCTTTTGTTGCACCATTATTATTATTACCAGAAAAAAATTCACGATAAGTGTTTCCAAGAAGAAATGTATCCATTATTTAATTTTCCTTCCTGGTGATTTTATCTTTTCTCTTCTCGCGCACTCTATAAAATATTTCGAAATAATATTAACTATCATTCAAGTTCTGCTGTAGTATGATCAATACAACGTGCGTATTAAATTGCTTATTATTAGCAAAAAATATTCACATTTGCAAACCTACAGCTAGTCATTGTCAGCAAACATTACTGCAATGTTAATAGTTCACTACGTAATGATAGGCTAAGCAAGAAGTTCATCGACCTCGATGTTTCCATATCGGTAACATTATTATTGTTTATCAATCAAACAGCTAACAGCTCGTGTCTAATTCTAAATGTTATTCATTCTATCATGAACTAAGTGAAAACGTAGATGGAAATGTTTTGAAAGCATATCTCGTTTGGCATTGCTAATTTAGTAAACACTATCGTCATTTAGAAATTATGATTCAATATTTTGTGTTGCTTTATATGCACTGGGTTTTTGATAGTGTGCCAATTGTTTTGTAAATATACCCACGTGCGTTTCTGTAACTGAAACTCTTCGGTGCCCTAACTGTAAAACTAAAATTATCATCACTATAGAAGTCTTCGGTGAATTCTTTATACTTTCTTTCATGTTCATTTTAAGGCTTTGTATAAGCTTAGCTTTCAACTGACTTCAAAGCAATAGCGCCCATAATAACACCAACAATTTCACCTGAACAATAATTATCAATTTCTTCATCAGCCATCAGATCTACAAATTGATAAAATCACCGACAAACATCTACCACGAGCCAAGCCTTAGGCGTTTAATTATTAGTGAAACAAAATCAATAATCTCTGCTACAATAGTTAATAGTTTACACCTAGAACCGGTCTTGTGGAGAAATTGGAAATTGGTCGGCAACACGAGTAAGCCACCTGGTCGACGGCACTTTCGCTAACATAACAATAACATCAGATAAAATCTTATATAACATTAGGTGTCGGTCAGCTGATGACCCGCATGGGAGAAATTTTGACTATTTACATTATAATAATGGGCGTGTATTTACTTTTAGGCAATAAATTTATTAATTATGTAGTGGTTGGGGCTTAGATTTATGGTAGTGAGAAAGTTTTGGGAGGAAAATTGGCTTACAATGTTTGCTTCTTAAGTTCGATTTTCAAATACTGTAATGAATTTTTTGTCATTATTATTTGTTACATTTTTTTTGTTATTCCTCATTTGATTACTCAAAATGTTGTTTACACATGTCATAGCTATTGCCTACTGGTTTGGGTTAGTGTATTTTAGTGATTTCGTAGAGAGGTAATCTTCTATCATATCATTGAAATTATTTTTATAAAAAGAGCAGTAGAAACAATAGCATACTCATGTGGGTATGAATTATCAGAAACATAATTGAATTCTTGTATAAAGAGGTATTATTATGGTAATTTGGGTTGTCTGTCAAATGTTCCCATCAAATTTCATTCAATTCTGATTTAATTGCGTCAAAATCCCATTCAAAATCACAGTCAATTTATTAATTTATTCAAACTACCTCTTAAAGGGTCATTAACATGGTTAAACTGGCCACTATTTTGTATTTAAACTCAGAATTAACATAGTGGTCAAGTTTTAATTTATATGATGAATATATTTCTTCTATTGTATATAATTGTTGTTTTCATTAATGGAAACCAAGGTTGTACATTACCTGAATTGGAACCAAATATTGATGCTTTGGTACCATAGATAGTGATTGGCTGATGTTATAGACATACCTACAAATACGATTCCATTTTTATAGCATCCTTCATGTTCATGGTAAAGGTTATGTTGTACTCTCAGTGTGTAATGTGTATGTATGTGTTAATGTGTCTGTGTGTGTGTGTGTATGTGTGTTGGTTTGTACCCTTTTAAACCTATATACCAGAGTTCAACCTAATAGTAACGAGACGAAAGATAAATTGTAGCTAAGAGATGGTTTTCGCAATTCATAAAATAACAAAATATACTTTGATAGGATTTTTACCCGCTGGCAGTTGCTGTAGCGTTTGCCGCCATTAATTTATAATGAATCTATGCCTCATTATTTCTAACCAATCATTACGTTATAAACAAACGAAGATTAAAGCTACCTGTGTTCACTGGCGTCAATCAAAGCATCCGCTGTTTGACAAGTATTGAGGAAATGAGTGGAAACATTCTTTCTATTACATTATGCAACGCTTTCTCACGGCAACCATGCGCAGACGCCTACACATCCAGTTAAACAAACCAATATATCTTGGTCGTGCTCTCTATGATCTTTCCAAACATTCGACAGTCAGTTTATATTGGATTGTGTAACTTGATGTGTACCTATACCAATTATAATTGGATGCATGCCTCACGACTTTGTAAATTATATCATCGAAAATGCGTGCGCCATTATGTATGCCTGATTGTAACTAGGGCTAAGTCGGGCTAACAGAAGTTTAATGCAAATTTTGAGGTAATGTTTTACTTCTTCCTCATTTGATTGATTACATTGCAGCGTGTAATTTGTATGCCTTCTTGCATAGGTTAAAATGTAATTTGTATGTTCTTAATTGTAAGAAACAACAACATTCAATTGAATGATTATTGATAGGATTGCTGTGATCAACAATGTAGTTGAACACTGAATTGAAATTTGAAATTGGAACGTTATTTTAATTTTTTTTTTATAATAAACTTTTTTACGAAACGACTGAAGTTTGCGGCCTATTCTCAATGGTTATTATAATTTTAAGAGAAAAAAATGTCTCAGAGGCTGTTCAACAGGTTTGACAATTTATTTTAAAAAAGCACTTTGGTTGTTTTTTGTTACCCTGGTGGCAATGGCACGGTTTTTTGACAGCCGGTCAGTTGCATGTGGAGGTCTGAGGTCAATGCTGTGCAGGTTTCACTTGGATATCTACAGACTATATTTAAATGAAGCAAATATTTTAATTCTAGCGAAATTAAAAATATATGATAATTAATTCCGTAGCGTCTGGCAACAGATAGGGCGTTTAATTTTAAAGAAATGTTTGTGTTTTTCAAAGTCAACTACTACTATTCGAAAATATTGAAATTACTCGATAAAAAGTAATATAACAACAACAACAATAATAATTTCAATTAACAACAATAATTTCGGATAAGATTTTCATTTTTGATTAAAACTTGTACTACAATCATTGTTTGAACGCCACTTCAATCAACAATAACATTGTTATAGAGGTATATAAAAAATAACAAAAGCAGGCATAAAGTAATTTCAAAATAAGAACACCCGGCCACCCACTTTCGAACAATGGAACATAATACAATAAAAATGTTTTGCAATAGAACGCAATCGATCACCATAATCGGTATTATATCAATGTGAATTATCTACCGAACTTCATTTTTCCTACAAATCAAGACTTTAAAATTCATAGCACAAAAATCAAAATAGCTCTACAGAAGATGCACATAATTTGTTCAGAGGCCTTAAAGATGATGAAAACGCAAGACGTGAGTTCGTTTTAGACTGAGGGCTGAATAATTTTCTCATTATAGAGTTAATGTGGGATCTCAAATTGGCCGGAGTTTCGCGCCCCGGTAATAGCTCTACTGCTGGATTTAATAGAATAATCGACCCTGATACAAGTAGTTTGGAAGCTTAATGAGTACTGCTTGCACGCGACTGACGTAAACTTGTTTCAAGATTGATTTGTTTGTGTTAAATAGAAATTAGATTTAAGTGAAGATGGTTTTAGATTATAGATTTAAGTGATAAAACTCTTTTTATCCATTCTTCTATCATATCCATTCTTTTATCATATCTTTTGTCATATTCGTCCTTTCTGTAGAGTTGTATCTTCGAGTTGAGCAAAAAATTAATATGGCTGAGAGACAGCTGAGAATCATAGTTTTTATTTTGTAAGAGGTTTTGCTTGGCTGGTGCCGTAACTTTATTTGTTTATTGAATTAGGGTCTCAAACAAGGAATAACAAAAATTGAATACACGTGCTTCCTCAAATATAGGAGGCAAAATCATGCGAAAAAAAAACTTTGGAGTTGCTACAAAGATTGATTTTCTATTAGTCGTTTACAGCCTAAACATTATTCATAGGGAACACACGCCAATATGTCTTTTTGGATAAAAACTGCATGTTATTTGACTATCTCAAACTGTTGACCAATGAAAAACTGATTAAGCCAAACAGTAAGGTACATAATGCACGATTGTAAATTAAATGACGTGCTGTTAGGATACCTAAAATATTATTCGCAGAACAACTCTAAGTTATAAACAAAAGGTGTTAAGTGAGGTTACGTGATTGGCGACAAGTTGTGGCCTTCAACCATTTGTCACATTCACAATAATTGTTGCTTCTGTACTCTGATTGGCCAAACCGCTCATGTCAAAGGTCTTGCGCATGACCACAACTGTTTATTAGATATTGTTAGAAGGTTGATGCATCATAATGAAAAGGTTATTTGTTGATATTTTGAGTTTATGATCAGATGACGTCTAGAATCTGAAAAATGTATGTGTTTTCTGAAAAATGGTGCTGCATCTTTGCAGTAGATGAGATTATTTTTATTGGATTCTACAATCTTAATAGGTATATTTGATTTGATATGCTGCTGATAATACCATAGGTAATCATGCCATATCAGTTTAAGAGATTAAGTAGGTATGTTTATGAACATTAAAACACTCCTTAAGAATACTGTAAATGTATAGAAACATGGTATAGTCTCGTCAACCATTTACTAGTACCAAGTAAGAATGCTTATTCGTTGTCCAATATCATAAAAAAACTTATGGGAAAAGTTAATAATTTGTTTAACCTCTTATCCGCCTGAACAAAAACCAAGGTTGTAACGCAACGACTGTGGTTAAAACTCCGGTCTCAGCTCTTAAGAAAAACCCCGAACGAATCGGGAAATAAAATAACACAAGTCGTAATATTGAATCTTATATCGACTAGAAGGTCAAGGAGAATTGCTTTTAAGGATTCGGATATTTGCAATCGTGTGCAAACTTAGATATAAAAAGACATCACGATTTATGTTCCCCATAAATCTCCACCAACTGTAATATCATTACATTACTCCTAATTTACATTCGCAAGGTTATCGCTAAGTTAAACTATGATAGAATTGTGCCTATAGAAAAATGTGTGTGTTGGTTAAATAATAAACTTTTCTTGCTTATTTTGCTTAACTTGTTTTGGCCCCTTTTTTGAGGGGTCAGACAATTTTTTTAAATGGGACAAGCCCGCCACAACCTCCCAAAATCGCTGCAACTCCTGTAAGCCAGGATCTACAGTAGATACAACCATGAAAACACCGCAACACTGAAGTACGGCGCTTCCCAGGGACATGAAGTAAATCAGAAGATATTATAAGAGGAAAAGAATATAAACGATAGTTTCCACTTCCCTCGGTGAATTACTGCAGGAGACAGAGTGAATTAAGCTTAAAGTGTCAGACTGTTACTGACTGAAAAACCACCCCGTTCCTATTCCTGCGCCCTGGCAAACCGTAAAATCTTCCGCGGCTCCGTATCGGCATCTATTGGACCCTATCTATGGTTGCGCTCAACGCTCGCTTTAAGTTTGTGACCAACGACTTGCAACATTGTACATTCCTATTCAAACCAAACCAAAGCCACTTAAAACAAATCCTTCACACGAATAGCCTGCCTAAAGATGTTTACTCTCAGACAGCAAGTAATTAAAAGCCGTATCTCAACGAACATTCGCTTGTTAGTTATGATCCGACATGAACGGACGGACATCCTCGTGGCCTTGTGGGTACGCAACCAACCATAGTTCCACGCTATTGTGCACCATTGTGCGTAGCTGGATTAGCGTATAGAGAAAACTGAATGGATATAATGAATACGTTTTGTATGTTTTGGTAAAAAAGGCGAGGTACTTGTTGTGATGGGAGTAAGGTACGTGCACTTTGTTGATTGTGGTAGATAAGGCTGATGATTGTGATGGAAATAATGTAAGATTTGCATTTCACATGAAGCAAAGGTGGTTAATGTTAAGGTTAGGATGACCCGATAAAGATCACAGGGAGCCGCTGGGTGCAGATCACTTCCAACCGACTGCAAGTCGCAGAGAACTTGTTGTAGCTAATGTTAAGTGACATACCAGTTTTCAAACAAATAAGTCTATAGATAGTGCCTTATTACTGATGCCTGCCTTAGTGGTAGGGACTTCGAGTACTTTCTTGGACTTAGTACTTAGATTACGAGACTTAGTAGGATTTAGACAACTGGATTAGAAAACCAAGCCCACCCACGACTTTCGAAAGTGTAAGGCAATCATACTCTACGTATTGATCTTACGGAAACAAAGCCCATTTTACTTATAAACTGATCATAATTATAGACATTAACTAATAACACACCACATTTAACAGTAATTGAAGAAGAATAAAACATTCGTGAGATTCCTAATGGCACCATTGCTAATATTAAAATTACCGTTTTGAAAATCAACGGTAAAAACTATAAAGTAGACAATTTAACATGGTGTTCAAAAGCTATCTTGTTAATCTAGACAGCGTGAATATAATTTGAAACTCGAAACAGTGTTAGACACTGTCGAGTCACGCCACCATAAAATTTTCCCTCAAAACTTTGCACCGTTATTACAGAAATTAATTCTAACAAATTAATTTTCTAGATCGATTCGCTTTTCTTTGATTGTGTCTAATTGATTTTCAGTGTAATTGTAATCTATATTTTTCTAACATTTCGATAATACGTGTATTTATGTTTGTAACGGACCAGACCGTATTAGTCAGTATAAATAATTTCGTCTATAGGTATCTAGGCTAGGTGCACCTATTTTGTTATTTTTGACTTCAAATACTCATTAGTCCAATGTTTTTTGTCCTTATCACAATTACATTAAGTACTAAGATACAATGTTCCAGATTGATCGTTCCCTTTTTCTAGTCTGTTACAGTGCAATACGTCATCGCATCACTCAAAGCGCATAGAAAGCGTTTCACCACGCTCCAATGACTGCTCAATGGTCTTCATAAATTGTTAGGACGTTGGCGCTCCGATAATTTGTCTCCATCTTTGAACGCAATTCAGTCTCTCATCTGACAGATTAGTTCATATTTGTAACTACCTCTAGATACAGTATAAGACTTATTCGTTTTTAAATCATAGTCTTCTACCATTGATTTTATAAAGAGTTTTTTATTAAAATGTAACTTGAGCTCATCGCCAATTTATTGCTTATAAATTTTTAAAGTGACTGTGATTCAAATAGCATGTTTTAGATATGTTAGTAAATTTTCCGCTAATTTTTAAATATTTAGAATTCATATCAATTTTTAGTTGTCAAAGAAACAGTTACGAATCATAAATAACAAGTGTTATTGTAATAGAAAAGATAGTAAGAGCCAATGAACATGTAAAGAATAATCCAATAAGGTTTCGAAAGTTGTGTGGAATTACAAGTGAGTACTAAAATGGTAACGGCACTTTATGCTACGAAGTTTCAATCATATCTGAACAAAATTGGATAAAAGAATTCTGTATTTTGCTAAATTTTCTTGTATATTGTGTATGTACTGTATTAGGAGCGAGATTGACTAGGCAAGCTTTCTTTATTATACCAGTTTCATTTTCCGTTCAATAGACAGAAATACACGTTCTGAGATCTAAAACCAAATTCGAATATGGATGCATAAATATATGACTGCACGGTTGGTGCGGTGGCTGGGCAACCGGCTGCCGTGCAACGTGTCGCGGGTTCGATTCCCGCACGGAACAACTCTTTGTGTGATCCACAAATTGTTGTTCCGGGTCTGGGTGTCATTGTGTATGTGAACTTGTATGTTTGTAAACGCACCCACGACACAGGAGAAAATCCCAGTGTGGGGCAACGTTTTTTTAAAAAAAAAATATCTGCCAGCCTTTATAGATCTTTTTTTTTTTTTTTTGGGACATGCCCACCACAACCTCCCAAAACCGCTGCAACTCCTGTAAGCCAGGATCTACAGTAGATACAACCATGAAAACACCGGAACACTGAAGTCCGGTTTGTAGATCTTGACGTTTAGTCGCCATGTTTTATGTTACCACAATATTTTAGGTCCAAATAGCCCCACGATAAACGTTTCGTCTATTTCTATAACCCCTAAACAAAAATATGACATAACATGATTTATATCCCAAGAAAATTATCTACACAATTTTATAGTACAATTTAGAGTCATCTAAGCAGAAAATCGTTTGGTAAAAATAAACGAAATCAAGGTTACATATAACATTAAAAGAAATAAAAGCGTTTGGATTCGTGACTACAGAGTTTAGGGACAAATCGGTCGCAAAAACATTTTTATTTCTGCGTATGAATAAATGCTAATAGCAATCAGTAAACGTCAAGGATGAACCGTTATAAATAAACAAATTGTTCAAGAAATTATTGTTGAAACGGTAAATATTTATGACTAATAATCGGGGTTTTTCGAAGTAGGTGCGCATACAGACTTAAGGTGAAAGAACAAACATCACTCAAGGTAAAACAGCTAAGAATTACAAAAATTAAGTTTTTTAAACAAAAAGAATTCATAAAATAAAAATGCATGCCAAAGTGACAGGTTACAAAGATCTAAATGAAATTCGAGACGAGAAGTAGACCGGTTGCTTAAATTTAAATTACAATAACGAAAATACTGATGCAATAAAATTAATTACTTTTACCATAGAACATCTCCTAATCCAATTACAATCTAAATCGAATAATAATTAAACCCTGCATGGTGTAGTTAACTTATTTTGACATCCAAACACATAGCTTAATTAAAGAATTATAATTGACAGCAAGATCTATTTGTCTTTATCAACATGATTGCTCCAATGGTATTCTTACCCATTCTTATAGAGGTTATGAAGAGAACAAAAGATGACATTGTTTCGAAACTGATACAGCAAGGATTGCAAAACATCGCGTGACTGGCCCATTTGTGATATATCGCTAATCATTTTGTTTGCTACACGTCAGTAGCAACGAAATCTTACTTGGAGCGAATGTTTCGCGAGAAAGGTTAACAGTTATTTACTTGCAAGTATTTTTCCGCTTATTCTTTGTTTACTTTGTCTCTGAAGGATTGAAAAGATAAGTCACGACCAGCAGTTCATACATTCCATTAATTTTTTTGTCCCAATTTTGTGAAGATAAAACTGAGCTGTAACAAATAAAATATTCAGAGTACAGTCTTAGGTACTAATTCTCAAATGACGCAGGTGTTGGGTGTTAATATTGAATTCACCTTCAAATTCCATCTGAAGAAATAGGATAAAGCAAATCGAGCAAAAAGTCTTATCGCACCACTGATCATACCAATGAAACAAAAGAAGTCATTTGACTCTGTTACCTTTCTTCCGCAAAGCGAGGTCAGGCGTGACCGATGCGAATTCCTTAAACTAAATATTTACGACCGTTCTTATGAGAACTTTATCTTGTGAAACATTATTCCACTTCAGAGATCTCGAAAATTGGACATCAAATCATTGGTAAAGGCACCAGTTTCCAAAGCTATTATTGTTTGAGATGGATCGTTTATCAATGGTTATGAGACCATGAAGAAGGTAAATGCCACAAATGAGCTATCCAATGTTTCCATCAAGCCATTACAGAGTTTTTCCATGTTATCGTACAATTACAATTCTACATGGTTGACTTATTTTTCAGTTGGTGTTTTATATTATGCAATAAAGACTTATTTATTTGATAAAGGATGACGGATTTAATCTGTGTAATGATATTATTCAACTTTTTGATTTCACAATATTACCGCGTTTCACTATTTCAAAAACTGCTCCAGTTTTTGGTTCTTTTAATCTTATCTTGCATACTCGGAGGCACGATTCATGTTGAATTATCTTTTTAGTTATTTCGTTATATTAGAAAGGGAAATCCTTTATTTATTGCTTCCCGACACTGCACTGGCGTCAATAAGTAGCTTAGAGACATGTATCTAAAGATAGATGGAAAGTAGTAAATCAGAAACTTGAACTTTATAGCGGAGTACAGGCCACGAGGTGTCTTGCAATTTGTGTGTTGTTGCATTCAATAAATCTTAGTTTATTGTCATTCGTAGCTTACTGTTACAGACCGCCTGCTGATTATCAATTGCAATTCTATTTTGCTTGAAGCCTTTGCTTACACAAACGTTTAATTCCTCTATATCTTTCGCTTGCGGTCGTTTATTATCTGCTTACATGTATCTGTAATTGCCCTTGTTGGCTAATTTAGTTCCTCCCATATCAGCTTTATGTGTGGTATCTCTGAGTCAGGTCTCATTTAAACGACCCTGCCTACTTTCCCCTGTATATAATGGTACCATTATAAGCGCATTAGCTAGATAGTTGGGAGTCTTCGCGGTGACTCTAATGTTGCCTACTTCCACTGCAAACTTGAATTAAGGTGGCGTTTGCATTAAGCATTAACATTATTTGACAGAATTGTCGTCATAAAGTATTGTGCTTTAGACCGTAGTTCGACGATTATAGTTTTCTTTATTCGAAAATTATTTTGTAGCCCTTTCTATGAACTATAACTAATAGTAATAGTTGTCACTACTACAACTATTTCTAACTATTTTGAACAAAAGTATGTACAACAGTTTTATTGAATCTTAGAGTCCATTCTAAAAACTAGATAAACCTTAAGCGACCATATTTCCACAAGACTAATACCATTAATAAGCAGTAATTTTGATAATAATTTCTGTACTTATCATCCCATAAGTTTTGTAGGCCGTTTGTTCAAACATGTTGGCGTTATTTCCTAACATTAATACGTCTAGGATAATTATGATTTGTTTGTACGGATACATATAAACTATAATGCAATAATGGGAATAAGGGCCGTGGGAAACAATTAGGCGATCTATTCTTAAGTCGCTTGAGAATTAAAGGCGCTAAGTAATCTGATGGCTAGGTGAACGTAACATGAATTTAGCAAAATATATCGGTGATTATTGATTTTGAATTGTATTATAATAATTTGACCAATAATCAAACTTTTTTGCTTAGCAGTGACTATTTATAAGCTGATGATGATAATAAAGTTGACCAGTGTGAAAATAAGATAGTAATTAATAGAAAAGTTACGAGAAAATGTTATTTTTAAAGATTCCTAACTATTGTAATAAATTGGGGGATATTAAGATTATTTAAGTAAATGCTTAAAATTTGAGTTAATCATAAAACCTATTTTTGTTCCAGGTAAACATCATATTTCCAGTTTCACATAAGGAAGTGAATGTAACGGTCCAGTAGCATGATAATTGGCATTATATTCAAATTAAGGACCGACAAAGTAATCTGTAAAGACAAAGGGCAGCGAGCTAAACTTTCAACAATAAATAAAATAGAAAAGTGATTCATTGTGGAAGCAAGGTACACCGAAACAGTTGCAAAACATTTCTCGAACAAAAATCACGATTCTGACATTTGAAATATCGTTACAGGCGGAGTGGAGCGTGGCATTTGCGCCTGCGCATACCTCCCGAGCCTTTCGAGGATACATACACCAATTTAGATTTAAATTTAACACACAAGGATATCTGATATTTAACTTTAAAACTTAGTGTACAAATACTAATTTAGATTAGCAGTTCGACGACGCTGAAGTAGGTTTGGATATAGATGTGAATTTTATTGCTGTAATTTCAATGAAGTGGGATTCTATGAGATTTATGATCGTAACTAATTTGGTAGTTTATTGTTTTGCCTTCATTGTTTTAGTTACATTTGAATTAATTGTGACGCATAGTGTTTTTTGTTATGAGTCGATGAAAAGTTCGAAAAATGTTATTTAATTCCCAGTTATTTCTTTTATAATTCTTACTTTTAGGATGTTTGGATACAAAAATTCTATATCTGTTTTACTCAATTATTACTGACAATTACATTGCATCAAACATAAACTGTGACTTGAATATATATATAAAGAGGTTATGTAATCTTTACAGCTATAAAAACCTTGGCTGAAAAGCTAGCACGGCTTCCAAATTTGGACAAATCTTGCCTTGCAGATAACAAATAGCATTCACATACCATATACGATTATGATCAATCTTCAAGACGTAATTTATTGAGTCCACAAGCAATACAAGGTGTTAATTGAAGCTACGGAATAATACATCACAATGATTCACAGATGCCAAATCTGTATCAATATGACTCATATTACGATCCATCTTTGATACCTCTTTAATCAACAGCTATACAGTTTATGTGTCTGGTCCAATTATCGGGTTAAGAAAAGTAATATTGGGTTTTTGCAACGCTTTTTACTTGTTAGCAAAAGTGTTCATAAATAATAGTCTATGCTGGGTTTCAGTAGTTTGCGATTATAAGAAAAGCTCTAAATTGAACCTTAATGATTAGTCAAAAAATTCTAACCAATATAGGTAGATGTTATCTCTCTGGCTGGCTAATAGCTGGTTCTCTACTCACTCTTATGACAAATAAAAGGAGTCTTATTCTTATGACTCATCACAAAGCTGAACATTGCAAAATTGAACACCATAAGAGGTAAACGGCCAATACATCTGTTCGACTTTCCATAAAGGACTAACGAAATGTCAATCTTGAAGTTGGACACGAATGGAGATACATTTGTACGTGGCCATGCCAAATGTCAGCTGATTTAAACTGACATGTTTATGAATCGTGATGGGTTGAAAGCTGGTTTGAAATTCTTGGAAATTATAGACTGATTCAATGTAGAATATATTGTAGATATAGAAGATGTGATTGCAAGGTCAATTAATCTAATCGATGCTAAAACAGTCTAAATATTTAATACCAAACGCTTAACCTCGGTAGTCCTGAACTAATCGCTTGACTCGATCTATTAGGTAAGATCATAGATCCTAGTACCCATCCAATGTTTATGTAGAGGTACTGAGACCTCTCATATTTTGTATCCAAAATTAACGAGATAGACATTTGTTAAAAGACTAAACTCTGAAGACTGCTACTATTAATTGAACCACTTATATTGAACAGCTAATTAACTTTTAACAACAAATGTGCCTTAAGGCGTAAGTGGCATAAGCCACTTGTCCTCGATGGAGACGAGTACGTTAGGAAAATCGCGTGAGGAACTTTTCTTTCCAAGCTGGTTGTAAAAGTAAAATGATTATGGTGCTTGTGCACATAAACACGAGTAGCTAGCCACTTACTTTCTTGAAGTTCCGGCGAATAAATAGTATGTTTTCGTACATAAGACAGCAAATAAAAACACTATATCAAACGCTTTACCGAAAACACAATAATATATCTTATGCATTTGTAATAAGATCTATTTGGTTATAAGTAATTGAGTGTAGTAGGTAAGTCGTGTCTACCGTCTAGACCGAACAATACCTGAATAAAAGTGGAACAATAGCTGTTTATTATATGGTCTAATAATGAAGGCCATACTTTACCAATAAGTTGCAAAAAAATGGTGCCCTGCGGCACTCCTATTATTGTTCATTCGGAAATATTTATCAATTAGTATAATGAGGGCACGAACAATTGCCTTAAGGTCACGTGTGGCCTGTTGAAATCGAAACTGTAATTAAACGTCACATAGCTTTTGTTTCCAGTGACTTATGTTCTCATCGTGCCCAACAAGATTTGATTCGGTACGCAATTAATGTAACTACGTAATTAATTTTGGTATTGTAAAACATATTGAGCGCATAAATTGTTTGTTTTTAATTTAGCTCGCGTGTCTGTTGAGAAAACAATTCGTATATTTAATAGGTGCCTGTCTAATGTCTATGTAGATTTATCAAATTGGTTTGAAACGTTTCCTCAATTGAATTGATTGAACAAATAGTTTCCGTCAATTGTGATGCAGGTTACAATGATACTCTGACAATTATTGTGACTTTTAAGGTAAGATAGTGGTAGAAATGTAAGGAAAATTGGACGTTGTATAACCAAATTGCAGGTAAATTTAGTTATGGGCCAATTACTACAATAGAGATTGATTGCAGTACTGTAATTGGTTTAACACAAAATGTAGGTTAAGGTAGTACAGGCAGAGTATACATAATTTCCACCAATTACGTATGTAGATAACTTTTAACTCAATCAAGAGGTTGCTAGCCCAGTACTCATATAACCCAAGCTTATGTCCTTTTACACACCTACTCATTGTGACTTATTCTTTTTTTTTCTTTAATAAACCTATATACATATTGAAAATAAAGAAAAAATAAACCAATTTCGTTTTCGCTCAACCAAGACCAATTAAAATACTATTATCGTCCTGTAATTGATTAATCTGTATGTATACAGGACGATTGCCGATGCAAAACCAGTATAAAATGACCGTTGAACGTGCAGAAAGATCATACAAAACGAGACCATGATATACTGGTTAGGTGTAGCTCGATATGCCGTCGTGTGTACACTCAATGCCACAAGTCATAGTGACTGGGCGAAAGTGTACTTGTTTACTGGCTATTATAAGGTCTGTCAGTACATTTTATGGCCCTGTTAGCTTGTGATTCGGTTTTTGTCACCAACTGACATGAATAATAATCAATTGGTTACGAAGTTGCTTTGTTATCTTAATTGGTTTTGTAGTACAATGTGGAGCGTGTAAGTTTTTGTGTGAATGGGAGTAGAAAAAATGCGTAAAGAACTGAAATAGACGTGGTCTTTATTTATTACATAAGGTTCAGCTTGGTGATTGATTAGAAAAATCCTTTTTCACAGTACCGCAGTTTAGTAGTTCCCTGTTTTTATAAATAAACAAATATATGAAAAAAGCTGCATAAGAGTCAAACATAGGGTCAAATTAACTTCTTTTACTTGTGGTAAGTAATACCTTCATCATTTACAAGAAGTCGGTTAAAAGTAGACCAAAGAAAAAGACAGTGCAATTAGAAACAAGTTCTTTATAGACCTATCGATGTCAAAGACATGAAAAACTGTTCATAAAGTAAATACCAATTTATATTCAAGATCTTGCGAAAATCGAAAGTAGTGTAGGGCTGCATAATCATTCATCGCGCCGTCTTGTAGTAAAATGAAGATTTATGACTTCACGCCATTACAGTGCGAATAACACAGCCCTAGCGTAGAACGGTGACTTTCCAAAATTTATTGAATTAATCTTTCAAGTAAACATGTTTATTTATTTTGCTGTGATATAAAGCTGTTTTAGTATAAATATAGTCCGTTCAAATAAAGTGTACATCTATGAATTTCAATATTGATGTTATACATACCAAGACCTTAAATAACGAAGTAAAATGAGACGTGGATTTTAGTTATCATAATGATCTTAAAATAGGAAATCTAAGTAGTTGTTGTCCTATGTTGGTAGTGATGTTTACCCTTTCATTCATGTAAAAATGTAGGTAGTTCCAAACAAAGACGATTTTATTCAACACTCTCTATGCATCATCACAAATTTCACTGCAAACAATAATCCAGTTTATAAAGTACGACTTCGCGCACACAATATTTCATTCACACCTTACTATAGCATCATTTTAATGACGAAACGCTCCCACAATTACTATGACGCACAAACACACGCCACAGCTTGTTTGTCGTGCGTTATTCTTACAGTTTCATCATAAGATCTCACGCGTACAAAAGCGAAAGCTCACACCTAATTAATAGCTCAAATATAATTCGAAGTTAACCAAATATGTCGTAATACTTTCATCCTCTTACGTTTGCAAAATTACGTCTCTGTAGTCTCGCACAAACAAATGTTCATTGTAAGTTTCTGGGAACATTTTTAAATCGACTTTTGTTCGAGAAAAATCTCTTGGTACGCTTTCATCCTTTTCACTTTTGTTTTTCCCACGTGTTCGGTATTTACCACATTTCAACGTTTGTGTTTGTGTGGTTGTATGTTATGATGTATGGAATGGTATTTTTATCTAATAGGTACGATTTGTTACTGAAGCTTAGTGCTATTTTTGTAAACTTAAGAATTCTTGTTTCAGAAGGATAGTTTGCCATTGATTATAAGAACTATCTCATATAACAGAGAGTTTATCAGTTAGTTAGGTTAGTCACAGTCTTTTAGGCTCATCCAGAAAACAAGCATCATGGTTTATAGTTTATAGCCTTTTGTATTCTAGAAAAATCACAAAATAAATGTTTCAATATTGAAAGCTGCTTCGTGCTCTTTACTCGGTGTCGTTGGAATGTACTAATGCTCGTATCTTCTAGACTAGGTGCTAGTTAAATACAATGTGCTGCAATGTAAACCTCATTAGTATCAGTTTAAGTTTTTGCCGTGTATATGTCGGTTGTCGGTGTCGCGACACTAACAGACATGCTATGTCCTCATACCTCACTAGGGTCACTATGATTTATGTTTTCTTAGACAGTTTCTTGTAGTTTGTAGTTTTTTCGACGCTCTATATGGATTTGTTAATGATCTGCTGCGGATGATATATTGTGATTAGTAAATGCAGTTGCTGCATAAGGAAATTTATATTTAGCTTACGAACAAACATCAAGAACGACCAAAAATAAAATATTGCAAAAAAACAATCGATGCCGTAACTGGTACGACTGTTCGGATAATCCCAAAAACCAAATAAATGTTTAAAGAAGACAAACATTTTAAAGGGAAATAAACGTAAATACTCGAACAACAGAGATTTGCAATCTTCATGACGTAATAATCGAGGGAGAAACTGCAAGTTACGTTGCAAGTAATTGGCAAAACAATTTTTTTGTCTGATGTTTAAAAATTGCATTAAGCCCCTGACAGACGATTGTGATATGCACGCAACTTTGACTGGCGTTGCACGATATAACGTTTTATTTTGTTTTGTTTTTTCAACTACGTATGTAGGTTACCGAGTTATTTCTGTTTTAAGACTTAATAACTAGATCTTGTCGGTTTTTTCGAATGTAACACCTGTCTTTGTTCGTTCTTTGTATTACTAACCATACATCAGTTACAATTCCAAACTTTATTTTGTCACTGAAACTATAAGAATCTAATAACCCTCTAGGGTGTTTTGTATATTATCTAACCGAGATACGAGTTTGAAATCAATTGCTTATCAGAGTTGCACATAAGAGTCTTCTGCTTGTCCTTCATTAAATAAAATCATAGTATTTCCACAGGGAGCATGTATAAAATTCTATAATCGCGATTGCCTGGCTAATTGCGTCGGAATCTGGCCACTGTGTCAGTGTCGCCAGGCGAAAGTCTGCCTAATTATCAGTACTACAGTTAATAAGAAACCTGACAGATATGGGTCAACTTGTGGTTGACATAATGTCAGCTATGGGGTACCGTACAGAATGACAGAAACGTCAGTATCATTCGAGGAACATAAGCTTGCAAAAACATTTTTGTGGGAAAATGTACAAACACTGTTGTCCGTTTATTATTTACTATTATAAGTTTTCTATATCTACAAGGTTAAACGAGATTACTTTTAAGTTTCAACTACCACTTATTAAAGTATTATAAATAAAAAGATCTTCGTTAAAAACGAGTACAACTAGCAAAAATACCCATTTTAGAAAAAAATAACTTAAGTAGCCATTACGATTACGGACCTATCAATAAATTCATCATCATTAGCTTTAAATATAAAGGCAATAAAGACACCATCCTTTTTTGTCAACCTCCTAAATGGGTAATTTGCATGAAGCAAAAAATTAAAAATCTACTTTAAGAACAAGAAAAAAAAAGAATAAACTTGTATAGAATAATTCATTGCGTAATTATAGGAATATATTCCAAGAGCTGTTATTTCAATCACTTATCGTATGAATAGAGGTATAAGAAATCATTTGTGTGATGGAGAACGAACTGCCATAATTGGCCTAGCCTTGCCTTTGGTCTGGGAACATTTTACAAAGACCCGGAGGTGAAAACAAGATGGCCTCTACTATGAAAAATAATAGCTTTTAATCGATACTATTATTTTGTTAACTGTCGTAAAATACGTATATAAATTGTACATAGATATTGTGGTCAATTTCTCGTTTCTTGGTCTTCTATTGGCCTTTTCCCAACTGGGTTTGGGGTCAGTAATGATTGTTCGTTTATATTAATGTGAAAGAAGACACGTATAAACGATTGACATATTGGATGCCGTGTCGAACAATGATGTCCGACGCTAGCGGAGGATTAACCCTTTAACAGTTTTTATCGACAGCTAAAGACTTAATAAATAAATATTTATTTGGTGTAAAACCCAGATTACAAAATAAATCTTATTACCTGAAGTCTTTCTTTAGCTTGATATTATATTGTCTATTTAAATGCTCTATATTTTATATTTGGGTTTATATCATCGTGTCAAAACAGAACTGATATTTGAGTTTTTTCATATCATTAATGTAAGATGACCAGGATTACTTATTTTTCCAATATCCTATCATCCCAGCCATCTTAGGATCACAGTCTTAAATCGAACACATATAATTATGGCACAAACAAAGATGAATTTACAGTTTGCAAAGAATAATTAAAAACCTTTTAGATAACCCATTACTTTCCAATACAATCGGCTCTTTATTACACAACTATAGGTAGTGGATGACAAAGAATATACGATGTTCTCTTCTCTTTTGTTTCTTATAATAGGACCAGTCAATGCTTAGACGTGCTGTTGGCACGTAATACAATAATCATCCATTGTAAGTTGAGGCCTAACTTCATAGAAAGTTGGAGTATTGCAAGGTGAGCTTAAACTGTAAAAGTGTCACTTGATATGCGGTTTATACAAATATGGAGATTTGAGATAAGAATCTTGATCAATCAGGTTTATTTATTAACAATTTTATGTGACAACGTTGCTAAGGTCGTAGTAAATGCAACTTAGTGGTATAAGGACTGGTTTGAATAAGAAATTATTGAGTAATTTATGTCATATGTAGGTAATGTGCTTGTTGGTATGTTCGTGCAAGTTTCTGAGGTTCAGGAAATATGATAGGTTGTCTTGTAGGTGCATTCCTCTACGGTACTTACGTGAGTATCGGTACAAAAAGTGCAATGCAGAAGCGAGGGAACTGTCTTGAATTGTATTATTATAAAACATTTGGCCGTTAACTCTTTGCGTACCGTCATTATAGACACAATTAAAGAACAATAGGTTTGTTCACCGGTGACCGCACAGTGTTTGACAATAGTGGACAATTTATTAATAAACTTCTTCCATTACTTATTTTAGGACAGATGTCAACAAAAAGTCTTAACAATAATAACTTAGGCGTTTGAAGAGACTGACCAACTCAAAGCAAACAATTTTGATTCCAAATACAATATCCCACACACACGTTAAGCCGCATTCACATTTGTATGACGTGATGGTCGTGACGCAGGATGCATCAATCAAATGATTCTGTTCAGAATTACTACCATCATAATTTGCCTGCATGGTTGGTGCGGTGGCTAGGCAACTGACTGCCGTGCAACGTGTCGCGGATTCGATTCCCGCACGGGACAACACTTTGTGTAATCCACAAATTGTTGTTTCGAGTCTGGGTGTCATTGACTATGTGAACATTATGTTTGTAAACGCACCCACGACACAGGAGAAAATCCTTATGTGAGGCAACGTCAACAGAAAAAAAAGATATTGAGTTTTGTAGCCAATCATAATCATCTACGTTCACAAAACGTCACGACACGTCATGCCAGACAAATCTAAATGCAGCTTAAGCTTCATTTTTTTTAACGATTTGTTGAATGTAATAATTACTAAACAGCCTTGAATTGTATAACATTACTGAATTTGGATGCCGTGTTAGAACTTCGCACAAACCTATTAATTATGGAATAATTACATACTAAAAATCTCATTACCGGCATTATTTAATAATACTTCCTCATTTAGGGTCATTTGGTCGATGAAAAGAATATTATGGTATTGTATACTTGAAGGGTATAATACTAACTACCTCTAGATATGTCCAATGTATGTAGGGTGAGAACACAGTCGTATAAAGTGCTTATTAGTTTAGTTTCCTGATATTTAGCTGTCCTTCGTGCGACGTAATTAATGATGACTATATGTGTCAATTTGTGGAGGAATGGGAGAGCCATGCTTCGGCTCGAATGGTCCGGCTCGACCGGAGTGATACCACAACCTTACATAAAATCGACTTGAAACAACAATTGCGTTGTGTTTCGTCGTGTGAGTGAGGTTACCGGAGGTCCAATTACCAAATCCCCTCCCCAATCTCCCTAATTCCTGAATCCCAACAATCCTTAAATTTCTAATCCTCAAAAGGCCGATAATGCACTTGTGGCCATGGGCGGCACCGATTGCTTACCATCAGGTGATCCGTCAGCTTGTTTACCGGCTTATACCTCTACCATAAAAAAGGTTTTCAATTAAACCTAATAATTTAAGATAAACTGTTTTTTCTAACTTTATCTGTATCGTGCAAATCTGGACGGCTATCAGAAAATAACAATAGTGATGCTGATACTAAGCGTAGATGCTGTTAAATTTTCAACTTAATTACTACAACTAAATATGTATAAAATGATAGTCATTGAAACTCATCTTAATATTGAGACCATGACTACAAAACAAATTGTAGCTATCTTTTAATACATAAGGACTAAAATTGTGTAGGACTTCCTCATAAACTTTAGTTCTAATGTAAATTGCGATTGACCAAAAGAAGAAGTAGTATTATTAGGTTGCTTTGCCCTTTACCTCTAGGGTAATTGTTTTGTTACGAATTAGGAGATGCGGGTTATTCTGCAATATACCTCATCGAAATGACACTCGAGCAATATTCTTCCGAACAGAGAAAAAGTCTCTCGATTTAAACTGTCGAACACCAAGCGGTCACCGGTGACCGCAACCTATTGTTCTATAATTGTGTCTATAATGACGGTACTCGACGAGTTAAATGTGGTTTACATTGCGCAATGTGTCGTAAGCATTATCTCTTAAGATACGTATTATAAAACAAGGGATTCCGATTTTCATTTTCAATATTCTAAGTTCAGACTTATATTCGCAACAAATGGAAACAAAGTGCCTGCCTCGTTGGCCGAGTGGTCGCAAGTGTGACTGCCGGGCAAGAGGTTTCGGGTTCGATTTCCGGGTAAAAGGGCAAAGTATTTCTGGCTTTTTTATAAATTCTCAGTGGTAGCACGGAGTCTTGAACTGTGCCCGGTATATGGCAATAGGCTCACCCCTATTACATGGGGTTCATAACTAAATAGTGAAAAGTGGGTGTTACATTGTACAGTGACATAATGTACACCTCTGCCTACCCCTTCGGGGATAAAAGGCTTGATGTTATGTTGTCTGGAAACAAAGTGCTTTTATTTTCAAACAAATTCCTCGGTCTTTCTATCTTTTACAAAATATGTTAAACACAGTAAAGGCGAAATTTTTTCATCTACTCCACTTTATTCTTTGTTACCATTTTTTTTCCTATACCTACTCCTATAATATGCATTGTTCCATCTACCCTGGCATTACAACTGCTATTCTCAATAGGAAGTGAATCTAAAAAGCTGTACATATCAAGGTTGTCGAGTCCAGTCGCTTACTATCACGAGTAGGCGCACCCAATGCTGGCATATCTAATAAAATCATCTTTATTTATAACCTTAAGTATAGCTTTTTATGCAATTATAAGTCAGGTCATTTAGAGCTTACATACACATTCAGTATGGTCAGTTACATTACAGTGATTCTTTGTTACGTGTTAAGGAAAAACTATGTGAACTTTTATTATTGCTATTATTTGATGCGAGTTTTGCGTTGTGGTTCATGCAAGTAGTTCGTAGTTTTTTAGTCAGTGGTAATAGATTTTCTCTTCTTTCTTTATTTATTTTTTAAAAACGTTGCCCCACGCTAGGCTTTTCTCCTGTGTCACAGGTGCGTTTACAAACATTAAAGTTCACATACACAATGAAACCCAGACCTGAAACAACAATTTGTGGATCACATAAAGAGTTGTTCCGTGCGGGAATCGGACACGCGACATGTTGCGCGGCAGTCAGTTGCCCAGCCACCGCGCCAACCGTACAGTCGATGTATGTTAACACAGAAATATACATAGTTATTAATGTTTGTTTTATGTAGTTTCTTAAAATATATCACGTCTCTTGAAACACATCCACCTAGTAACGACAGTTATCATTAGAATGTATGTTATCTATCATAGTCCTGTAGAATTTTTTAAAATCTAGACCGGGGCTGGATGAGTTTAACTTCTAATGGCATATATTTAGAAGTGTATAAAGGTAGGTATAGGAATTATTGAAATCCTACTTATTCTACTATATCAGGAAACCATTAAAAGATGCCAAGAGCTAGCAATTAATGAATTAATTTACAAGAAAGTCTATGAATAAATTGAAGGTTCGAAAGGGATTAGTCCTGTCATACAAATCGCTATCTTAGTCATAGTATATTTAACCTTTTCCGTTTCTAGATGTACTATTTAAAGGAATGGATTCAAAGAGACGATAAATGCTAATCTTTATTTCATTCATGTGTTATTAGGAAGCAGTTATTAGATTTGATACCATTGTAATAACTGTATACAGTGTAATGTTTTATAGATTTTCGCGTTCTGCCTTAAGTTATATCTTTACTTGTGGCATTTCTCAGTATCTCAATTTTTGTTTTATTATGATGCAGTTTATTGCCGTAACGGTTATTGCTCATTTATTTATTTCAAACTGGCTTTTGTGTACAAATTCTCATTTATCTGATCTATCCCGTTTTAAAGCATCTCACGTTTCAATATTGAAACAATTAACCTATATCCATTGTCTTCTAAAATTTCTTTGATTTGTCTTCTTTATTCACTCATCGCATTTTTTTTCACAGTAATCTCTCTTATCTTCTATACCACCAAGTCTAGACGTGTCGCCTCAACTAGTGATGACTTTATCACCATTAGAAGATTCGTTTGTCTATTGACATGTAAAATGGCCAGAACTAGGTCGTTCCGACATAGAACATTTGGAGCAAGTAACGGTCCTCAAGGCGTCGTTCATCACTTGCATTGCATGCAAGGGC
Source organism: Spodoptera picta (assembly GCA_038387885.1). Lineage (NCBI taxonomy): Eukaryota > Metazoa > Arthropoda > Insecta > Lepidoptera > Noctuidae > Spodoptera > Spodoptera picta. The sequence goes on along the minus strand of JAZHFQ010000036.1, from coordinate 3,362,533 downwards.
TATGAAAGGTCCATTCAAGTGATTTACGTTTTCCAAGTCAGTGTTAGTTTAATGATGATTGCAAAAGATTTATATTGCCATCGATTTTATCATTGGAAGGCAATAAATAAATGTTTATAATATTATCTAGTGCTCAGACGGTTTTATTGAAATTGTGGAATTGCAAGTTCATTCTACAAAACTGCTTCTAGATACAGTAGAAACTAAAATGAAACAATTTATTTTAATAAGGCATGTGAATGATAAATGGTTAGAAACCAAACAATTGGTTAACGAAGATTTTAACTGCTTATCAAAGTCAAAATTGTAGGCTGGGCATCCTGTACGATGTTAATTATATAAAACTGCAAAGCCCATTATATCTGCAAGCAGAGTACAAGCAAATACTTCCAAGTACGCCCAACATAGCCAAGTTCTTAACTCACATGGAAGTGTTAATTGGATGAACTAGATCTACTGTCGATGTTTTTTGTCTGAAAAAGCTGCCGTCACCGCTTTCCTGTTTCGATTCGTGTGTGAACGGTTTTAGATCCTGATTTATCGGTTTCAATGTTAATAATACGTAAAGAGGACGCTCTTGTTGCATTGATTGAGGATGCATACTAATATTAATCTTTAGCTATGATTTTTTATTTGATAATTATTTTTTCAATAAAGTTGAAGATGTAATAGAAAAAGTTGACAAAGAAAGATAGGTTCATCTGCTGGGCACCATACCTAAGTATTTATGTTTCTCTATTTAGGTTCGTTTTGAATCATCATCATTGATTTCGTTCATTAACTTAACTGTCTTTGTACAAGTAACTGTATCTATTGAAGCACCTGCTTTATTCGATTCAACGACTCAACCATTGTTTGAATGACCTTTTAGCTAAATTCCAAATAGAGTAAGCAACTCGGTCAGTGCATTGTAAACAAAAATATTTGGTGAAACTCTAAACAAAGATCCGTTTGAAACTGAACCAGTTCAGTTTATTGAGACGAGACAATATGGAACTATAGGCGTCGCCACTTCCTTGCTTTCTATAGTGACTTATTGCCTTAGGAGATGGCCCTGGATCTTTGCGAAGTGTGGCGCAAGAGTGGGACTGTCGCGTCACGGAATTGCGGCGACGAAAGGAATTTTAATAACGATGTTTCTGTAATTGTGATAGCTGACGAGTTTGAAGTGTGTTACTGGGTATTTGGGTAACTTGTTGCCTTTTAATTTTCAACTTTAATAGAAAAAATAATAAGCTTTATATTTACTATTATAATTTTAGCCGAATCTTATTGCTATCAATATTGTTTAATCGGTTAAATTCGTCGTCAATAGCTTCTAGTTTTCTTTCTCTTTGTTCGAAATACACCTTTTGTTCCCACTTGTACCATTTCGGTCTCAAAACGAGTATTGCCCGTTATTGTGGTAGATATAGCATTTAGCTGAGAGCGTTTAGAAACCCGGTCGGATTGAATCTCGCGCCGTGATTGCGAATAATAGGACTGAACTGAACATTCACTGATATCAGATGCGAAATTTAGATTACCAGGAACTTTATTGATATTAATGTTAGCTTCAAGCTTAATGAAATTACCAATTGGGTGTTTGAGATTATTGTTTAAATTTGAGCTTTCTAATTTTGGTAATGAAAGTTCAAAATGGTTTTAGGATAAACTTAAATATTCTATGTTCTTACTTACGTTCTTTAGAGTTTGTACTTTCCAAATATGTTTCCAAATCTCGCATTGTACTAGGCGCACATAAACAAAAGAAAGTTGTATTTGGTGTTCGGTCGTCAATTTCTCTAACTATTACAAAATCTTCATTGTCTACCAAATAAAATGCATTGTTTCGAGTTTTCTTTTAATTGAATTGTTATGTAACAAGATTTTTACGTTCGTTTTATTAATTTTCGTGAAAGTGATTAACGATTTTAATTTCCGTTGGACCCTTTTGTAATGGATAGTGTCATTAAATACATTCATTCGTTGAATAATTTTTATGTACAAAAATAATTAAACCTGAGATTGGATTAATTTATTTCTTCTTTACATAGTTATTAAGGACATGAACTTATAAATCGATATATCGAAGGTACTAATAAAATCTTTCAGTTCACATTTCAGTAGCAAACTCAGAAGAAATTTAATATCTTAAAACACAATTTCAATATTAATACGCTCACATAGAACAATCAATTAAAATTAAAATTATCTGTTGACATTCCGACATGGTAATCTGTTGCGCATCCATTTAAATGTCGCTTACATACGATAATCAGTACCAGGATCGCAGAAATCATGAGGATGTCTCGCTTATATACACATTAAGCTACATACAACCAATTCATCATGATCTCGCTTTTTGTGATCTTTCAGCACATTCGACGGCCAGTTTTTACTGGTTTTGCGTAGCTCGAAGTGCAGGAGGAATCGCATGTCGTTTGAAGCCGCCTTATCTAATCCAGTGCGTAATCGTATTCATTCATCAGTGTATTCTGTGTAATTAGTCATCTGTATCAATTTGTATCGGTTCGTGTTGCAAGATTTTTTTGGTTTTGTTTGTTATGTCTTGCACGGGAAGGTAAACTATATATGTGTTATAGAACTCAAAACTGTGACAAGCCAAATCGAGAGCCGGCAAGTATATTCTTTACATTTTTGGTGACCTCACTTTTACTGGCGATGTCTTTCAACTAATGATGGTGAAATTATCGTCATTTTATATCCTAATACGACGTCTACTTTAGAATAATAAAGGCCAAATACCATATTGATCTATCAAATAACCACACGATCACCTAAAACGGATCTCCCAAAACATCACTAAATAGATACAATCAAGAGTACAAAATAGCAAAATTAGAACTCTTTCCAATTAGCACTAATAAAGTAAAACGTTTAACAAACCTACGCTAATTCAATCAGTCTATAACTGAGTATATTTCATTCAAAAACCTCCTACATGTAAACCACAATGAGGCAGGAAACGAGAACAACAGTCGATCAGCAACACACAATAGAATTCTTACTTTCGTCAATTTGTATCCTGTCATTATGTGAATGCCTTTTTAATGCTCCAATGAATGGATGAAGTACTTTCGTTTTGGACACGTATCCGCTTTTCAGATATTTGTGTTGAACACAAGAAAACTATTTGGTACTGCTCTGCTTTGTGTGAACTAGTTTTCACATGGAAATAGCTCGTGCTGCGGTTTGGGCTATAGAGGTAGTGAGGTCGATTGCCCTGCGTGAAGCAATTGCTTACCACATCAAGCTACCTCGTCTAATTTGTTCCGTAGATTCCCAAGTTTAGTATAAGTAAAGGATAGAAATTATAGATTCCATGATGCGAGTGTTGTGTACCACATACAGATGTTGAGACAAACAAATAAAGTTGTTGATATAATTTTATTCTTACGTAACTTCTATTGTCTTTTCATAAAGTTCTGTATTAACTCAAGTATTTATAACCGCAGTGTTAGCAACTTTGTTATGCTTTTCACTTTCATCGAGTTCCTGTTCTATGTGTTTCCTCTGATTTCTATTGACATCATTAAATACACAAACGCTTTGTATTACGTATTCTTCGTCAATGAGAAGATAACTTGTTATCTTCCGTTTATGTGTTACAATCATTAGATAGTGTTGCGTAACTGTCCGTGTTATTGTCGATCGGTTTGTATAGCCTAGTCTTATATTTTCTCTTCGTTTTTTAGTTTTTTGATTGAGGACATTGTTATTTTAGTCGATGGACTTACCTAACTGTCAAAATTGTGTTTGATTTTCAACTTTATTGCCAAGTAAATAAAGTTTAAAAGTATGACAATTACAAAATCTATATGGTTTAAAGAGCTGGTGACTTTATACTGATAAAAAAATATGCTTGCTACTAAAATACTATTCCAAAAACATTTCTCGTAGATTCTTTTCATTTCTTTTGAAACCTATTTACAGACAGACCCATAAGCAGTAGAGAATAACCACCTCCGCCAATATGGAGCCAGCACCATCTCATTGAAAAGGTACAATAATGTTATGCGTTGTTTTTTCAACAGTATTCTGTTGAGAACAATGGACATAGGTGCAAATGGCAAGTAAACTGTTTGGTGAAAGCAATGGGAACTTAAAAATCGGTTTTGTGATATCTGTTTTGTACAGGGCTGCTTGAAGTTAAGATATTAATTGAATGTTGTATGCAATTAATTGTTTGGAGGTTTTATATTTAGTGAGAGAGATTTTAGTAAAGCGTTTTGATAGTTTGTGGTGATGCATGGAATGGTGTTTATTACTGTGCCTTTTGTTTATTACTTTCTGTTTCATTATTACAAAAGTTTTATACATTACCACTTTTATAGTTGTATTGCACAAGTCCAATATTTAACTCAAATGACTGTTAATCAGAATTGTTGTTTTGAAAATATAAAAAGGAACAAAGCATGATAAAACTGCATAAATTACGAGATTTAATAGATAGATGCCAAGCAAAATAAATGCTACCAGAACCGTATGATAGAAAAAGATCTTTATAGATAAAAAGTCGGCGGTATAAATGTAAGTAAACTTGCGCGGTTAGTTTGGGTTAGGCAAACAGACTCGGGGTAAAATGTGGCAATTGCTTGATCACGTTCTGAATACGACTGTTATCAGAGACGCGGTTAAAAGTCCACGGCAAATGTCCTTTCGAATTAACGGGAACTAAACATGCAGGTTGATTTTGTTGATGCATTTGAAAATGCTGTTTAATTTAAACGGAACGTTAGGCGAAATGCCACCGCAAAATAACTTTGTAAGTTGTGAAATTCAATTTAGTTAACTATTGTGAATTTGTATAACTAAAACAAGGGTACTAAAACTAAACATACCATATGGCTTTAAATGACCCAATTTAGATATCACGTGTCCATATGACGAATTGTAATCAAATAATCAAAATCGTACTCTTTAACTGATATAAACATAATACATATCTAGCAATGGCAAAAATGGCATAGTCAGTAAGGACAACCCTACTACCAATTTTATTCCACTAGTCTGAAAATTGTGAGTTGGAAATTTATCAAGTTCAGTAGGGCGTGAAATTTCGTTAGCTGCTGTTAGTGCTTGTCCGATTTTATATCGATTGCCATTCGATGCAGTGCTCTTACAGTTATTTCTCAGGCAATTATTTCGACTTACAATTCATTTATCTGTTTCATGGGTATCACTGAACACTGTTGTATTATTTGTATTGAAAAGTAAGGTTGGATTTGAATTTTAATTCTTACTTCTAACGATTTCAAGGTATAGTTTTCAGTATTTCATTTTATGACCATTGCATTTTACTGTTTTGACTGCACTGTTGGTGCGGTAGCTGGGCCAATTGCTGCTGTGCAATGTGTCGGAAGTTCGTTTTGCACGGAATCATTCTTTGTGTGATCCACAAATTGTTGTTCCGGGTCTGCTGTGATGTGTACGTGAATTTAATGTCTGTCGTATTGTTATATGTGTGAAAACTAAATTGAGAACAAAACAACTAAGCTATGAATATAAACTTATAATAATTAATACTAACATAAATATTGAGAAAGCAACGGTTAAAGCTATGACAGTCCAACGGGAATTTTACGATTCGTTATTATGTTCCGACTTTGGAACATTGATGCAAGAGAGATGTTAACCAGACACATAATAAAGGTGAATTAATGCCTTTAGCTATTTTATGGTGGTTATTAAATTCTCAACCATATTAAGATCGTGTTAAACTCATTTTCCTTCAGTTGATTATTGGAATTTGGAATTCTCTGTAATAGCACGTAGTCTAGATTGTCTGCGGCGGTAGGCAAAAGACTTTATCCTTCACTCTCATTACAAATACGATGTCGCGCAGCCTACCTCACCGCGACCGCGCACATGTGGATGAGGAAGAGTCCCGTTGTGACTCAAAACTAGTAGAGCTTTTCCCAGTATATTTACGTGAGTAACTCATAATTTTTAGTTAATGCAGCATGTCTGACGATAGTTATTATAAAATGATTTTCTGTTTATTCTTTGGTTATGTGTAGTGTGCACAGTGTACCCTTTAATATTACTCGACTTACACTTGAAAAAACATGTCCAAGAGGTTGCATAGCTGATGTTATAATATCTACATTACTATTCCCTCTAGTTACGAGTTTTGACAAACACCTACCAAATTGACTTTCAACTTTACTTAACACTGATAAAGTTGTTAAAACAATGTCAAGTTTGAGTGTACCGACTTTCTCTTAACAATTATGATAACGCTATCGACAGCCGTCAACTGTCGCGAAAATGGAATGTTGTTAGGAAATTTGAATTTTCTTTGAATTAAGTAACGTTATTTATTTGTTTGGTTCATTGAAAATGTGCGTTATCGCCATTGAGTTTAAAAATTTTTAATTTCAAAATGGCATCAGATGCGGCTCTGTTTTCAAGAAGCGTATTTTTACAAAGATGTTAATGATGATGTTTTAAGTGTATATCCTATCGATAATTAATTTCAATACTCCAACGAAAGAAGTTTTAAGTGGCTAAATAAACTCATTTGTAAATTATTTTTCTGTAGTTTTATTTGATTAATTTAATTTAAATTGCTGATGTCTAGTTGGTGGCTAGTTCGTCGTCGAGTCACTTAAGGGGCCAGTAGAATACCAGTGCAAGGCCCTGTCTTGCACATGCTGAACTGATCCCATTTTACCCCAGGCTTGGGACATGAACATGACTTGACATCCATCAGCTTTTACTAATAGAATGACACAGCCTGTACATGTCACTGGTTTTTTAGCGTTTTTTTATAGCATAAGCCGGTAAACGAGCAGATGGATCACCAGATGGTAAGCAATCGGCATCGCCCATGGACACCTGGAACACCAGAAGCATTACAAGTGCATTACCAGCCTTATGGAGATTAGGAGTTTGAGGATCGTTGGGGATTCAGGAATTGGGGAGATTGGGGAAGGGGAGGGTAATTGGCGTGAAATAAAATGTTTATCTTCTTTGTTCTTCTTTCTTTCTAGTTGGACTTTTATACCCTTTTCGCATACATAGTCGGGGGTGAAAGCTAGTTCAGTATAAACAATGTATGGCAACCTTGAGAAGGGAGATTTATATGGGGTTCGAATATATTACACTCGCGAAACATGAATATAATAATACTTTATGGTTGGTTTTATTATAAGCTTGTTGTAAGAACAACAAAATCTAAGAACATTGTGCCATAAACGTTTGACTATGACTTTATGGGGTATTAAACGTGAGAATACCATGTCATAAATTATTTACTTTTATATTATTTATAGCAAGTATTAAAATTGAGGATTTATTTTGATATAATCTATTTTTAGCACTTTGCCCTTTATGTTATCGCATGTTTTAAACTCCATGGCATGGAATCGTAGGAGGTAAAGTTCATAGATTCAAAACCTCACGTGGGTAGTAAAGCTTACATGGTCTTGTAACCTAGTTATTCTGATGGTAAACATAAGGCATAAGGTAAGGAGTAAGAAGAAATTTAGTACATAATTAAATATAAAATTCACAAAGCCATGCTATAATGTCATATAGAGGTATTTGGAACTCTTTGTAACTTGTTACTTTTTACTGAGTATTCTGATATTGGAGAATTCAGGAATAAACAGTATAAAGGCTGATGATGATTGTCATTAAATAATAAGTATACACGACTAACATTTATTTCATAACCAGCTTCCATATAGTTAAAGCTCAACTTATACTGTCCTATCAACCTCCCTTAATCGACTTTCAACCCTACCGTTTTCGTCTTAAAGTTTATTATTCCACTGGAAAGTTGTGAGATTCTCTACAAAAAAGCAAAAGATCTCTTACACAAACAATAACCATTATTTTACCAATCATAAGTATCAATTTCCAATATCAGAAACGTCGAAAATCAATACTTTAATTTACATTGATCTTCGCATAAATAATACGCGAAGCTGACGAATATAAAATACAGCTATTCGCAGTTTGTATACTACCATTAACTTACTATCAAGATACCGTGGTCGGCGTATGGGCTGACCTACATAAGACTTGCATAAGAACCGGCGCGCGCGCAGTGCATGGTGGTTCGATATTCAAATTTTTGGAACAATTGCTTCGAATAATTTGTTGGAAAGTTGATGAAGGGTTTTATGCGAAGTCAAATGGTGAAAGTTAGAATTAAATTTTCTTGACATGCTGAAGTTCTTTTAGGGTTAAAATTCCTTTGTTTAAAATGAAGAAAAGCCAATTTTCTCCGAATTTACATGGGTGATCTTTTATTCTTGACTAAGTATTTGTTATAAATGAAATTTGCAAATAAAAGCCAATGATTCCTTTGACTAACCATTCACATTAATTGGTATATGACTCATTCATTTTGAAACACATTTAATTACCTATTAATACTTTCTGTCGCAACCTTTACTTAGACGCAAACGTCACGTAGTCAGCCACAAAGCTGTTGAAATTAACACCAGACATAAAACAAAGAAATCAATACCCATGCAAGTATGTCATATTATATGCATTGTAGGAAATACTGTCAAAAAAAAGAATAAATCCTTCTTGTAATTTTATATCTCTTGTTGCGTGGATTCACTCAGTAAGCGACGCTACTATTTTTGCATCGACGTCGCGTGAGGAATAGTGTGTCGTTAGCATATTATTATCTCGAATTTTCTTTTTCTCAACAATACCTTCAAAAATATAATACACAATCCTTATTACGAAACGTTAAGTACCATAATAGCTTGCCATTTGATTGTTTGACTGCAATATAACATTGTTTATCTACTTGTCAATGGTAATAAGGTATTCGTGTTTTTTCTTTTGTAACGTTCGTCGTAAGTATTCGATAAATTGTCGAAGAAAACTGTTGGGACGTTAAAATGAAGTAGGTACCGCCTCCTTAGTTGAAAATGTTTTGTTATCAATTCGCCAACCGATGTACATTAAAGTCATTGTACTAACGGAAGTCGTTGAACTTTATTCTCTTTTTTCGAGTATTTTGAAGATAACGGCCGTGGAATAAATTTCCATGTTTTGTTAGTAAGGAAAAAACCAGTACTTGCCGTTGTAGCCCAGTTTTGAGGGCACCAGAGTGAAACGGATCCTTATCGTGCGCGTGGGCAATGGGTAACTTATGTTATGTTTTATATTAATTGCTTTAGTAGGTATTGTGATGTTTGGAAACATCCTTAGGATATATTTAAAAGTAATTTCTGAACTGGTAAGTTAATTATTATTATTTCTTAAATAGTCTTCAAATATGTTTCTAGGTGAATTGACTCATACTATTAATTCGAATCACTGATCACATAAAGAGCAATAAATGCCTAAATCTATGCCTATAGTATATTTAGCCTAAATCCAAAAGAATGAAAATTTTATTATTATGAGCAATTTATTCAGATTAAGCAATAAAAATGCCTTTTGCACATTCTAAATGGTAAATAAACAAGATTTGCTAACATCAAGATATAAAAAAAGACACGAAAGAAAAGATAAACGATATCTCTCAAAAACGAGCGATTTACATAATAACAACAATCGTAATATTGTAAAGCCATTTCTGTCAGTGTGAAAGAAAAAGTTGCCGTATTAAAATGTTGCATAAGACATATAATTGTCTGTATTGTGATATAAACGTGTAATTATGTGTTTGTTGAATGACGCCTCTGGCTGTGGCGTCGTCTGCGAATCTGAATGATTGCTATCTCTTGACTTGATCTAATAAGTGTTTTGTCATGTTTGTTTGCACGTTACTTGACTTATTAGGCTAGTTAGTAGAGTCCAGATCACGTCAATCACTTTTATAGGCATTTCTAAAGTATGTCGTGGTGGCCCGGAGGTTTAAGATGCCCGCTTCTCATGCATAAGGGTGCGGGTTGGATACCTACCAAACGACAAGTACCAATATGACATTTTTCGAGTTATAGGTTATAGGACTTTCTAAGATTATTTAGACATCACTGACAAACGGTTATGGAAAACATTGTGAAGAAACCTGGGCTTATCATTTTTAATTATAAGTTTGAAATCGCATTGAGCAAGCGTGGTGATTAATGCTCAAATTATCTCCGTGTGAGAAGACGGTTTGCTCTGCAGTGAGCATTTATAGGCTGTTGATGATGCCTTGCTATATTAAGTGTTATATTAGGAATAATAATATAGTATAGATCAAACCTAGTGTTTCCAACTAGTACATAAGTACGTAAATTTTTAAAGAAGTGATGATTGTACATAACAATGTAAATAACTAGTTTTCCATTATTGTTTGTTTCAGGTAAACAATAAGCAATTTAACGAGGATTGATTGGTTCAAATTCAAGACATGTTTCCGTGAGTAATCTTATAATTACAACAACTTTATTTGAATAGGGTAGATGTCTAATTTTTATTTTAGTATACGTTTGGTAGATTATTTTAAATCATCAGACACGTATTTTTTATTTTCTTACAGAAACAAATACTTTCGACGATATATTGATTTGAAGTGTCGCGTGACGTCACTTCTATGTACCTATTATACGTATAAATGACGTCTTAGCCCCCACTCCTAAACTTTGATTCATTTTATCTAAGTATTGTTTTATTATACGACAAAATAAAAAAAAATACGTATCTAATATTTTTTTATTACATAACTTACGGACTAATTTGATTTTTAATTGACATACCCTGCCGTCATCCCAATTTTTGAAAATTTTGTATAACTCAAAACAAGGTATCTTTATTTAAAATATTCTCATAACAATTGTGACAAAATTTCAAGGTTCTTCATTCCATTTATATTATTATGTTTTGTAATAAATACAAATGTAAACATGAGACGGGCAGCAATGCTCCAGTTAGCAAGTAGGGTGTGCACGGGAACAATGCGTCTACTGCATTAAGTATTGTACAACTATGCGATAAACTAACGTGCATATAAATAGATGCATTAATTAGCTTGTTTTAGAGTTGAAAATTAGTGTTCAATGGTTTTGTTTGTTATTTTCAGTTGATGTGTTAATTAGGTGTGTGTCTATTGTAATTGCATCATTGGTTAAATCGTTGAAAGTGTACTGATACACCTCGAATTGGCACCTTCTGGTTTGCTTGTTAAAGTGGTTTTATTTAGTGGTAGCATAGTTTGGAAAGGGTCCTTGACTGGTAACATTATTTTACCTTTTAGGGTTCCGTACCTCAAAAGGAAAAAACGGAACCCTTATAGGATCACTCTGTTGTCCGTCTGTCCGTCCGTCCGTCCGTCCGTCCGTCCGTCCGTCCGTCGTCAAGACTCTTTTTCTCAGGAACGCGTGGAGGTATGAAGCTGAAATTTATATCAATTACTCAGGTCAACTGTCCCTTGAAGCTGTGAAAAAATCAAACTTCTAAGCCAACGCAATCAAAAGATACAGCCGTTTATGCCGCAAATTTTTGACACTTGCAAGGGAATCAAAACCTACAGGGTGCTTCCCGTGAACTCAGAATCTTGAAATTTGGTACGAAGCAATGTCTTATAGCATAGATAAAGGAAAAATTACGAAAACCATAAATTTTTAGTTACATCACATAATCCTATATTTTTTTAATAATTTTAAACTTACTACCCATTTCCTCATAAACGCGTAGAGGTATTAAATTGAAATTCATACCAAATACTCAGGTCTATAATACCTTTAAGCTGTAACAAAATCAAACTTCTATGTCAACGCAATCAAAAGAAACAGCAATTTAAGCTGCATATTTTGAAACTCGCAAGTACTCGCAAGGGAATCAAAACGTAAGGGTACTTCCAGTCGACTTAGAATCTTGAAATTTGGCATGAAGCAACGTTTTATAGCACACATAAAGGAAGAATTCCGAAAACCTTAAATTTTTAGTTACATTAAACCTTGCAGGTTTGTACGGAACCCTTGGTGCGCGAGTCCGACTCGCACTTGGCCGGTTTTTTAAATAGGGTATGTGTCATTTTTTAGTGAAAAATCGTTGTACCTACGTAGCTTCTGTCAAGGTAGCATCCCACGTCAGTCTTGTTAAGCATTTTTTTTTGAGGGGGGAAAATCATCCAATGACTTGTCCCGCCTGGGTGAGGTGAAAGGGAGTGTCAGACTCTTACTGACTTAAAACCACCCTGTTCCTTCTCCTGCACGTCGAGCCGGAGCCCCGGCAAGTCTTGATAGGCCTTATGTGCCATAATAAAAGTGTGTACATAAAAGAATAAATAAATATTTTATTTTATTTTTTGAACTAATGGTTTAGTAACATGTTCTGATGTCTCATATTAATTAAATTCCGTCAGCAACAGTTCACGTGGAACATTAATAGAAAAACACCAATGTCAGACGTCATATGATACTCCATAAAGCGATAGAGGCGCCATTTTTTCTTACAAACCGTTTCACGATTGAAGTCACAATAAAAACAGTTCCTACTATATTTTTAGTTAACCTTCATGCTTGAGGACTTTTTGTTGGACGCACTAAAACAAGCAAGAAGGTTTTAATTAAACATTTAGAATATAGTTTACTGTTTTTAGGTAGGAAATAGATACGTAGCTTATTGTTGATGTCATAAAAATGCTGGGTAAAATATAATAATGAACATTTTAATGTTAATGACGACGATGCAACAGTAGTTTTCTTGTAATATTTTTTTATTATTATTCGTTTACATTTTCCTATGTCTTTACAGTGATGTGGTATGAACATTTGGTGTATAGGTATTTATGTATGTTGTGAGTTTAACGTTAATAAGCATACACTCCTACTAAAAGGGAAAATCGTGACTCTGAAGATTAAGTTTTCCCTTAAAAACCGTTCCAAATGGATTTACCAAATGACGAATCTTGCAATCAAAAATTCCCAAATTTTAGGTAAAATGCAGTTGAACAAACATTCTAATTTTAAATACGAATCTTCATTTTCCTCAATGAGAGTCCGTTGAGGGTCTCAAACAGCCTCATTAGATATATCAGTGCTTTTTTATGTAGATTTGAATCATCATCATCATCAGCCAGTATTCGCTGTAAGGCCTACGTCCACTGCTGGACATAGGCCTCTCCAGCTAGGTGGACTGACGACATCCGCAATGTGGCTGGCAGTGGTTTGATGAGAAGAACTGGAGACCGAAATCAGTGGCGTGCCATTGGAGAGGCCTAAGTAGATTTGAATAACTTACCCATAATGTTGTAGTAATTAACTTAAGACATGCCACATCTAGTTGCCCGCCGTAGTGCGGAAGATGGTGGACAGCGCAGAGTCGTGGGACGCGGTGGTGTCTTTCTGCGAGGATGTGATGTCGCAGAAGGAAACTGCGGAACGGGAGAGGGAGATCTTACTGACTTCCTTTCCCAACCGCAGAAGGCGCACCGGGCGTAGGAGAACAATCCGACAACGCAACAAGGCCGACAACGCCCTCTTCCGGCCCCCATGAATGGGTCCAGGGGCGAAGGACTTGGGGAAGTCCCCGCCCCCGAATCGATAGACCCGAGTTGAAGGCGCGCGCGGGTGTCGGCATGCGCCTTTGAGGCGATGCACGCGGTGCACTGCTCCGTGCAGGTGACGGGGCCCTGATTTACGGGCCGGCACTGTAATGCGGGGCTGCGGATGAATTTGGACTACCGCGGCCCCGCACGCACGTGCGAGGAGACACTGGGGTGGTTTTAGCCGGTAAGAGTCCGGCACACCCCTCCGCCTTTCCCCAGGCGGAGGCAGTCCATGAGGATTTCCCCCCATAAAAAAAAAAAAATGCCACATCTAGTAAGGTAAGCCGTAACTTTAGGTGTCACTAGCCTGTCACATTAATTAGAAATGGTCCCGAAGTATCAGACCAGTTGAGGTTTTAAGTTATGAGCGCTAAGAGTTTAGGGTATTTTAGTTAACAAACCATTATTTGCACTATATTCCTTGTATATTGTATTTGCGCGTTAATGTCTTATCTGTCGGCATGTGAGACACAATAGAAAATACATTTTGTCTTGCGTATATCTACGCATACCAGGGATTAAAACAAAAAAATACTGTAAATTTTTTGAAATGTAAAGTGAAGTCGAATTTGAAGTTGTGTAAATTATCTACTAATTGGATTAGGAGTCTTAAACTAGAGGTATAAGTACGTTTTATAGTATCAGTGAAGATGTTCCATACGTTTTTCGCAAAAAGTGAGCCTTATGTTGTACCATATTTTAGAACAAGACACTAAAACTGATTTTTCCAACACCAGGAAATTTTAATTGAGGAATAACTTTAGGTAATTATTTGACAATGTTTCCATACTAAAAACTGTTAAATGTCAATTTTATTTAACAGTTAAGCATTAGCTGATGATTAAAAAATCGGCCCTAAAACGCTTAACACAAACTAAACAGAATAGAAAACCGACGTGAAGCAACGCTTGCGTTGTGTTTCATCGTGTAAGTGAGGTTACCGGAGGCCCAATTACTCTCCCCTTCCCCAATCTCCCCAATCCCTGAATCCCCAACGATCCTCAAACTCCTTATCCCCAAAAAGCCGGTAATGTACTTGTAACGCCTCTGGTGTTCCAGGTGTCCATGGGCGACGCCGATTGCTTACCATTAGGTGATCCGTCAGCTCGTTTACCGGCTTATGCCATAAAAAAAAACAATCTACACGCCACAAAAACTTCATTATACTCGACAATCTAATCGGGACCTCTATCGCTTGTACCTTGTACCACATCATATAGTTTTTGCACTCACCTACCGGTCCCATACAGTTATCCCTCCACTAATGACTCCGCTTTGCGTCTATGGTTTACGAACACTGACCCATTCCCGCTTCTCAGAAAAGAACAGCTTCTTACCGTTCGCAAGAAAATCGTTCAGACTAAAGTGCCCGATCTTGTTTGACAAGTAGCTAGATAGCTTTAATAGGCCATTGAAAGACTTTCATAGCTTTTTTGGTGTCTACCCAACTTAAAAATTAGACTTTAAAACAAATATCGGTTAATTTTTAAGATGACTAAACTCGCTTGAGGCGCCCTCTACTGATTGCAAAAACTAAATTGTTAATTTGAATTATTACATTACGCATCATCAATTTGTTTGTTCGTTATTTCTTTAACATCTTTTTTAAGGATTTTATTCATAGTTTTAGTTTTTAATGGTTGTTCACTTACAATGTGTGGTATTAAAATGAACTGATAGATTTGTATGAACTATATTTACAGGGACATTATAATTTGTGATTAAACCATTAATGAACTGGTTTTAAATGTACTGTTACGCCGCTAAAATTTAAGTGCGTATAAATTAATTATATCCTTATTTTTTATAGCTTAAAATTACTTTTACTTACATTTCCGAGAATAACCGATACGTAACAGGATTGACATACTTTATGGAACATCCAGTTATTGCCGGTTCGTGGTAATAAATTTGTATTTTTTTTTCTTTTTTACGATCGTCAGGTCCTGATACAAAGACCAGTAATTTAATTTTTATTTCTGAAGATAGAAGATAAAACATGGTCGTTAAAATTTGAATTTTTTTGCGTTGTGCCGATGATCTTAATGTTGAATAACTAATTTTCTTGCTTTTAATTTCACACTTCCACACGCACTTTTGCCACTATACGACGACTTGTTAGGTATATTATTATTTTTTTTTTTTTTTTTTTTGGGGTGCGGTGCCAGAAGACCTCCCCGTGGTGCACCCTGGGTGCGGGCGACAGTCTCCCTAGCGGGGGTGATAGGGTTGGAGTGACTGTCGCCCGCAGCAGACTTCTGGACTGGGCGGGCGAACCCGATAGGGTTCTGGAGGCGGCGGGCTGTGTGCTCATGGCCCGCGCTTCCGTGGGGCGTTTCTCCGCCTGTCTCTCTGAACTTAGCAGAGAGCGTGGCGGAGAGGCGAGGGCGGTGCTCGTTGTGCACTCACCCTGCCAGCGAGCAGCATCGGGACACAAGCTGTCCCCGATTGCAGCCGTCGATATCGTAATCCGTAAGGAGGTCACGGTCACGTTTTGTGACTCTGAACGGGACGAGGGTCTTGGCTTGGTCGCCCGGACCGCGAGGAAGATAACCTCTATAAAAAATTCCTCCAATACTAAGTTCTGGTGCGCGGCGAGAGTATGCATGGCTGAGGAGTAGTGTCAGTCGCGAGCGCACCCCCAGCTAGGGGACCAGTGGAACCTCTAGTTGGGAAACAAATTTTCACTTACCCAGGTACAGGGGGCACTGCCTGGGTGGACCGATTATTTCCCCCATACTCGTGGGATTTGTATGGAGAAATTTAAAAACACACACAAACCACATCTGACGGAGGAGGAGAGTGCGGGTGAGCTCGGCTCACCTGCAGAGGCGGTAGAGGGGAGTCCAAGTGGCTCCGGGACCCGTGTTGAGGAGCTGGAGTTGTCCAGCGAGTCGCACACACGGGATCCAATTCGGATGAGGTCGGACTCTGAGTCCGACACATCTCTGGCGGAACGGCTGAGCGTGATCTCGAAGGGCTCACGCCGCCGTACGACGGGGACGTTTAAACGCCCCAGGCTGGAGGAGGACACTTTGTCCCCGTCCTCCGGCGCTCAGGAGGCGCCTCCCCTAAAGTCCCC
This sequence comes from Spodoptera picta, assembly GCA_038387885.1. Classification (NCBI taxonomy): domain Eukaryota; kingdom Metazoa; phylum Arthropoda; class Insecta; order Lepidoptera; family Noctuidae; genus Spodoptera; species Spodoptera picta. Next base: position 3,345,995 of record JAZHFQ010000036.1, on the reverse strand, counting down.
ACGGCGGCGCGGGGTAGGGGCGGCAAGGGCAGAGGCCGCCGGAAAGCGGGAACCGCTGCCTGCGCGGAGCCAGCTGGGCAATTAGCTGCGGAGGGTAGGGCCCTTTCGAGCGCTGCCTGCTCGGAGCCCTCTGCATCAGAGATGTCCGGCGTGGAGGCGTCGGAGGGCGAGCGTGGCTCTGAGAGCGAGAGCGGCTCCGGGGGCCTCCAACAGGCCATCACTGAGGAGCTCCAAAAGGTGGCAATGGGGAAATCCCAGTCAGCTAGACTCTCCCTCCTCGGGGCGGCGGTGGCCACCATAACGGAGGCGGCCTTGGAGCAGTGTGCGGTGCCCACTGCAGAAAAGGTGCGCTCCGAGCTGGCCGAGATGCGGCGGGAGCTAGCGCGCTTGGCGGCCTCTAATGCGGCTCTGGAGGCCGAGCTGCGGACGGCCAGGGCCGAGCTCGCTGCTGCTCGCAGCAGCCGCGCCCAGCCCCCGGCGGAGGCCGACGTAGTCGGACTGCTGCGGGCGGAGATGGCTGCCTTCCAGCGACGTTTTGACGTGCTGGAGGGTAGGCTTTTGCGCCCCCCGCTCGCATCGAGCCGGGCCTCCCCGCCCACGACCTCGGGCTCATACGCGGCTGCTGCGGCCAAGCCTCCGACCTCCTCTGGTCAGACTGGCCGCGGCCCCCAACCGCCGGCAAAGGCTCGAGCGCCTCCTCCAGCGAGGCCCTCAGTGCCCCCGCCGGCGCAGACCCCAGCTGCGCCGACGGCGCCAGCGCCCACGAGGCGCAAAAAGAGGAGGGGCACTCCAGCCCGGCAAGCTGGAGTTGCAATAGCGGCGGCGGAACTCGCCCCGCGGGTAGAGGACGGTGGCGGTTGGCAAATCGCCGGCGAGGCGAGGAGAGTCGCCAGGGAGGGCCGAAAGCGCCGCAAAAAGGCGCAGCGGCAGCGACGGCAGCAGCAGCGCAGGGAGAAACGCGCTGCTGCCTTGCTCCTCGCCCCTAAGACCGCGGCTGTGGTCATCACCCTACAGCCGGAAGCGGTCAATAGGGGCGTTACCTACGGCGACGTCCTCGCCAAATTAAAGGGGGCGGTGACTCCTGCGGAGTTCGGGGCCCCGGACGGGTTCGCGGTCAAGGTGACCGCTACCGGAGCCCGTCTTCTCGAGGTCCCCGGCGCGACCAGCGGCCCATCGGCTGACGCCCTGGCTGAAAGGCTTAGGGCGTGCCTCGGTGCGGACGAGGCCCGCGTGTCCAGGCCCACCAAATGCCTGGATGTCAGGATTTTGGGCCTGGACGACTCCGTCACGGAGAGTGAGGTGGTGGCCGCTGTGGCCAGGACAGGAGGGTGCCCTGCTGACCAGGTCAGGGTGGGCACCATCCGCCCGGACAACTCGGGGCTGCGCACGGTGGTGGTGAGCTGCCCCGTCACAGCGGCCAAAACATTAAAGGAGGGCAAAAGGCTCTTGGTGGGATGGGTCTCGGCGCAGGTCAAGCTGCTCGAGGCCCGGCCTCTGAGGTGCTACCGCTGTCACGTGGGGGAGCACGTGAGTGTCAAATGCACCTCGGAGGTGGACCGCAGCGACTGTTGCTTCCGCTGCGGTCGGCCCGGTCACAAGGCCGGCTCGTGCTCTGCCCCGCTGCACTGCAATGCATGTGCGGCGGCTGGCAAGCCGGCCAAACACCGGGTCGGGAGCAAAGGCTGCTCCCCTCCCGCAAAACCCAAGGGCAAAGGTAGGCCCTCCGCCGTCCCTGCCGTTTCCGCCGCCGCCGCCGCCACTGCCACCGCAGTCGCCGCTGCCGCCTCTGAGGAGATCGGAATGGACTGCCAATAATGGCTCCATTCCGCCTCCTCCAGGCGAATATCAACCACTGCGCCGCTGCTCAGGATCTCCTGCTCCAGAGCATGGCGCAGTGGTCGATCAACGTCGCCGTGGTCTCCGAGCCGTATTTTGTCCCGCCCAGGGATCACTGGGTGGCGGACCTGGACGGCTCGGTGACCATCATCTCGTCGGCCGCCGCCGGTACCCCGACTCTTGAGGCTGCTCAAAGAGGCCGGGGTTGTGTCGCAGCACGGTTCGGAGAGCTCGCTGTGGTGGGCGTGTACTTCTCTCCGAACCGAACTCTCGCCGAGTTCCACAACTCCTTGAGGGAGTTGGTCACCGTCGTCGTCGGGTTCCGTTCCCTCCCCGTGCTCGTCCTCGGGGACTTCAATGCCAAGAACTTGGCTTGGGGTTCCCGGTTCACCGACGTCCGGGGTAGGATGGTGGAAGACTGGGCCCTTGAGGCAGGCCTAGTCGTCTTGAACCGGGGTTCTGTCCCTACGTGCGTGCGGATGCAGGGCGAGTCGGTGGTGGACATCTCGTTCGCCAGCCCTGCTCTGTCACCGCGTATTGTTGACTGGCGCGTCATGGAGGAGGTGGAGACGTATTCCGACCACCGGTATATCCGGTTCGACGTCTCCGCCGAGTCCGCAGACCCGCCGGTCAGACAGGCCCCATGTGGCCCGCGTTGGGCGCTGAAACAGCTGGACCGGGAGCTGCTCCTGGAAGCCGCCATCGTGCAGGCCTGGGTGATACCACCGGTCAGGCCTGCCGACATAGACGATGAGGCCAAGTGGCTCCAGGACGCCATGTCCAGGATCTGTGACGTGGCGATGCCCCGGATCCGGTCGAGGCAACAAAAGCGCCAGGTGTACTGGTGGTCGCAAGAGCTAGCAGCTCTACGCAAGGCGTGCACTGCTGCGCGACGCCAGTACACTAGGCACCGCAGGCGCCGCATCCGTCCTCCTAATGCGGAGGCGAGAGAGGCGGAGTTGTACGAGGGATACAGGGCGGCCAAGGCCCTCCTCAAGGTGGAGATATTGCGGGCCAAGGAGGAGGCCCGCCGAGAGATGCTGGGGACTCTGGACAGAGATCCGTGGGGACGCCCGTACCGGATGGTACGCGACAAGCTCCGCGCCTGGGCTCCCCCGCTCACCCAGAGTCTCCGGCAAGAAGTCTTGGAGGAGGTGATTGGCACCCTGTTCCCTCGACTGTGGAGGGGGTTCACCCCTCCGTATATGACTCCGCCCCCTGCGGTGCCCGACGCGGGCTACAGCGACGACGACGACGACATCGTCCCAGAGGTGACCGAGGCAGAATTGAGAGCGGCGGTGCGCCGGATGGGCGCCAAGAACACCGCCCCAGGACCCGACGGCCTGCATGGCAAGGCATGGGTCCTGGCCTCAGAGGCTCTCGGGCCTCGATTGATTGGTCTCTACAGCGCATGTCTGGAGAGAGGCCAGTTCCCGCTTCTCTGGAAAGCGGGAAAACTGGTCCTCGTGCGGAAGACGGGGCGCCCTGCGGACTCTCCGTCCGCGTACCGGCCCATAGTGTTGCTCGACGAGGTGGGGAAAGTCTTCGAAAGAATCATTTCGAACCGCCTCGTCGCGCACCTGACGGACATTGGGCCGGACTTGTCGGACGGCCAGTTCGGCTTCCGCAGAGGGCGCTCCACGGTGGACGCCATCATGCGCGTTAGAGACCTCACGACGGGGACTGCAGTGTCCAGGGGTAAGGTCGTAGTGGCGGTGTCTCTGGACATCGCCAACGCCTTCAACTCCCTGCCCTGGAGCTGCATCTTGGAGGCACTCCGATATCATCGGGTGCCTACCTACCTCCGTCGTGTAATCGAGGCTTACCTGACGGACAGGTCCGTCAGCTACCCCGGTCACCGGGGCGAGTGGAACCGGCGAGAGATGTCACGCGGTGTTCCACAGGGTTCGGTTCTGGGGCCGCTCCTGTGGAACATCGGCTATGACTGGGTGCTGTGCACCGACCTCCCGAACGGCGTTAGCACAATATGCTACGCCGACGATACGCTGGTGCTAGCGCACGGGAGGTCACACCAGGCGGCGGCCGACTTAATGGCGACAGCGGTTGCGACAGTCGTTGAGAGAATCCGGCAGTTGGGACTCGAGGTGGCGCTCCACAAGTCCGAGGCCATGTGTTTTCATGGCCGCGGGAACGCGCCACCTCCGGGTGGGTCCCAAATAACGGCGGGAGGAGTTACCATCGGCGTCGAGACGACGATGAAGTACCTAGGACTCGTCCTCGACAGTCGGTGGAACTTCATAGAACACTTCCGACGTTTGGCCCCAAAGTTGGAGAGGACGGGGGCTGCGTTTAAACGCATCCTCCCCAACCTCGGGGGCCAAACGCCTCCTGCCGGAGGTTATACGCCGGGGTCGTGCGGTCCATGGCCCTCTACGGCGCCCCTGTTTGGGCGCCAAACCTGTTGCGGCGTCCCGCTCGGACGCTGCTCATGGCACAGAGGGTCATGGCGATCCGAATGATCCGCGGATACCGCACGATCTCTGGGGAGTCGGCGAACCTCCTTGCCGGATTACCGCCGTGGGATCTGGAGGCGAAGGTGCTCGCGCGCGTGTACGGCATGCGCGCGGAGGCACGTCGCCGGGGCGAAACCCCGCTGCCGCGCCAAATAGGTGCGTGGCGGGATGAGCTCCGGCGCGATCTCATGGCGGAATGGCAGCAACGACTGTCGCAACCGAGGGCTGGGCTCGCTGCCATCGCAGCGGTAAGTCCCCTCTTTGAGGAGTGGCTTGAGAGACGCTACGGCGTCCTCACCTACCGCCTGACGCAGGTCCTCACCGGACATGGAAGTTTCGGGAGGTACCTGTGTCTGATGGGGCGGGAGGAAACGCCCGGGTGTCATCACTGCGAGGACCGCCCTGAGGACACGGTGGAACACACGGTGGGAGAATGCCCTTCGTGGGCTGAGCACCGCCGTGTCCTCAGGGAAGTGATCGGCGATGGCGACCTCTCGCGTCCGGGCCTAGTGCAGGCCATGATGCGGAGCGAGGGGGACTGGGATGCCGTCTCCTCCTTTTGCGAAGCAGTGATGCTAGCTAAGGAGGAGGCGGGACGCGTGAGGCAGCGAAGCGCTGCCTCCTCGCAACCCAGCCATCGCGAAGGACACACCGGGCGTCGGGGATCGCGAGACGATCTCCGGCCACCGTAAGCGCGGGCCTGCGGACGGCGAGCATGGGTGGCTCCCCGTCCGACCAGAAACAGACCCGAGCGTACGGCGCGTCGCGTTCCGCGCGCGCCTCAAAGAGCCATCAGACCACCACAGATGGGGCCCAATACGGCCGATGCCGATTCGGAGTCGCGGAGAACCTAACGGGTAACCGGGGCTCCGGCTCGACGTGCAGGAGAAGGAACGGGGTGGTTTTTAGTCAGTAAGAGTCTGACACTCCCTCCCGCCTCACCCAGGCCGGAGAAGTCATTCGATGATTTTCCCCCCTTAAAAAAAAAAAAAAAAAAGGTATATTATTTTCGTCATGTAATAGGATCCTAATGATCCTGAGTAAATCCAGGTATCATGCTATATTGCAATCGTAAAAGTCCAGTAATACTTTGTCTAACCCGGAAATCAAACACAAAATCTCTTGCTTGGCAGCTGCTTGGCATCTACTCAACTAACCATGGTATTAATGTCGGATTAAATTTATTAATTATGCTCGCAGAATCGAGTTCAGACTAACGAGGTGCCCGTTAGTCGACCGATTATACTTTGATTGATCGATTATCAAGTATAATAATCAGTTTATTATAATGATTGCTTTCTGAATGATTTGCTATTGTTCATTCATTCATTAGTTGGTCTCATTGTTTAAATGCATAACGTCAGAGCTTTTATTCTCTGCAGAAGTAGGTAGATGTTTTGATCTTAAATGTGACACTATTTTTTATGTGAGATATTGTTGATCAAATGTATATGCCTGACATTGGTCGCTGTTATGAAGAAAAGTGGAAAACCCAAAAGAACTTTTGCGGAGTCAGGAATATATGCCCATGGATGTCAATAGGCTCACCCCCTCTTCCATAACAAGCGGTGAAAAGTGGGTGTAACATTGTATATGAGCATCTTTGTCTGTCCCTTTGGGGACGAAAAACCGTAACGTCATGTTTGTCACTTATCATTCGCCCGTCAAGACATCGTGGTTGCAGTATTATAGAAGAAAATACACCATTCAAGTTTTTCAATTGGGATAATGGCAGGGTATGAAAATGAAAAATCTAATTAGTTAACTTTAGGAGTAGGGGCTAAAACGTCAATTCTACGCATAAAATATACATAGAAGTGACGTCACGCGACATTTCAAATCAATATATCGTCGAAAATATTCGTTTCTGTAAGAAAATAAAAAATACGAGTCTAATGATTTAAATTAATCTACCAGACGGATATTAAAATAAAAGTTAGGCATTTACCCTATTGTTAGGTATGTACACTCGGCTACTCATCGAGCTTTACATAACCAGTATAAACTGAACGTTAAATGTGCGGAAAGATGATGCGTCGCGATACCAGGATAAACTGGTTTTGTATAGGTTGATGTGTGGCCGTGTGTACCACAATCTCACTTCTTATGAGAATAACTATAAAGCAAAGGTTATTGATGCGCCATAAAGTTATAAATGTGTAATTACTATAGTAATAACTTACACTAACTAATTATAAAGTAACGCCAATGTGTGAACGTTTCACTCTACTTGCTCCTACCATTTAGTTGCATCATTCATTGTGTCAGTTTACGCATCCAATTTCAATGTTCACGTATATTTATTACGCATCGTATCTAATTTTGTTTGTTTTTCTTTTCGTTGTTAAATTTTGAAAGTGAGTCTTGTATTATAGGAGCCAGGCTATTCTGCAACTGTTTATTTGAACTATCGAATTGAACTCGATACTCGATTAAGATTATTCTCATAACTCATTGGTTATGAGACGTGTAATGACATGGCGGACTGCGATCCAGTACACTTCGATCTTTCGTAAAGTTACAGAAGAAGGTGAGATGTATTTCTAGGTTGTCCTACTACCTGTTTCTTATATGTAGGTTATTTAACTTACCTAACCTTACCTAATAAGGGTGAAATTACAAAAGTGTGACTATCTGTAAAGCTATAATAGTGTTGAGTAAGAGCTTCCAGCTTTAATTTTTGAGTCAAATCGATGAGATGAAGACCTACCAACGGCAAGTATCAATGTGACTTTTTCCGAGCTATATGTACTTTCTAAGATAATTTAGACACCACTGACAAACATCATGACGAAACTTGGGCTCATAATTTCTAATTATAAGTCTGAAACCCGCATTGAGCAATCGTAGTAATTAGTGCTCAAACCTTCTCCATGTGCGAAGAGGCTTTGCTCAGCAGTGGGCATTTATAGGCTGTCGATGGGTCTCTGTCTACCTACATGAAAGAAAGGCGTGAGGTTAAGTATGTATATTGGTTTGTTATATACCTCATGCTTAACGTAGGAGAGATCTGAGATCTGGAGATCGTAGTTTGACCACTTAAATTTAGGAAGATGGTATTAAAGTACGCCTTGACCGAATTCTTCAAATGCATGTTCATCATCAACACTTACGATCACTAGACCATCAAAAGTAAATAAATGTATGTATTGCGTAATTACTGTATGTATGTGTTGTAAAAATAAATATACCTAAGTGTGGCAACCTTTGATGTCGAGCATCGTAATGTTAGTTCCGGTGTTATAGTCATTAGTATGAAATACGCAATCTATTACTCGTGTGTACGTCTACTGAATTATTATTTTGGTTATTGAATTGTTTTGGTAGTATCAGTTTTAGGTGTTTAGTGGTAATGGGCATGATTTGTCAGGTGGCTGGACAACCGGCTGCCGCGTAACGTCGATACCCGGACGGAGCAACTCTGTGTGAGCAAATCCACAAATTGTTGTTTCGGGTATGTGAACTTGTAAGTTAGTAACGACACGGGCGAAATTCGTAGTGTGGGGCAACGTTTTTTTAAAGAATAAGGACTTGTTTATGGTTCATTTTACAATTATTTGGGCTTTGAGAATAGCACTCTGACTTTTAAAATAGTGATGTCTAACCCGGCAGCCAGACGTGGAGAAAAGAATTATCATGGATATGTTCTATGTTTATATAATAAATGTATTTACAGGAAAGTAATTATCAACTATTTTATTATTGGCTGTAAATCGGTACCCACTTGAAGCTTGAAGTCTGTGTTAAGCCATACCAGTCCCACAGTACATGGGTCTAGTACGGTTACACAATGTCCATTCAAAGTACTTTCGCAGAGCACGACTCTAAGGTACTACATAGTACTACACGATACAAACTCGAAAATCGTGGGAAATACACTGTAGTGACGTAAGTGTCGTCTATGAAACGTGATTACAATAAAATTTCGTGGTTTCTGAACCTTTCGCGTGATTTTGAGGTTATGTAGACAGTGGTACTCAAAGTTTTAGTTATATGATGTTTATTTTATACATATTATGGTGAGTAATTTATTTTCAAATAGTGAAGGGCGGTATCTTGAAAAGTCTAGAGTGAAAATGGGTTCTTTCCCTTTTCTATTAACGATTGAACAAAAATGTTAATAACATAATTTATTCACAAATGGTAATATACTGATTTAGAATGATCAGTTCTGGTAACAAGACAGAATTAACAAAGATTAATAAATCATAATCTGCATACTTGCATAGATTACAATTAAAATGAAAAATAACGAGTTTAGTTTAACGAATCTAGAGATCCTAATAAATCAATTTCTTCTTTGACACTATATGATTTTAGAGTGACTACTTTTACAATCCTTACATACTTCACATATTCCGTAAGAAGTCTTTCGGTTTGCACGAACGCAATAAACTCAAAAACTGATAGAATTTTGTATGGTATTCATCTTTAAATTAGTCCTGATCTCGAATAGGCCTGAGAAGAGGCTTTTAGGCTGTTGATGATGATGATGATAATCTCTTAGGAAGATGAAATTATATGATTTGGTATAGTCTTGACCACGCAGGCAAAACTGCGTTCGGAAGGCTGGCGAAACAAATAAAACATTTGAGCATCACTGGCCGGACTTCAAACGTGACGTTTATTGTTAAATGGAAACATGTCACTATTAACACGTTTTATGAATGTAAGTACATATGTACTTACTGTTACTAAATATAATCTCGTTCTGTATGTGACAAAGATAATGATGGTTTTATGAATGTAGATGTTGATATGATGAGCAAGGGTTCTGCGAAAAGGTGGTCAGATTTTAAGTAAGTAAGTATGTTATGAGTCCCATGTAATAGGGGGTGAGCCTATTGCCATATACCGGGCACATTTCCAGACTCCGTGCTACTACTGAGAATATTAAAAAACCCAGTAATACTTTGCCCGACCCGGGAATCGAACCCGAGACCCCTTGCCCGGCAGTCGCACTTGCGACTACTCGGCCAACGAGGCAGTCATAAAATAAATAGTGAAAAGTTGGTTGTGCATTGTACAGTGGCATAATGTGCACCTCTGCCGACGCCTTCGGGGATAAAAGGCGTGATGTTATGACGTTATGTCAAAGGTAAGGAAACTTCCTTAAACAATTGTTGTATCAGGCACTCAAATCTAAACCATTAACCATCAACATTTCACTAAAGAAGATTCTAGTTCCCATTCACATTGCAAGTACACATCATACGAAAGCAACAAAATCAAAGACATGTCGCGTGCGTTTTTCTTCAAATTACCACGGAAATGACATGATGTGTGTAATCTTGATCAACATTCACCTTCCCACATGTCATCATGATCACGTAGTCACATTAAATTGTTCGCGAGTGGGAGTGGTGGTGTCACTTCCGAATTGTATCGGAATTGATTCTGGATTGACTTTCCCATAGTCTCTGAGTGTGAGACTCTAAAGGTATGTTTAGACTGCACACATTGTATACTCGCTGAATAAGTTGAATATCTTTGTAGGAACATATGTGTTTGTAATAATAACTTATTATGATACGATAATTAGATAGGATGAACATCCGTATAAATACCTCTATAAATACTACAGATATTAATGTCAGAATTTGTGTCCTAGTCTATACGTACCACGGCTCCGACTCGACGTGCAGGAGAAAGAACGGGGTGGTTTTTAGTCAGTAAGAGTCTGACACTCCCTCCCGCCTCACCCAGGCGAGAGCAGTCATTCGATGATTTTCCCCCCTTAAAAAAAAGGCTATACGTACCTTAAGAATTGCGACGTTCGTTTTATAAAATAATAAAAATAAGATGGCGTCCAGATTTTATTAGATTCCTACGTGAGTGCTAGTTGTGTGTGAAATGAGACTTATTGATTGTCAATTTTTTTTATTATCTTTCAATCAGTCAGCTATGTAGGTCGCATCATGTCTGCTGATCTAGATGATTACGTAGAAGTGTAGTCTAATTACTTTATGTCATTAGTGTGCTCGTTGTAATATGGGTTTAGTTTATTGCTAGAAATAGGGACAAATTTTGAATTTTTACATATATATACAGAATTTTGTCTGCCTCGTTGGCCGAGTGGTCGCGAGTGCGACTGCCGGGCAAGGGGTCTCGGGTTTTTAAAAAAAATCTCAGTAGTAGCACGGAGTCTGGAAATGTGCCCGGTATATGGCAATAGGCTCACCCCCTATTACATGGAACTCATAACATAAATAGTGAAAACTTCTGTGTGCACCTCTGCCTACCCCTTCGGGGATAAAAGGCGTGATGGTATGTTGTGTTATATACAGAATTTTTACATTTACATTTATATAGAGGTACAGAATACAAGTAAAAGCTACTAAGTAATACTACCAAGGTATGAAGGCAGTATTAGACAAATATGGAACTAAAGAGCTTACTACAGTTAATAGAGGTAAATAATAATAACACTTCAGTATGTACTAACTTTTATGTAACTTTTATTTAAAAAACACATAACATAACATAACATCACGCCTTTTATCCCCGTAGGGGTAGGCAGAGGTGTACATTACGACACTTAATGCCACTGTACAATGTAACACACACTTTTCACTATTTATGTCATGAGTTCCATGTAATAGGGGGTGAGCCTATTGCCATAAACCGGGCACAATTCCAACCTCCGAGCTACTGATATTTTTTTTAAAACCCAGTAATACATTGCCCGACCCGGGAATCAAACCCAAGGCCCCTTGTCCGGCAGTCGCACTTGCGACCACTCGGTCAACGAGGCAGTCTAGGCAGTAATAAAAAATAGTATCAAAAATGTGCAGAATTATGAAGTACGATAATAGTGAAATAAAAAAACGTAACAGAGAAGCAAGCAACAATTTTTTGTGCATTCACATTATGCGAGTAACTTGCTCCAGTTGATCGCTTCCAATGTAATATTTTTTGTTGTCTGTCACGTAGTAATGTAGACGTAACTTATTCAATATTTATACATCTTATTTGTAACGCAATATTACCTCTGGAATCGTATTGATTTCAAATAACAATTGTCTGGTAATATTTTGAAATATGAGAAACGTAAAAGCCGATTACAAGAACCTAACCTAAAAATGACAATAGATAGTATAATTAATCAGTTCATATTTTTTTTTAACGTTGCCCCACATTAGGATTTTCTCCTGTGTCGTGGGTGCGTTTTACAAATATACAAGTTCACATACACCATGACACCCAGACCCGAAAGAATAATTTGTGGATCACACAAAGTGTTGTTCCGTCCCGTTCCGTATTCTCAATAAGTAGGTACACTGTTTGAAATCAGTTTATTGAAAAATAAAATACAAACTTAAATAAAATAAATACTAGCTATGTTATTACTAAGTATGTACAACTAAAAATAACTATTTACACAAAGCATCGAAAAATTCGTCCGCATCGACGTCAGTGGGGAAGGTACCCAGAAGGCTGGCAGTATTGCCACGTTGTATGGCAATGCTTAACCTCTGACCGAGATATAGACCAGCCCTCTGCTCACGAGATGCGTCGACCAGACGTTTTGAAATGTATATCTAAAAAAACAAAAACGTCTCAATATGTTGAGACGTTTCAAGAGAAAATATCGAAACAAGATTGAAAACAGTTCTTTCTCTGATTGCAATTAGAAAATAGACTAAAAGACATTATTAATCTCCTGTACCTTTTTGCAGCTGTTAGCCGCTGTCTTGCCATTGGACAAATGTCTTGTCTTATTGCGATAAAAACTAATGCATAACTCTGACATTGACAGTGCCTTATCTCGACGTAGTAAGGACTATTTTTGTAGTTCAAGTTTGACAAGTGATGTGTAGTTGACCATGTCTGTGTCGGTTTCTTAGCCGCGTTTAGTTTAATAGATTAATAAGTTGATGCGACAGTGACTTGTTCTTTCTTATATCAGTTTTTTAACTTGATTGGTAGAGAATTGAGTGTTTTTTAATAAATCGTATTTTATTTTTTTCGTTTTCATGGCTTTATTAGTTGAATCTACAATTTTATTAAAGGATAATAAATACAAACAATAATGCTTCTTTACATCATTGTCGGTCAGTCGTACAAAGTTTTTCAATACGTCGATTATTATAATTAAAAAATATTTTTAGAACTAAATTGTATTAGCTACAGAAAAAATAATATTTTAGGCAACTTATTTATATTAAAATGCAGTCTCTGACAAATACTTTAACTCGTTTTACTAGCAATACGTCACCACCAAGAACTCTGTTAACAAATCTCTCCAGTACTCGCGCCAGTTAACTGGAATACTAGCTAGCTAAAAGTAAACGAGGCATGTTCGATATTGCCTAATACGTTTGTGTGCGAACACGGCAAAGCATTACCATGTGTCTACACGTTTTCTATAGAAAGTAGCACCCGTTGTCCACAGACTATTAATGCAGTTTTTAGAAAATTTCCACTCAAAGTATTTTATTCCGGACTTTTGGACCCTTTACCCTAGTTTAAGTTTGGAATATTGATTCTAAATTAAGTACCTATTTTGTATGAGGTTTTTGTCTCAGGGTCAGCGTATGTTGTCGAGGACGCGAATTGGATGGGTCGTTTCGTATAATATTTTGAATGTTTAATTTGTGATTTTTATTTCACGCCAAATACCTAAGTAGGCATGTGTGTTGATATAATATGTTAGTGTAAATAATGTAGGTAAGTAATGTAGGTCAATATTGGTTATCAGTGTGGTGAATATTAAAATTCATATTCATAAATAAATATTTACTACCTATATCGTTTAAAATAAATATTTGTGTCTATTTATTCTTCGATCTTCAATCGAAGCTGCACATGGACACCTGTAACACCAGAGGCGTTACAAGTACGTTACCGGCCTTTTGGGAATAGGGAATTGAGAATTGTGGGGGATTCGGGGATTGGGGAGACGCGAGAGGGGGCTAATTGGGCCTCCGGTAACCTCATTATCGGTTTTCTGTGAGGCCATCATGTCAAAAACTGGAAACGATTGCGTATCTGCAAACGGACCATTGACTGTGCGTAAAGATCATACAATGCGAATCCATGATATAATGGATATATATAGCGTTATACGTAGCCGTTTGTACGTGTAGGAATCGAAAGATCTATATGGGCAGGAAATTAAACTATAGCAGGATCTTTAAACTAATGAAGTTGGGTTTAAATGAACCGAGTTATTTTGTATTATAGTTGTCATCACTAGTGATCGATGAGGTTTGAGAAACCACAGTTTTGAGTACTTAATAGACTTTTGGATTATGGCATAATATTAAGGGATAGACTTCATATGCGATTGAAACACAAAAACAACTAGATTAAAGATTCTTAGACTTGTACTTGAAAATAATAAGAATATTTTAATTGCTAAATATAAGTATTTTTTGTCAACTTTAAACAATTGTTGGCTTTAAAATTGTAAGTAATATTTACTATACATTCGACCTTTTCCCAGTTCAGATTCAATTAACCTCATAAAGGTATCTTCAAATAACGCAACTTGCAATACCAGCCCACCTGAACTTGATTCGAACATAACGGAAATTATTGGGCTGAGAAATTGGCTCAAACTCAAACCTACACAAAACGCATTCAACTTTCAATCTTAGTCATACGCCTTAAGGCATCATTCTTGACGTCATTACACCTCAAACATTGTGTTACTTTTTGATGCACCACATTTTTCATTATATTCTGACCACTATTGACATACTATTGAATTTAATGATGTTGTTCTACTTAAAACACCCAAAAATTGTATTGGAAAACCCATTGTAACAGTGATAGTAAAATTGTATGTGAAATTGTTGTTCGTGATTCTATTGGTTATGGGAAATAAGGTCTTGTTAGTTTAAGTATGGGAGAGCCATGCTTCGGCTTGAATGTGCCCGCCCGGCCGGAGTGACAACACAGCCTCACAGAAAACCGACGTGAAACGACGCTTGCGTTGTGTTTTGTCGTGTGATTGAGGTTACCGGAGGCCCAATGTCCCCAATCCCCAATCCCCAATAAACTTCAAATTCTTAACTAACCAAAAGGCCGGTTAAGCACATGTAACACCTTTGGTGTTTCGGATGTCCATGGACAGTGCCGATTGCTTACATCAGGTGATCCATCTGCTCGTCGTACCGGCTTATTCCATAAAACAAGGGAAGTAGAAGATGAGGTTAATTTTGTTGAGATTTCTTTCAATTGTTTAAATGGACTAAAAACTATATCCATGAAGAAGTGAAGACTTATATTTTATGGGAAGAATAAGTGTCACGTTGTGATAAAATACAATACTTAAGCAACTTCATCGACTCAACCCACACTTAAAAAATTTGAAAGATTTTTCCCCTTGTCTTACTTTTTTGCGTAACCAATCGATTGATTTATTTTATATTGTTACCGTGGTATCAATATGAGCATTGACCATCTGCCAGTAACAAAAGACGTCGAATTGAGCCATAAAAGACGAAGCCTTATACGGTGCAAGTGGGTGCAACAGAACACCCAAAAAGTTGTGCAGTAAAGTGACTCAATGGCCGTTCAATTTAATACCAAATACTGTTTTGATGTTGGTATACTGTGTAATAAAATCATGGTACAAGTGTTCTCCTAGTCCATATTTTAAACAATCGTTGTTTAAATTATGGTTTGGTAGAACATCTCTGATAAGTGCGCAAAGACCTCAATGCATTGGGTGTATTTTTGCAAAATGTGACGTAATATGATACTATACGGATGGTGGGAGCACTTTTTTGTATGATTCTTAAATAATTGTAGTACCAAGTTTGGGTATAATATTGGATACTCTCCCCCTCTCAAAATTTTGGGTATAATGTATACGTGAAGGTGTTCATAAATTCACCCACGATGCAGGATAAAGTTTCAGTGTGGGTTCCTAGCTTATATATTTTGGAAAAATATCATTGTGAATCCTCATAAAAATCTGTCAAAACCAGTTCTTTTAGATATAATACTACTTAAAAAAGTACGTCTTCTGCATAACGTCTTACTTTCATCATGCAATACATCATGTTGTTGCATTTTGCCTCGTGCAATACGTGCGATGCGCACGACGCTCAATATGACAGTTTGAATTACATTGTGATGCAAGATTCTGATTAGGTAAAACGTTAAGAAATTACCAATGTACTTTTACACTGTGTTTCATAGATTTTATCTTGTAATTAATTGACTTTTCATTTTTTATGTTTCATTTCTAATTACTGTTAATAATGAAGTGTTAGTTTTTTAAACGCAACTAGCAGTTGTCTTCTACTAAGACCGCGTAGAATATGAATTTTAGAACATAATTTTTTTCTCTGCTTAGCCTATTGCCATATACATGTATAATATATGGTATATACCCCGGAACATGGCAATAGGCTCACCTTTACAAATTGTGCCCGCACAATGCCAGTCTCCGTGCTACAACAGAGAATTAAAAAAAACCAGTAATACTTTGCCCGACCGAGATCTAATCCGAGACTCCTTGCCTGACAGTTGCACTTGTGAACATTCAGCCAACAAGGCAGTACTTATTATAAAGTGTACGTAACTATAAAATGAATAAGAACATATTCCGATATGTGGTCTAGAAATCAATCAAGTGTTTTTTTATGGCATAAGCCGGTAAACGAGCAGACGGATCACCTGATGGTAAGCAATCGGCGTCGCCCATGAACACCTGGAACACCAGAGGCGTTACAAATGCGTTACCGGCCTTTTGGGGATTAGGAGTTTGAGGATCGTTGGGGAGATTGAGGAAGGGGAAGGTAATTGGGCGTCCGGTAACCTCACTCACACGACGAAACATAACGCAAGCGTTGCTTCACGTCGGTTTTCTGTGAGGCCGTGGCATCACTCCGGTCAAACCGGCCTATTCGTACCGAAGCATGGCTCTCCCACACTTAGAAAATATTGATTTAAGTGTAAAATATATTGAGGTATAGTAAAAGCATAACGTATCTTACCTCTATAGTCAAACCCAGATAAATACATATTATGGTGGGCGCGCCCACAAGTGAAATGTCAAAAAGACTAAGGCTTTAAACTTACTATGTTCTCCATAAACGATCTTGTCAAGCAATTTATCTAGATATACAAGAACCTACGTATGGATTTCTTATTCATTGTTTAGCTGCAAACTTTCACTTCCAAACGTATAGGAAATTAGTTTCAAAAAGTAAAAGTTATTTCAAAGGTCCTAATTTGGATATAGGACTTTCGTACTTTAGGATTGATTAGTTATTCTCGAAAATAGAAACCTGGACTATTCTTAGTTATAGTCTTATCTCCTATTAAAATAAGACTAGTAACTTAATTTGCAAAAAAATTGTAAGTACCTACATGTTATCGAACTTCCATCGTTGTTTGCCAATATTCTGCATTTCATCAAAAATAAATTATTACGACTATTCAATAAGGTACAATAAAATATAAACAAAATAATCAACATAACATCATAACATCACCTTATCCGAAGTAGGCAGAGGTGCACAAGTAACACCCTTTTCGTACTTATGAGTCCATGTAATAGGGGCATGCCATATACCGGGCACATTTCCAGACTCCGTGCTACAGTAGAAATAATCACACTTTAATTAATTGATATTATGACCAACAATTTTAGTATTTTTCCAGCATTTTTTTTTAAGAAATAAGTATGTTGTTTGACGCTTCAAAAACGTGACGTCACTATACACAATCTCGTACAAAATTCATAGATGACTGTCGTTTTTAACAGTTCGAAAAAATATTGAATTTGACTAGCTGGCGAGTACCCAAAATCACTAAAAATTCAGATGTATAATAGTAAAGAAAGACGGGTAATAAACGAGTGGAAATCCTGATTGCATTGAGTTTCATTTGTCATTCACTAGCGATCCGCCCCGGCATCGCACGGGTACAGTATGCATGTATTATACATATAAACCTTCCTTAAGAATCACTCTATCTATTAAAAAAATCCGTTGCGTAGTTTTAAAGATCTAAGCACACATAGGGACAGACAGACGGCGGATAGCGACTTTGTTTTAAACTATGTTATGATTCATTACATCATTACTTTTATTATTTTTATGAAGAGTCAATTCACTATTTAATGACCCCATATCGTGCGTTATGTCGATAATCCAAACATGTGTTTGGGGTAAACAGCGGAATGTTTTATGCGCTTCTGTGTTTAAACACGTGACATTTCGGTATGTTTGTTATGACGAGAAGCCGTAGGCCCACTTAGCTTCGGGCCTGCGGACGGCGAGCATGGGTGGCTCCCCGTCCGACCAGAAACAGACCCGAGCGTACGGCGCGTCGCGTTCCGCACGCGCCTCAAAGAGCCATCAGACCACCACAGACGGGGCCCAATACGGCCGATGCCGATTCGGAGTCGTGGAGAACCTAACGGGTAACCGGGGCTCCGACTCGACGTGCAGGAGAAGGAACGGTGTGGTTTTTAGTCAGTAAGAGTCTGACACTCCCTCCCGCCTCACCCAGGCGGGAGCAACAATTCGATGATTTTCTCCCCTTAAAAAAAAAAAGGCCCACTTAGCTTCCGTGTTCGAAGTGTGACCGAGCAATGAAAAGCTTGTTGAATGTCAACATTTTGATAACGAGGTTAAGTGATGACTGATGTTTATTACGCTTGCGTGGTGTTTCGCCTTGTAAGGTTATTGTATGCCTAATTCTTCCCCTTCCCATCCCTATTTTCCAAATCCCCAAACCTCAAATCTCTCACCCCGCTTTATAAAGGGTCGGCAAGGCGCGTGTGATGCCCCAAGTGTTGCAAGCATTCATAGGCCACGGTAACCACTTACCATCAGGTGGGCCGTTGCTTTTCTTGCCAAAAATAAACCCCAAAAGACTAGCAACGCACTTGTAACCCTTCTGGTGTTGCGGCTATCGATGGGCGATGTCGATTGTGTACCATCAGGTGGGTCATCTGCTCGGTTGTCGCCTTACAAACAAACAATACTTGTATCTCTTCGGTTTTGCCAAATCGCTCAATAACGAAGAATTTCATCACTTTTCCCAATATGATGAAAAATGGTGTAATTCCGATAAATGTAAATGTCCACAGATAAGTAATTCGAATGAATGTCACGTTCTTGTCACGATGTTGTAGTTAGTGCCACGTTTAGGCATTGCCTTGATATAACTGTACAAGGTTACTAAGCATTGGTCATCTTTATTTTGAAGAAACTTTTTCTTGTATGACGTAGATTGGTATCGATGGATTTTGCCCAGTGATTAAGATTAGAGGTGGAAATATTGCGCTCGTTCTTGGATTTTAGAATTGTTGTTGTGTATATGTCTTACTGGATTCGTTAATTAATAGATTTCTTCGTACAATACTTAATTGCTCTTACATACTAAGCTGGTAATAAAATTGTTGTGGCACTGAGTCTTTTAATTTCAATTTTTTATTTGTACCTACTGTTCTCGATTTTTAGGACCAGACTGTAAAGAAATATTTGTATGTTTAATAACATAGTTACGAAACACTATAAACCTAAATTCTTTGCAAATAACTCCACCACTTTCGTCACTATAGTGCTTTACTCAACCACTCTCAATCTCATGGTGTAGGTCACTCTATGCAGCCAACAATTACGTCAAGTGGCTATATCTTGAGCTCGTCACGTCAATTCGATAAGGTCATGTTCTAGAAAACATACAATTTGGCAACATTGTTGCAATACGATACAGTTCTCAACCAGAAACTATGGAAAAGTGAATTACTTTTATGATGTAAACAATGTACATACGTAATAGTTTCGGAGTATTTAGTTCACTTTGTGGTGTTATGGTTTTGGTATGTGAAGGTTGCGTATGACAGTAGATAGTTGATGCATAATCTAAAGTTAATTAACGTTTTTTTAGAAGTGGAATGAAAAAGATAGAAATTAAGTAAAGGTCTTCTCATTTACGATATATTATATTTAATACTGCTAAGGAGTGGAATTCATTGCCAGGGTCTAATGTCTTCGAGCCCCGTGTAAATAGGTTCCTTGTATGAAGACGTGCTCCATCGTAGACCGCATCATCGCTAACCACCAGGCGAGATAGAGGTCGAACGTCAGCCAATCGAATATATATAAAAATTAAAAATATTGCAAAGACTCCAGAGTTAATAATTTGTTTACCTCTACAAGACGGCAGTGTCAGAATTACGGGTTCACCAGTCTGACACGGTCATTCCTTTATTCTAAAACAAAATAGTAACAAATATTTAATCGTTATAAGATCATACATCATTTAATCGTTATAAATTAAAATAGCTATTGGCGTTACTAAACTTACATATCACTGTAGATATGATAAAAACAATTATCAATAATCACATGGAAATTAATTAACAAGTCATCATAAAGCGACATTCCCACATTCATTCCAACAAAATGGCACTCGTAGACCACAGTCTACATAACAAACAATGAAAAGTGATATTAAACAATCCTCATTATTTTTGCAAAAAAACTTCACATAACACACAATGAGTTGTATCATAAATCGTTCAAAGTATCTACAGCGAACACGGGGATATTAAGAAATGCCATAATAGTACTCCTGCCATTCCCCGAAGGAGTAAGCAAAGATACATAAACTGTACAATAAATAATGATAAACCCTCTTTTCTTCAGTTATGATAATGAAAATGGTACTGTTTTGTCACAGGAATAGTCGAAAAGATTAAAAAGTAGGTGTAAAGTCGTAAATTCAAAGCATTTTAATTAATCCACAAATAGAATCGTCCATCAGTCTGTTTGCCAATGAAACTTGGTTTTCATTCCAAACCAGATTCAGATGGACTAATTATGGCATCTTTGAGATATAAAGTTTTCAGTAAGTTTCTGTTCAAGTTGTAAGTCATCCATTTCAAGACGTCGTCAGATGTCGTGTGAGTGAGGTTACTGGAGGCCCAATTACCCTCCTCCCTAGTCTCCCGAATCCCCGAATCCTCCACAATCCTGAAATTCCCAATTCCCAAAAGGCTAGTAACGCACTTGTAACGCCTTGGTGTTTCGGGTGTCCATGAGCGGCGCCGATTGCTTACCATCAGGTGATCCGTCTGCTTGTTTACCGGCTATAATAAAAGACAAATTATCGAGTCACTTAGTCGTAAATCGTATGGTCGTGCAAAAATTGTGCACTTTTGGTTTCAACAATAATGATTCATAAACCAACTTTCGCTTCCATCTTTATGTCATTGGAGCATTTCTTTTGAGGTCACAATTATGTCATTACCCCCGAATTCTGATTGTACTTTGCTGTTTTTTGTCACGGCCACAGTTGACAATGGATATAAGTGTGTGGTTTTTGTATTCGCTTTTTCATGTTCTGTTTCTCACAAGAATTTAGGTTGAATGGAAGTTTTAGCGCCTTTAAGGTCAGTGTGTCTAACATAATATTTTGATATTTCAACTTAACACGAAGGTGACATTGTTTATTTCGAACTATACAGAACAATTATTCTTATTTTTGTACAAAAGTTGATATTGTTTTGAGTCTGATTTTGGAAATGTAGACGATTTATGGCAAGGAGTTCGCATATTTTGAACTGAAACATCTCTACCAAATCATGGGTGCTATCAGCAGGCGTGCCTTTACTTCCACATCGACAAATAAAAGAAAAAATATGAATTCAACATTCAAACATAAACTAGATACAACAGACGGTTTAGTACGAGTTTAATTTACATTTCGAAATCGAAGAAAGACCGCTTTCGGCGCTCTGATTGGCCAGCTCGAATGAACCAACTAATCAGAGCACCAGACGCAGTCTCGTTTACATCTCAATAAACGAAAAACAAAACTTGTACTAAGCCTTCTATAGATAACAATAAAGATAGAACAACAGATTTGAAAACACATAAAGCAATAGATTCTACAAATAAAACTACTGATCCCTAAAACATTACTAACAGACAAGAAAGGCAAGTACAAGGTAATTCTAATGCAAGCACAAAGTGACCTCTATATGATTATATCACACATTATGTTTGAAGTGCACGAGTTTGCACGCTTCACTGCAAACCATAAACGTAATGATTAGGTGCAACCGTTTTAGCTGGCGTGTCTGATTATGCGTTATAATTAAACAGTAATTGTTGTAAACTTAACCTACGTTAATATAAAACGGTTAAAAAGATTATAATTGTTAGTATTTGCGTTCATGAGTGAAGATGTTCAGTATTTTTTTAAATTTTGGTGTAATCAGTGGCTTGGATCTATTCTATCTCGTCATTAAATTCGTATAGTCTTATTTCAACAAACTGTGAATTTATAAACTTTATGAATGCTGCTTATTCAGTAATCAAAACTGTTTGATCTCCCGAAACTTTGTATTTTTCGGTGCTTTTTAATAGGGTAGTTTCCTAAATTTGATTTTAAACTGTCAAACACCAAGTGGTCACCGGTGATCCGCAACCTATTGTTCTTTAATTGTGTCTATAATGACGGTGCTCGACGATTATTCTTTAATTGTGTCTATAATGTCCGTCTGGTACATTATTTTTTCTTTTCTTATAAAATTAAATACTTTCGACGATATATTAATTTGAAATATCGTGTGACGTCACAGCGTGCCACATTTTGTTACACGTTATGACGTAACGACCTCCCACTTCTAAACTGAGCGCCATTTTATCTAAGTATTGCAACTTAATACGAGAAAATAAAAAAATACGTGTCAAATATTTTTTCATTATCTTACTGACGGACTAATTAGATTTTTAATTTTAGTACCCTGGAAACTACTCAATTGTGCTTAGTTGTTTTTTTATTCAATCAATTCAGTCTATAAACTTTTTGATCATCACTAAACCTTACTTTACTTAACCCAAAACATGTCTAATTATACTAATATCACAATAACATTGTACTTACGATCTGAAGTTAAGCAAAATCTGATTCTACAAGCCATTTGTTTCAGTACTCTTGTTTCTAAGCAAAAGACGGATGTCTAATAAATAGAAATCAGTGTTAAGTATTCATTTCATTACAGTTATAAAATGTTGAATATTGTGCCGAACGAAACTTTCTAGATACATTTCCATGCAATAAATAGTGCCTACGATAAACAAACGTAGCTTAAATGTCTCTATTGTAGGTTAGAGTAGTACCTTTGTGTAACATGTACGTACTATTGTATATAGTTTAGTGCTGTGCATAGTTTCCCGTTTTCCGGGACTTGTGCTAGTGTATGATACTTTAATTCACTTGGTATTCGAATGGTTCCGAGTGTAATCGCAAAATTGAATGTGTGTAAATCTGTTTTATTTAATAACTATCGTGAGACCTGATGAATTAATTAAAATTTACTGAACGGTGCGCGAAATCGGCGTGACCGCGCACGCTGCTCATGAGGAAGAGTCCCTCTGTAACTCGTAACTAGTAGAGCTTTTCTTAGTATATTTACGTAACTCGTAAGTTAATGCATTGTTTTGGTTTTTATCTTTTGTAATTATTTTAGTTATAATACCTACTGTTATCTCTGGTCAGTCGAAGTCTTAGGCTCACCCTCTTTCATGTACAATATTATGCAACTCATACCTAACACAGGGATTATCTTAAAATAGTTTTCTTTCTCCAAACAATATTGTGACGTTGTGTATTCGTGTTACCTGAACTCTGAACTAACGATTGGATATTCCACCGGTAACTATTTTAACTTCCGTATTTCTATTGCAATTACTTCAACACTATCAATATCCACTAAGCTAAAGTTGTATGTAAATGATATAGCTTTCCCTACTAAATCAATTTATTTTATTGATACATTTCCTACAGATGTAGGTAAGGTAGGCAACTCGTATTTAAATGTGAATAAAAGAATTTTGAATTTTGAATTTGTATTTTGGAAAAAAAAGAAACCTAAAACCTTTTCGTCTTACTTT
Source organism: Spodoptera picta (assembly GCA_038387885.1). Classification (NCBI taxonomy): domain Eukaryota; kingdom Metazoa; phylum Arthropoda; class Insecta; order Lepidoptera; family Noctuidae; genus Spodoptera; species Spodoptera picta. The sequence goes on along the minus strand of JAZHFQ010000036.1, from coordinate 3,322,807 downwards.
ATCTGGCTAAGCAGAAAATATCCTATTAAAAGGGAACTTGTTATAACCATCGTCAAAAATATTAGCTTCTAGAATTCACTTTCTGTCATTCGAAATTTTAACTATTATTTTTTAATCCCGGGATCGGATAAGCTCCTGGTCTTAAAGTAGCATCACTAGTTAGTACTGACACACTCATTATCGCGACCTGTGTGGGAATTGTCTCTGCTAGGAAGCGGGGTTATTGACCCGAAGTGCACTGACGCGGCGCGTCATACGGATGCGCCAGCGCTGCACAATCGTGGCTTGTGAAGTTGTAACTTTTTTATACCAAGAAGGTTCGTTTATTGAACTTTAAAGTACGCTATAATTGTATACTTTGTAGACAAGCAATCACTTGTAATGGAGTAAGATAGATTGGTTTACTGGTCTAGGTGATGTAAATTTTATTTGTTAATCTAGATATATATACATATATAGAAATGAAACCTGTTTCCCGTTGTCACGCCATAGCTTGAGATTGATTTGGCTGATTTTTTTTGTTGTGTTTGTTATTGTCAGGAGAAGGTTCTTATGATAGAAAAAATCCTGAAAATCTTATGGGAACGGGAGAAAATGGGATAGTGCGTACGAAGTCGCGGGCAGAAGCTAGTCAGTAGATAATTTACTATTATTCCGACAACGTCAGTTTTATAAGATTTTTAGCTTCGCTCAGATAGGTTTCTAGATTGCAATTTTGAATTTGGATTGATTATAGAAAACGAGATATAAGATTTTTCTTCTATCATCATCAGCCTATTGCGGTTTACTGCTGGACTCCTCTTTAATTTCTTTAGTAAACAATATTTTTGTCCTCATGTTTGTTGTTCTCCAGGTTTGTTTAAACTCAGGAACCATTTAAAACAACCATTACTCACATCTTTGTATTAGAATAACATTCCTTCTGTCAACGTTCGCCAAGAAAATTAAGAATTTCAAACCTAGTCTAGAGGTATATTAAAAGAAAGTCTATAGTCCACTAATGAGTACATTCATACAGCCCATCCACAATAGGTAGGTCCGTATATTAAATTTCTCATTTCGTAAAACCCTTTAAGTTCATTGCCTTCATTTCCGATTGCCTTTATGAGTCATACTTCCCGTTGTTCGGTACTAATTTACCAGTACCGGTGAGCAACTGCCCTTACTCGTTCATAATGCCAGCGCCACACATGTGCGAACTTGGTTTTTTAAATAAGTATTCACATTGTCTGGTACAGGCATTTGATATATTTTTGTAATAAATATCGTAAGACATGGGTACCTAAATTAGCTAAAAATATCCGTTTACTCACTCTAATAAACTGTGAACAATTCTACTACTACTTAATGGTAATATTTTGATGTTGTTTAGCCCGAGCCACACAATGTCAACTAATCAGTGCGCACGTGTGTGGCGCCGGCATTATGAAGAAACGGGTTAGTCGTAAATGTGCGATATTTGCGCCTTACGTTGGCGGTGCGTTGGTTTTAAACGTAGCTTCGGTAAGCGTATTGTCTGTATTTCTTAGTTTGATTACTGGTTGTTTGTTGATTAGGGTATTATTAGAGAATTTTCATTGCACTATAAGAAGACATTTTTGTCTTGTAGTGGGATATCTACCTATTTATTGGGATGTTTATGATTGTAAGGATCAATTGGAGAAGGAGTAGTATTCAGTAAACAGAAATTGGCCAACGATAGTATGACAATCTTCTTCTTGAGATTTTTTTCACGCAAAAGGTCAAAAATTTTGTTTAAGAATAAATGGATACCGTTCAGTACGTGATTATTGAAATTTTAACAATGCAATGTAAACTTTTCTTATATTCGTAGATCTTTTATACGTTTCATTACACCGATTCTGTTACAGGTGGCATCTAGTAAGCTAATAACACTACAAACCTTGTTACCTTTCTCACAGAAGGCTCTATTGTTTCAGAGCGATGTCGCGGTGGAAGGGTATACTAAGGTAGCCGGCAGATGGCAGCAGTCAGCGCGGCGATGTTCCGACCTGGGGGCGGTCTCGACCCCTCCTGCTATGCCACGCAACGGGTAAGTTCCAATATACATTCATAGATGGCGTTGTTTTCTAATTTTGCGTTGCTGAATTTTTGGGCAACTACGATTGTTTTAAGACTGATTTTTGTGATTATAACAATATTTTGAGGAATCTAGGTAACATTTCTAATAATTTACTTAAAAATTACCTACATAATTATTTGCACCAACCGCTTCAATTCTCTATAAATTTTATGGTTGTTAGAAAATACCTGATGGCAGACAATTCAATTATTAATGAATTGAATGAAGCAGTGTTATTTCTAAATGAGACCAGTAAGTGAACATACTTGGCAGAAGGGCAATGCCCACATCTAGTAAATTATCTTTAATTAATGTCAAAGTAATTTACAAAGAATATAGAGGTAAAATACATCCTTATCCTTACTTAATATTATAAATCGGAAAGTGAGTTTGTTTGTTTGTTTGTTCCACTTTCACGCCGTAACAACTAAACCGATTGCTTTGAAATTTTGCAGACGTAAAGTTAGAAGTCTGGATTAAATAAAAGGGTACTTTTTATCTCGCAAAAATTTGATATTCTCGAGGGAAAACGAAATTATTGGTATAGATGGCGCTGTGTATATTGGTATATGTCACTCAGGCTACTTTTAATCCTTTTGTGACGCGAGCGAAGCCGCGGGTAAAAGCTAGTATAAAATAAAGGCGGGCGCATCTATGAATAGGAACGAAGAGTTATTAAAATAACACCTCGGTGTTGTTATCTAGTTCGTACTACACTTCCGAGTTCCGGATAACTAGAACTATCATTAAAACTATTATTTGTCTATATTAGGTCTAATGAGTTACACATAGTTTTTATACGCGTTAATGAAATTAAGACCTTGTGAAGTAATTGTGTGGGTTGCAATGTATACAAGTTTTTTATATAATTATATCATATAACATTTATTAATTGAGGTATCATTGTTTTACTATGCTACTCGTGTAAAGATATTTGGACGATGCGACATTGGGTTCATTCCATTTTAGGTTTTTTTGTGGTGATTTCAATATTTGAAATGTCTAGTTTGCTAAGCTTATAATGCTTTTACAAGCATTAGAAAATAGTAATTTTTTTCTTAATATTCTCAGTTGTAGCACGGAGTCTGGTATTGTGCCCGGTATATGGCAATAGACTCACCCTCTATTACACGGGACTACATACGTAAATAGTTAAATGTAGGTGTTACATTGTATAGTGGCATTAAGTGCCGTAGGAAATGTGCACCTCTGCCCACGCCTTCGGAAATAAACGGCATAAAGTTAGAAAATAGTACTACCGTTTTAAAGCTACAAGTACGTTATTAACAGTTAATTTGAAAATGAATGTTCCAAAATAAACCTTACAATAACAGCATAAGTTACATTATTAAACAACTAACTAAACTCATCAAGTATTTTATGTAATTACCCTTCCGAAAAAGTACATACGAAAAATACACGAACCACAACGAAATTCAACAAAATATTTCTAAAACTGACTGGGAGTGGTAAAGCTCACGAAATATTTTTCTGCTGCACCAAAAAGGCTTATAAATAGCGCTATTTGTTTGAAAACATACGTTCTTATACAAACAAAATGGTGTACTTTAGTCCCGCGTCGTATTTTTGCAAATACTTTTTGTTGTTTCAACCTACTCTTCAGCGTATCAGCATTAGCTGACATAACCGTTCTGCATAAGTCAACAAGGATGCCTAAACTGACGCTGTTTGTACATTGCGTCCTAAAAATATATTATTTGTTTGTTTATTTTGTTTCTTGTTATATTGTAACTTGTTTAATGTATTCATTTAAAATATCATAAAATGTAGCAAACTTATTGTTGATGTTGTTTTGTTTTGACAATGTAGTTAAATACAATATTTTGTTGTTGTGTTACGTTCTTGATGGGAATTTTTGGCCAGTTTGGTGTAATGAGGGGGCGGGCGTGTTTATTATACTTTGCCCATAATTTAAGTATAGAATTTTGGACCTAATTAACATTCTCATTTTGGTTTCGTGGTTTTCTCCAAGAGATTTTTTGGTCTCATTTCTGCAGCATGCACTAGGACTTTGATATAAAAGAATAATTAAAAAAAAATCACGTTCATCGTGTTCTTTGAATCTGAAGTTCTCAGTATCACCACGAAATCTAAGTATTTCGATACATATTATTGAGATGTCCTTATTTATTCCTAGTGTTCTCTTCAAAAGAAAGAAAACAAGATTAATTTTAATCTAGTCACAAAAACAAAACAAAACTTACACATTTTTTACCTGAATAAACAAAGCACATTTTAGGGCTCCATATTCCTTATTCTCATGGGCCCTATAACGCATACATCCAATATGGTGGATGTTTACCCCGCCATAATGCACATGTAATTGCCGTTACTCAGGTCAAGACGTGAACTGAGAGCCTTCACGAACGTTAAAACACCTTTCGAGCATAAACGATTTTCGTAGCCATTTGCTTTTGAAGATGGTAACTTAGGTCAAAAGGCTGTGAAATTGTCGTGTTCTGATTACAAGGTGAAAAGTTAATGTAAATAGAACAGAAATGTTTTGTCTCTTTTTTTCTAAACAAAAATCTTGCCTCGCACTCGGATTTACTAATGTGTCACAGATGCATTTATGATCATTATGGTAATAAACATAGTATGCAGTCAATACTGATGAAAAGTGACTCAAGAACTACATGACAATTGACATCCAAACCTGTGGTGGAAAAGCCAATAGAAAGTTACAATGACTTTTCACTCTTCATTAATGCTAACATACCATAACATCACGCCTTTTTATCCCCGAAGGAATAGACAAAGGTGCCCATTACGACACTTAATGCCACTTTTCAATATAACACCCACTTTTCACTATTTATGTTATGAGTCCATGTAATAGGGGGTGAGTCTATTGCCATATACCGGGCACAATTCCAGACTCCGTGCTACTAATAAGATTAAAAAACAGTAATACTTTGCCGTACCTTTGCCTGGCAGTCGCAGTTGCGAGCCAACGAGGCAATTAAACGCTAACATGAAACCTTTACAAGACCTTATCGAAATGTCGTTTAGCGTATAACCCATGGTAGAAGAATCACATACTGACAACTAGTGAAAGTTTGCGATAACACATCAGAACGTACTCTATAGCTTTTTCTTTGCCCATTTGCTTAGAAAATTTTCACTTTTCTTTCAATTGAAAATTTTTGCCTTCACCATAGATGTTCACACGATACAATGCTTTAAACAGAGATCTATCTTACTCAGCTAGTAGATAATTGTGACTACAATGGAGGTAATGTTTTAGATGTAGCTACTTATGATTGATTTCTTTGTAGTGTTTAGTTTTGTTTATTGATAGTGAACTTGCTTTCGAGTTCTGAGTTATCTATCTTTATATCTATCGTAATATTTTAGATCATCATTACAATTTTTGATATATGCCTAAAAGTAGAATAAATAGAGAAAACTCTAATTCCGTTTTGTGTATAGGTAGTGCAAAGTGCAAATCTCTAAAGCGTTAGGCTGAGGGTATTCTTGTCATTTATATGCGTACTCTTTTCCTAAAGTATCCTTAAGGGCCATTCTGATAAGAGGAGAAATTGTAAACCAAAAGCCCTGCGTGCAATTCATAATTTACTTATTTATTGCAAAGTCTAAACTTTCAAAGACTGCCTCACTAGTCCAGTGCGACTGCCGGACAATGTGTCTCGGGTTCGATTTCCGGGTCAGGCAAAGTATTAATGGTATTTTTAGTCTCAGTAGTAGCACGGAGTCTGGAATTGAGTCCGGTATATGGCAATAGGCTCACCCCCTATTACATGGGACTCATAACATAACTAGTGAAAAGTGGGTGTTACATATTGTACAGTGGCATTAAGTGTCATAATGTGCACCTCTGCCTACTCCTCCGGGGATAAAAGGCGTGATGTTAAGTCTAAAGTTTTTTATGCTTTTTTATTTAAAAAAGCACAGAATAGAGAAATGAATGTCGAAGCTCATGTGCGATATCGCATCATTTATTGTCCGTTGACATCTTCTCGAATTAAAGTCACGCTTCAAACATTTAAATTTTAATAATGGCGGTCGAATATTTAATTTGCAACGTTTAAACTTTATGACGTCACGTTTTGAGGATAAATATTTTACGCGCATATTTTATCGTGAGCTCTGCGCCTGAAGGTAAGTTCATTTCACAGTGGGCTTGATATCTTTTTCGTGATGCGCTTTTGGGACACATTTGTATGACTTATTTATAAATTCTTCTTATTTTATTTTGGAGGTTTGGAATTATGGAGTTTCCCGAACATTTCTGGATTTTGAATAGAGTACTTATTAGATGGGACTTGTAACATTATGGGCGACTTTTTTTTTTTTTTTTTTTAAGGGGGGAAAATCATCGAATGACTGCCCCCGCCTGGGTGAGGCGGGAGGGAGTGTCAGACTCTTACTGACTAAAAACCACCCCGTTCCTTCTCCTGCACGTCGAGCCGGAGCCCCGGTTACCCGTTAGGTTCTCCGCGACTCCGAATCGGCATCGGCCCTATTGGGCCCCATCTGTGGTGGTCTGATGGCTCTTTGAGGAGCGCGCGGAACGCGACGCGCCGTACGCTCGGGTCTGTTTCTGGTCGGACGGGGAGCCACCCATGCTCGCCGTCCGCAGGCCCGCGCTTACGGTGGCCGGAGATCGTCCCGCGATCCCCGACGCCCGGTGTGTCCTTCGCGATGGCTGGGTTGCGCGGAGGCAGCGCTTCGCTGCCTCACGCGTCCCGCCTCCTCCTTAGCTAGCATGACTGCTTCGCAAAAGGAGGAGACGGCATCCCAATCCCCCTCGCTCCGCATCATGGCCTGCACTAGGCCCGGACGCGAGAGGTCGCCATCGCCGATCACTTCCCTGAGGACACGGCGGTGCTCAGCCCACGAAGGGCATTCTCCCACCGTGTGTTCCACCGTGTCCTCAGGGCGGTCCTCGCAGTGATGACACCCGGGCGTTTCCTCCCGCCCCATCAGACACAGGTACCTCCCGAAACTGCCATGTCCGGTGAGGACCTGCGTCAGGCGGTAGGTGAGGACGCCGTAGCGTCTCTCAAGCCACTCCTCAAAGAGGGGACTTACCGCTGCGATGGCAGCGAGCCCAGCCCTCGGTTGCGACAGTCGTTGCTGCCATTCCGCCATGAGATCGCGCCGGAGCTCATCCCGCCACGCACTTATCTGGCGCGGCAGCGGAGTTTCGCCCCGGCGACGTGCCTCCGCGCGCATGCTGTGCACGCGCGCGAGCACCTTCGCCTCCAGATCCCACGGCGGTAATCCGGCAAGGAGGTTCGCCGACTCCCCAGAGATCGTGCGGTATCCGCGGATCATTCGGATCGCCATGACCCTCTGTGCCATGAGCAGCGTCCGAGCGGGACGCCGCAACAGGTTAGGCGCCCAAACAGGGGCGCCGTAGAGGGCCATGGACCGCACGACCCCGGCGTATAACCTCCGGCAGGAGGCGTTTGGCCTCCCGAGGTTGGGGAGGATGCGTTTAAACGCAGCCCCCGTCCTCTCCAACTTTGGAGCCAAACGTCGGAAGTGCTCTACGAAGTTCCACCGACTGTCGAGGACGAGTCCTAGGTACTTCATCGTCGTCTCGACGCCGATGGTAACTCCTCCCGCCGTTATTTGGGACCCACCCGGAGGTGGCGCGTTCCCGCGGCCATGAAAACACATGGCCTCGGACTTGTGGAGCGCCACCTCGAGTCCCAACTGCCGGATTCTCTCAACGACTGTCGCAACCGCTGTCGCCATTAAGTCGGCCGCCGCCTGGTGTGACCTCCCGTGCGCTAGCACCAGCGTATCGTCGGCGTAGCATATTGTGCTAACGCCGTTCGGGAGGTCGGTGCGCAGCACCCAGTCATAGCCGATGTTCCACAGGAGCGGCCCCAGAACCGAACCCTGTGGAACACCGCGTGCCATCTCTCGCCGGTTCCACTCGCCCCGGTGACCGGGGTAGCTGACAGACCTGTCCGTCAGGTAAGCCTCGATTACACGACGGAGGTAGGTAGGCACCCGATGATATCGGAGTGCCTCCAAGATGCAGCTCCAGGGCAGGGAGTTGAAGGCGTTGGCGATGTCCAGAGACACCGCCACTACGACCTTACCCCTGGACACTGCAGTCCCCGTCGTGAGGTCTCTAACGCGCATGATGGCGTCCACCGTGGAGCGCCCTCTGCGGAAGCCGAACTGGCCGTCCGACAAGTCCGGCCCAATGTCCGTCAGGTGCGCGACGAGGCGGTTCGAAATGATTCTTTCGAAGACTTTCCCCACCTCGTCGAGCAACACTATGGGCCGGTACGCGGACGGAGAGTCCGCAGGGCGCCCCGTCATTATGGGCGACTAGGGCGACAAATGAGTGTCATATTTAATAAGTTATTTTTGGAGCATGTATATTGTGAATGTATTTTATTTTGGTATTTTATGCAAATGATATGATAAGAGAATTAATTTACTTTATCGTAATCAATCAGAAAACCATTGCAAGTACTACAATAACGATTACCCTCTTTGCTTAGTCAGTGCTCTATCCACCCAAAGGCTACCTAGTAGGTATTGCGTACAGCCTATAACATAGCTTAGAGTTTATAAACTCGCAAATATTATTGAGAAGTCACCCACTTTTTTTTATGGCTTAAGCCGGTAAATGTGCTGACGTATCACCTGATGGTAAGCAATCCGCGTCGCCCATGGACACCTGGAACACCAGAGGCGTTACAAGTGTGTTACCGGCCTTTTGGGGATTAAGAGTTTGAGGATTGTTGGGGATTCAGGAATTGGGGAGATTGGGGAAGGGGAGGGTAATTGGGCCTCCATTATTTAGAACAATAAAGTACATAACAGAAACATGAAACTGATCTACTACACCATTCACAACACGTACTTGATCACGAAGCGTAAGTAAATCGATTCTGTATTGGAATTAATGCAATATTGTAGGTAGGTATATGCAAAGGTATGCATCGACATATTATTACAAGTATACGATTACCTCGTGGCCTTACTTTCGATTAGATCTCAATATTGTTTCTAAGTTGAATAGTTTATTTTAACATCACGACTTGTCTTGTTTCAAATCAGGTCAGCGTTACAAAGGATTCTCGAACTCATATCGTTATTTATCACTAGTATGAGTTATTGAGATTTTTGAGTTATGTTATTCAAGGTAATGTAAATTTAAATTTGCTTATTACTATAGTCGATAGTAGCCATTTCTTTTTGTTATTATTTTTATGGAGCCGCGGAAGGCCTTATGAAATCGTTTTTTCGCGAAACCAACAAATATTCTTGACAATGTTACATGATGTTAGTTATTATGATCTAAATTCGTTTAACGTGCAATTTTGTTTAACTCCACGATCTCTGAAAGTGATAATAGAAGATTTTCTGAAACATCCATCGGGTTGGAATCCATTAGTTATGTCCCATTGCCCAAATAGTGACAAACTATTAGTGATGTGCATTGTCTGCCAGTCACTCGATACACGAGAATTTTTTTAAGTTACTTGACCAATAGGATCTTATTAATGAAATCTAGCGTCTAGAACCAATAGTACTGTCCAGGGGTCACTCGGTAAATTAACAGCATACTTGCATAACAAACTGGCATGTTATACGGAATTCACTTTCCTCTAGGAATGTTGTTTATGACTATCCGCTATTTACTTAGACGGCGCTGAAATCTGAACTAAGTTGTTAATTAACTTTGTAGTTCTTGATGGCTTATTAATGGGAGTCTAAGTGCGGTTAGGTTTAGCGATTATATATTTGGGAGTTTTAGTATTAAGCTTTGGGTTGAGACAAAATTTTGAATATAGAAGATATGAAATTGTATAACCTTATACTATTATATAAAGCGGAAGAGTTTGTTTTTTTGTTTGTTTGTTTGAACGCGCTAATCTCCGTAAGTACAAGTCTGATTTGAATAATTATTTTTGTGTTGGATAGCGCATTTATCGAGGATGGCTATAGGCTATAAAACATCACGCTACGACCAATAGGAGCTGAGCAGAGCGTGGGAAACCGAGCGGAAGTAGCTAGTACTATAGAGGTATATGGGTTTTTATTTCAATCATCAGCTATGCTTATGATATCATAATATTTGTTGTTATATCTCTACATTTTATTACTCTTTAATTCACACAACAAGAAAAACATACGGCGGACTTAATGTCATACGACAACATAATGCCATATAGTATTTTGTTCTTCATGTAGCTATTTTAATATTTTGAATGACTTTAGTATTCCTACCAGTGAATATTCGTTCACGCTATTAAATTAAGTTCTTCACAAACGTATTTTGGCAAAAATTGCATTTAAAGTGTTCGCTATCTGAATACATTCAATGAATATGGATGAGATAGTATGGAATTATTTTGCTCAATAAAGCATAATAAATGAAAATCCCTTACACACTACCCATACCCATTAAAATTAACAAAATTAAGTAATTAAATCACAAATTACCAACACAACATACCACGATGTATCGCATTATTCATCATTACAATCATAATTATCTGTTTTGCTTCGATACACGTACACATGACTTCACATCGACCTATACAAACCAGTTTATCATGGTCTCGATTTGTCTGATCTGCCCACACATTTGAAAGTCAGCTTATATTGGTTGCCTAGCTTTATATAGCCGTGTGACCTACACACCAGAGACGTTATGTTCAACAATTAATTTTAATTTGGTATCGGAACAGGCTAATTACGTACAGATATATCCTTCTATTAATGTGTGAGTGAATTAACGAAGATTTTGCACGCTCCGCTGAGTATTCGATTGTTTTGTTAAGAAATCGGTCAGTTGAATATTTTAACTGATTTATAATTGAGATTGAAACATTCAAACGTTGTTGTAGCATAACGCAGATGAGAAGCGGATTGTCTTAATTAATGTGAGAAAGTATTAAAAGAGGCCGGACAAAAATGGCATTTAAATTTCTAAATTAGCATTAGGCTCGCCTTATGTGTCATAATCAAATTGTGTACTTAAAAGACTAAATAAATAAAAAAAGAAATAAATTGAATATCAAACTATCTAAGCACTTTTTAATGCTCTCTCGCAAAAAGTACTTAAAATAGTTTGATGTTCGATTTGACCTCAATTGATAGAACTATGCTAAATCACTCAAAGCTCACTCAGTTCTATTTGTTAGTTCCATTCACTTTACGTACTAACATACTTCACAAAACATCTGCCACTCGAATCGCAAAACTGCAACCACTACTTCACTTAGCAAATAGGTACTCTTACAATAGGCACAATCAATCGTTTGACGTAATATGTAATAACAGAAGACACATGTAGACACCCACCCAGTATTAAATATCAATAAACAAAAGCGCGCATACCATGGTTGCGCAATAGATGGCGTGAAAGGCACAGGTGCGCGCGCGCCATTTATCGCCCAATCGCTTTCCAATTTTAAACTCGAAATAGATGAGAACAGAAGGTTTAGTTTCAGATTTTAGGTGTGATCTTGGATTTTTTGGGGTGATCACAGAAAACTTGTGATCACCCCAAAAGTAGTAGTGCAGTCGAGTACCGTCATTTTAGACACAATTATAGAACAATTTTTTTTTTTTTATTTTTATTTTTTTTTTTTTAAGGGGGGAAAATCATCGAATGACTTCTCCCGCCTGGGTGAGGCGGGAGGGAGTGTCAGACTCTTACTGACTAAAAACCACCCCGTTCCTTCTCCTGCACGTCGAGCCGGAGCCCCGGTTACCCGTTAGGTTCTCCGCGACTCCGAATCGGCATCGGCCGTATTGGGCCCCATCTGTGGTGGTCTGATGGCTCTTTGAGGCGCGCGCGGAACGCGACGCGCCGTACGCTCGGGTCTGTTTCTGGTCGGACGGGGAGCCACCCATGCTCGCCGTCCGCAGGCCCGCGCTTACGGTGGCCGGAGATCGTCTCGCGATCCCCGACGCCCGGTGTGTCCTTCGCGATGGCTGGGTTGCGAGGAGGCAGCGCTTCGCTGCCTCACGCGTCGCGCCTCCTCCTTAGCTAGCATGACTGCTTCGCAAAAGGAGGAGACGGCATCCCAGTCCCCCTCGCTCCGCATCATGGCCTGCACTAGGCCCGGACGCGAGAGGTCGCCATCACCGATCACTTCCCTGAGGACACGGCGGTGCTCAGCCGACGAAGGGCATTCTCCCACCGTGTGTTCCACCGTGTCCTCAGGGCGGTCCTCGCAGTGATGACACCCGGGCGTTTCCTCCCGCCCCATCAGACACAGGTACCTCCCGAAACTTCCATGTCCGGTGAGGACCTGCGTCAGGCGGTAGGTGAGGACGCCGTAGCGTCTCTCAAGCCACTCCTCAAAGAGGGGACTTACCGCTGCGATGGCAGCGAGCCCAGCCCTCGGTTGCGACAGTCGTTGCTGCCATTCCGCCATGAGATCGCGCCGGAGCTCATCCCGCCACGCACCTATTTGGCGCGGCAGCGGGGTTTCACCCCGGCGACGTGCCTCCGCGCGCATGCCGTACACGCGCGCGAGCACCTTCGCCTCCAGATCCCACGGCGGTAATCCGGCAAGGAGGTTCGCCGACTCCCCAGAGATCGTGCGGTATCCGCGGATCATTCGGATCGCCATGACCCTCTGTGCCATGAGCAGCGTCCGAGCGGGACGCCGCAACAGGTTTGGCGCCCAAACAGGGGCGCCGTAGAGGGCCATGGACCGCACGACCCCGGCGTATAACCTCCGGCAGGAGGCGTTTGGCCCCCGAGGTTGGGGAGGATGCGTTTAAACGCAGCCCCCGTCCTCTCCAACTTTGGGGCCAAACGTCGGAAGTGTTCTATGAAGTTCCACCGACTGTCGAGGACGAGTCCTAGGTACTTCATCGTCGTCTCGACGTCGATGGTAACTCCTCCCGCCGTTATTTGGGACCCACCCGGAGGTGGCGCGTTCCCGCGGCCATGAAAACACATGGCCTCGGACTTGTGGAGCGCCACCTCGAGTCCCAACTGCCGGATTCTCTCAACGACTGTCGCAACCGCTGTCGCCATTAGGTCGGCCGCCGCCTGGTGTGACCTCCCGTGCGCTAGCACCAGCGTATCGTCGGCGTAGCATATTGTGCTAACGCCTAACGGGAGGTCGGTGCGCAGCACCCAGTCATAGCCGATGTTCCACAGGAGCGGCCCCAGAACCGAACCCTGTGGAACACCGCGTGCCATCTCTCGCCGGTTCCACTCGCCCCGGTGACCGGGGTAGCTGACGGACCTGTCCGTCAGGTAAGCCTCGATTACACGACGGAGGTAGGTAGGCACCCGATGATATCGGAGTGCCTCCAAGATGCAGCTCCAGGGCAGGGAGTTGAAGGCGTTGGCGATGTCCAGAGACACCGCCACTACGACCTTACCCCTGGACACTGCAGTCCCCGTCGTGAGGTCTCTAACGCGCATGATGGCGTCCACCGTGGAGCGCCCTCTGCGGAAGCCGAACTGGCCGTCCGACAAGTCCGGCCCAATGTCCGTCAGGTGCGCGACGAGGCGGTTCGAAATGATTCTTTCGAAGACTTTCCCCACCTCGTCGAGCAACACTATGGGCCGGTACGCGGACGGAGAGTCCGCAGGGCGCCCCGTCTTCCGCACGAGGACCAGTTTTCCCGCTTTCCAGAGAAGCGGGAACTGGCCTCTCTCCAGACATGCGCTGTAGAGACCAATCAATCGAGGCCCGAGAGCCTCTGAGGCCAGGACCCATGCCTTGCCATGCAGGCCGTCGGGTCCTGGGGCGGTGTTCTTGGCGCCCATCCGGCGCACCGCCGCTCTCAATTCTGCCTCGGTCACCTCTGGGACGATGTCGTCGTCGTCGTCGCTGTAGCCCGCGTCGGGCACCGCAGGGGGCGGAGTCATATACGGAGGGGTGAACCCCCTCCACAGTCGAGGGAACAGAGTGCCAATCACCTCCTCCAAGACTTCTTGCCGGAGACTCTGGGTGAGCGGGGGAGCCCAAGCGCGGAGCTTGTCGCGTACCATCCGGTACGGGCGTCCCCACGGATCTAATTATAGAACAATAGGTTGCGGTCACCGGTAACCGCTTGGTGTTTGACAGTTTAAAGTTGTTGGAAGGGATGCACATAAATGGATGCAAGTCGCCTCCAACCGGCCGACCTGAAATTATTCCGATGATGAAAAACTGTATTATTTACTTGAATTTTTCAATTCATATTGTGGTTATGTTAAAAGTGGAGTGTTTCCCGATTTTTAATATTTACGTGTATCGAACCTAGTTTTTGTTCAGTTATGTTAAAAGCTTCATTTTTATTGGGTAATCTAATTGATTAAAAATCGGAGTAACCAATCTATTTTAATATGAACTTTTATTGATGGTATTTCTGTCTTTCTTATATTGTAAGTACTTTAAAGGTGTTGAATATTCTCAGACGTTTGTCGTTTTAACCGGTTTTTAGGGACTGTGATGTCAGTTAAGATTTGGCGAAATGCACCTGTCACTTCGGTGAAATGTGCTCGACACGTGTTGGTCACACATGTTGTTTTACAAGTACGTTTTAATCTGGTTTTTTTTAGTAATTTTTCGAGGTTTCATTTGTTAGGAAAATCTACATTTCGTTCGATTTTCGCGTTTAAAATTGAAAATAGGAAAGTGGAAACATATCAGCATGAACTAGTTTAAGTAATAACTAAACTGATTACTATATTGCATAGAAAATACCGATTTGCCAATGCGCAGGTTGCATGCTACCAGCCAGTTACACAGCTTAAAAGTTACGGAAACCGTTGTGGGAAGTCAACGACCTTTTGACAAGTTACGGTGACAGCTGACAGTTAATGTGTCAATCATATAAATGACGTAAGACGTAACACGAACGAATTGTTTGTTAAGAAAGTGAGAGATGTATTTTTGTATGTAGACTTTGAGCAAAATAAAATAAAAAAGTTAACCTAAATCTGGCACAGGTAGTTCAAATCAGCAGCCTGTGAGAGGGCTAGACTATGAGTCTCTACTCCATTACAGTTTGCCATAATCTCTTTGCTTAGTAAATGGTTTAGAGATATCAGTTCATAACTACATATTGTGTATCAGAGCATGTCACTGCTCTGCTACTGAGAACACTTTTAAATACACAGTTCCGCATAATAATAGATAATTCTAAATCCTCAAACAGAAAACAAACACGCTTTGTACTACCACAGATACGAAAAACTCCATTCCCAACACAACGGAACTGGTGCTAATTAAGAACACATACGTCCGTTCCCTCCCCTGGCAACACCAATCAGTTTACCCCAAGATTAATTACATTGTATAGAAATTGGAACAGGCAACTCATTCCGTTGTCACCAAGGAAGGGACATGAAATGATAAGTGTATTCTTATTCCAAGGAGATAGGGACGCTAGTAATTAGCAAGATTATGGGACTGTTTCAGGATTCTTGGAACCATTGTTTTGGCAATGTTTTTTTTTGTTTTTCTTAGTTCGATTTTTGGTTGATAGGATCGTAGAATGTTGAGATAGGCAAGCCATCACAATGATCGTAATGAGGTCGTTACTATTGTTGTCTTAATGTAAGTTTTCTAATCGGAACTGCTTATATGTCAATGTAATAAAGCCAATTCAAGCATATACCTCTACATAGAAACATATTTACCTAATGCTAATTAGCAAAAACGTTTTAATTTGATAGGCATAAAAATGTAGTAAATAATTTTAACGAATAATTATAACCATGAAAAATATCATACAAAGTAAACTCGTAACTATATTGTGACGATAATCAATATTTTAAAAGTACAGTCACTCTAAAAAATTTTACAATATTATTATTTTGTTATAACTTTGTCAATGTAATAAGAGCTATAATTAGTCTAGTTCACGTAATAAATAAGAGCCGTGACATTTTGTGTGAAAAGCCAATTTTCTCAAAGGCTTTTGTGTGTAAATAGTTTATTCACTAAGTTACTTAACCGCAGCGTTAGACAAAACTTTGAGTCATTATGCGTTCACTTTCAGACGTTTTTTTCTTACAACCTTTAGTTAGTAATGATTGATGCCTGTTCTTAATTATAAAATGGGGTTTATTTAGCTGTTTTAAAGTTTCTTTTTGAGTAAAAATGAGCGTTACTTATGAATAAATTAAACATGAACGCGATTGAACTTTCTTTACAAATATTTTTTTAATTTATACAAAATCAATAGACTTCAATTACCTATCCAGTTTTCTAATAACAGGAAATTTAGAAAAAACATAACTTAACCACCTTTTTTTCACGTTTTCTAACCGATTTATTGTACAAATATCCGTTATAATACAACATAACATCACGTCTTTTATCCCCGAAGGGTTAGGCAGAGGTGCACATTATGCCACTGTACAATGTAACACCCACTTTTCACTATTTATGTTATGAGTCCCATGTACCTACCTAATAGGGGGTGAGCCTATTGTCATATACCGGGCACAATTTCAGACTTCATGTTACTACTGAGAATTTTGAAAAACCCAGTAATATTTTGCCCGACCCGGGAATCGATCCCGAGACCGCTTGCCCAGAAGTCGCACTTGCGACCACTCGGCCATCGCGGCAGTTTAATAATAATAACAGGAAATTGAGAAAAAAAATAACTCAACCACCTTTTTGCACGTTTTCTAACCGATTTATGGTACAAATATCCGTTATCTAATACTACATAACATATTATTGGTTACGTAAAACGTTTAACTAATACATGCCAGGGGCTTCTTTAATTATTATTTTATAAATGACTGCTATCTATAAGGCTCAGCCATTTGCAGTAAGTTGGTTCTATAATCCAGCTGTTAAAATAATATTCTAATGCCTCAAGCGTTTTGTCTGGTGTTAACGGTAAGTTTATATTGTGATTGAAAGTATATTATTATGGGTGTTGTTAACATTTATGAGCTTGCCTGTACTTTAGAGGTAGACTTTATTTGGTTTATTATTGAAACGATAGTCGAGGTAAGGTTTACATATGTTATGTATTTGAGATTAAGTAATAGTAAAATTATGCTTTTTTTCGAATAAGCTGTATCCGAAGCTCAATTAAGCGGGTACTTTGTGACATGTGTTGTTTTAACTACAACCGTATGGTTGTAGTTTCGCGGAGAACCTAACGGGTAACCGGGGCTCCGGCTCGACGTGCAGGAGAAGGAACGGGGTGGTTTTTAGTCAGTAAGAGTCTGACACTCCCTCCCGCCTCACCCAGGCGGGAGCTGTCATTCGATGATTTTCCCCCCTTAAAAAAAAATACCGTCTATACGTATGTATAGAACCGTTCAATAACCGTATACCTAATTAAAGCATTTTTTATAAGGGGGGAAAATCATCGAATGACTGCTCCCGCCTGGGTGAGGCGGGAGGGAGTGTCAGACTCTTACTGACTAAAAACCACCCCGTTCCTTCTTCTGCACGTCGAGTCAGAGCCCCGGTTACCCGTTAGGTTCTCCGCGACTAATTAAAGCATTAGGCCAACGAATCAGGCTTTAAAATCCAAATTAAAGGATCAATATCAATAGAAATAATCGTAAAATTCAACAAATGCTAATTGTTTGGTAATAGCAATCATTCGTTTAGTTAATCGACGCGTGCTTAGTGATATCTCCCTCGTAGAACCGTAAACTTTAACACTTGACTTTCTGAACTTCTGCACACGAATAAAATAGAACCTTAGTCTTCAAAGTTTAAGGTTTAAAATTGGCTTGCTATGAGATTGGAAATCTTTGGAATCAAATTGTATTTATATGTTACGCCAATGAGACTTGGTGTAATTGCTTCCGAAACGCCAATTAGATGTGTTTTAAGTCGGGTTATGTGTGTATTCATTGAAATGTTATTGCATATATTTTGTATCTTATGTAGATAATTAACGTATTATTGCTAAACTATTGTCATACTTATGATTTAGTATTGCATTAAATGACACATTTATTTTTATTTCACACTAGCTACTTCCGCGTGGTTTCACATGCTCTGCTCATATTCTATTGGTCGTGGCGTGATTTTTTGCAGCCTATAGCTATCCTCGATAAATGCGCTATCCAACACAAAAAGAATTATTCAAATCAGACTTGTAGTTACGGAGATTAGCGTGTTCAAAAAAGGAACTCATCCGATTTATATAATAGTATAAAATATTTTCATTAATTGGAACCATATCGATGCTACTTCGTGAATGTCCAGTCATTCACGAAGATATGGTTATATAGTTCAGAATTCTTTTATTAATTTTCTGATTTTCTATAGACTGAACCAACCAGCAACAACAACAATAAATGGCGATGACAAACCGTTAAATGCAAATCAATTCAAATTTCGAACAACGCATTCTAATTTTATGATCATTCAAATCTATAAAACAAATGATTTTACACTGCTTTCCTGTATTCAATGATTGAAAACTGTCATAAGTGATAATACCTCTAGTTTAAAAATAAACCTTATCATAAAAAGTTTAGGTTTAAAATCCAATAAAGTTTTTAAACGTGTTAGGATTACGAAATCACATAAACCGGTACGTTGATGGATTTATGTATAAAATTGACGATTAGAACATCCGTCATAGGCGAGGAAAGTATTATAATTTCCGGAGGTGTATGGTGAAAATAATGAACTTTTGATTTTTGTACAAATTACTCTATTATTAACTGAATGTAGGCAACCGCAGATGAAATTAGAAAGGTTTTGAAGGGTTTCCGTGATTTATTAGACGGTAGAATTTCTTAACCTTTTTGTGAGGTGCAAATTTGATAATTTGAAGTACATTTGGTTGGGATGAACAATGTTGTAACGGCTGTTTCATATAACTTTTAGCTTAGGTTACTTGATTAGTTCCAAACCATGCTACGGGCCCGTAAACACAAGTGGCGAGCGTGGTGCAGCCTGCAGAAATTTTTCACTGACAGAAAGACTGACGGACAATTTAATTTAGACGTTTCAGAGTGCTTAAATTAAGAATTATTTCAAATAAATGCTTTGACTTCGAGTCAATAAAGTTGTAATTATTATTGTATTACACAATTCATATTGTAAAATCTTTGAGATAGGAAGAAAATCTACTCTAGGTGCCAGAATATTTTAATTCAAAGTCAAAGTCGTAGCATTTATTTTAATTAAACCATAATTTGGTACTTTTGAAACGTCAACAAATACAAAATAAATAATAGTCTGTCAGTCAGTCCGTCAGTGAAGCTAGGTGAACATAGGTGCTCATTACAAAATGTAGAATGGAGAAGAACGAGCAAGAAACTCCATTCGTTACTCTTTTTAAAAAAGTATGTTCTACAATGATTCAATGATTGTAGGGACTGGATTTCAAAAATGCGTGTACCTACCAACATCTACTTAAACTGTTCATGGCCAATAATGATTATCCATTATTATTTATTACATAAAGTCCAGTTACGATAAGATATTGCGACAGGGAATATGTAAATAGATTACGTGTTAATAGGCAAATCGGTAGCAATCGGTAACGCCCTCTACCTGCAGTCCCCAGAACTAGTTACATGCTAAGAGTAAAAATAGAATTTAATTTTACAGAGTTTATAAAACTGGTAAATTGCTGGTATATTTAGATCCTGGTCTTCTGGTTAAGGCTTTGTGTGGAGTTTTACTATCGAATAATTTGATGTCGGTATCTTCCATTAGAATGTTAAAATATGTGTCGGTTCAAGTACCTAATGAAAATTTGGCAATGGTTCGCATTGCCAAATTTTCAAATTCAAACTCTTGAAATGTTAACAAATATAAAATAAGTAATAGTCTGTCAGTCTGTCCATCAGTAAAGCTAGAGAATAGACTATATAGCGTTAACAGATTTTTTTATATAAAAATGTTGCCCCACATTAGTATTTTCTCCTGTGTCGTGGGTGCGTTTACAAACATACAAGTTCACATACGCATGACACCCAGACTCGGAACAACAATCTGTTGTTCATAAAGAGTTGTTCCGTGCGTAAACGAACCCGCAACATGTTGCGCGGAAGCCAGTTGTCCAACCACCGCGCCAACCTTGCAGTCATAATTTTTTCGTGTAATTAGGGAAGAGAAAAGCAAAAATAAATTTAAGACTAAATTTAAAAAAATATCTGTTTAGCACACTACCATTATCATAATAAATAGTAATTTAAAACAAATATAGAAGATCCAACAGTCAAACTATTTATACCTATATAGTTTTGTTGGACATGGCGTTAGATTGTAAGGCATATCATGCACGTAATTAAATAAATAAAAAAAAATTTGGTATAATTTTTTCTCTGACAATGTTCAGATGTGTAACACTCACTTTTTCAGTATACAAAGACCATGATACATCACACTATAACACAATGATTAGAATTTGTGAAATCCGAAAACCCAATAGCACATTAGCTAACAACATTAGAATTTATAATTACTTAACTAAGTTGTTCTAGAAACAAGTTGCAGTCTAGTTTAGTTAAGTTATGGATCATTACTTACTTGATATCACTTTCAAACTAAGTATGACAGCTGAATCACTTAACTAGGTAAAGATTTGACAGCTAAGAAATAATACGTCTTAATAAATAAACTATTTGAAAAGCCCTAATTACGGTGATTCAATAAAGTTAATGCTAACTTCGTTAGGATAGGCGTTTCATGATTTATCGACTTGTAAAATTATTCAGTATCAAGTCAACCTACACCAATCTGTAATCTTTATTCGATGGATTTTCGACATTATTTACCAAAATAATAAAGGTGAGAATCTAATGAACAGAATTGTCAGAAATTGGTAGGTTGATATGCTGGTCAGTGTAGGTAGGTATACTTAAAATAATTACTCTTCAACCTGTCGATCAGTGATTGATGATGGTAATTTGATTGCTCGCAAAAAATAGTACAAAATAATGGTAATTCTTTTTGTTGGCGATTGTACCCTCGTATGTGTCAATGCCTTTTTTCAAAGGTCGTTGAAGGTAATGTAATGAGTCGTGCTATTTTAATATTTTTTGCGTATTTTTGAGGATAACTGTACCCATACTTTTGTTCTGGATTTTCAGTCGTCGTCGTTACTAGTATTCTTAGACAGCTTCTAGAATATAGTCTAAGGAGTTGATTTGTATTAAAATTGTATTTTTTCCTATTCTCAATGTTGGCCGAGTAGTCGCAAGTGCGACTGCCGGGCAAGGGGTCTCGGGCTCAATTCTCGGGTCGGGCAAAGTATTACTAGGTTTTTAAAAATATCTAAGTAGTAGCATGGACTCTGGAATTGTGCCTGGTATATGGCAATAGGCTCACCCCCTATTACATCGGACTCATAACATAAATAGTGAAAAGTGGGTGTTACATTGTACGATGGCATAATGTCCACCTCTGCCTACCCTTTTCGGGGATAAAAGGCGTGATGTAATAGTATGTTAAGTATCAACGTAAAAAAAAAATTTACCGTTGAGTCCATAAACATTGTATTTATTTATGAAGTACTCAAGTATAAGTATCGTTAACATATCCGCTGTTCTCATTTCAATGATGTGCTAAAGTAGTCATTAGCTCCATCCCGTTGCGATACCGCAATGCATTTGCACCTTTACCGCAAGTAACTTTCTTATAATAACGCCATCTATCGGTGACCCACATCATTACATGTCATGTGTTGTAGAGTAATGTTCGTTTTACCGATATGTGAAGATTGGATGGTTTGTTTATTTATATAGGAAAAAAAGAAGTGGTTTATCTTTAAGTGTTATCTAAAGAAACGTAACGTTACGTTATACCACGTCTTATGTACTCACATATTTGACGTAACAATCAGTCACGTAATTGACAGAGAAAAAAAATATGGCGCTTGGGGGTAGAAAAAGAAGAAGAAGTGGCGACCATGTCCAGAAAAATGCAATGATAGGTTGGGTTCGCTTTAGCTAGATGGAGTGACT
Organism: Spodoptera picta; assembly: GCA_038387885.1. Taxonomy (NCBI): domain Eukaryota; kingdom Metazoa; phylum Arthropoda; class Insecta; order Lepidoptera; family Noctuidae; genus Spodoptera; species Spodoptera picta. The sequence goes on along the minus strand of JAZHFQ010000036.1, from coordinate 3,300,830 downwards.
ATAACTACAAAGTGCAGTGGTAAGATGCGAACAGCTGAAGATCGAACTTAGTGACGTGATGTTGCAGCAGCATATTCAACAGTACAGTATACTCTTTGAGTACTGTCATTATAGACACAATTAAAGAACAATAGGTTGCGGTCACCGGTGACCGCTCGGTGTATGACAGTTTAAAGGTGATGACATAGGTACCAGTGGGGCTACTAAACAGTATACACGTGCTATTGATGTTAATATTTGCTCCAAAACCATATACAGAACATAAACTTACCACACGTGTAAAAATATTGTGAAATAAAATTAGAATACATTAGACACATTTCAATGGATACTTAATAGTTTTGTATTACACTTAGCATAGCAAAAAATAGACGGAATTACTATATGTAGACACAGACTAAGCAAAGAATGCAGATAAAAAACTCAACGATTAATATTTTAATACCGATTTCTTATGCAAATAAGGAAGTGATTGAATATTTTTATTGAAAATAAATTATAGCAATTATCTCTTATAATATTTATTTATTTAATAAAGATATTCAATTACCATGGCTCGGTAATTATGACGGTTATGATTGGCGTCGTAAACGTTATGCGATCACTCGGCCAATCGTAATAAAACGATGCATTGAATGTTCGAAGTTTGATATCGATTTCAGTTTTAAAATGTTATTGGGGTTTTCCACTTGATACATGATTATATTCAACAGAGATTTCAAAGTAAGAATATTTTTGTTTATTTTATTTGAAAAAACGTTGCCCCACACTAGGATTTTCTCCTGTGTCGTGGGTGCGTCAGACTCGGAACAACAATTTGTGGATCACACAAGGAGTTGTTCCGTTCGTGAATCGAACCCGCGACACGTTGCGCGGCAGTCAGTTGCCCAACCACGGTGCCAACCGGTTCCGCCAATTTAAAAAAAAATTAAGTACGTGGGTACTTTAAAAATGTTAATGTTTTTAAACAAAAGGTCGACAGTAAAGTGTCACCTGTGTGCAATTTGACTATTGGAGATAGCAACACATACATAAAAAAAGAAAACAAAATCCGTTCCAGGAAACCAAAACAACACACACTACAAACAAAAACAAATACACTATCAAAATATATCACGGCCCATTCATAACACAATTTCCTAAACATTGTATGCTAATATTTTATCAATTCTAACTAACTTCGGCCATTAATTTGTACAACAGCTGACTAGACAAGCATATAGCGACTAGATAGTGAAACTGATTTCGAAAGTGAACGTTGGGTGAATAGCCCTCGTGGTTGATACAATACTATTTAGAAATTACTTTAAGTACAGTTTTATGGTTTAACCTTCGCTTTTTTTAGCGTATACTATGGAGTAATTCAATTAATATTATAATAGAACACGTTTCTCTAAGAAGTATGGTTTCGAAATTGTTTTATTTAATTTTATTTAGAGTAAACTGCGAGTAACATCTTTTGTTTTTTGAATTTAGAAGTGTCGGCACGTGTCATTGGATTTATTTTCTACAACTTTGTTTTATTTTTATTGTTTTCACTGATAAAATAATGTCAACCCAATTTTGTTTAATCTGTTGGCGCCACTGTCGAGTTTAGTCCTGTATTGGTGTATTCCGTGCTATTAGATATATTCATTACTATAACCTTGTTTTATATCTTATGCAATATTTTGTACGACTACGACTCCCAAATATAAATCACCGTCGATTTCTTTAAAATGATATAAGGTATGTTTGTAGTATAATTATAATTTGACCATTTGATAATCACGAACGTATTTTAGAGTAAGATAAAGATCTATTTCGTCACGGAAAATGCGTGAGGGCACTCGTGTATTGAAATTATAAACACAAGCAATACTCGAGGAACTACCTTGAAACCAAGGAGATTTAATAATTTTGAGAGCATTACTATAACTACAGTCTCAGAAAACAACATCAAAAAGAATCCTTTATGTATATGCACTGAATTTTGCGACTTTAGTATCAAACGTTTCAATTTAGACTTCCTTATGGTCCACAAAATACAAATCCGCTATAAACGAACAATATTTTTTAAATAAACCGACTCATCAAAGTTATTATGCTATTCTCCACTGATGAAATCACGTACAAAGTTGCACCAATTTTGACAGAGGGAAACCTTAATGCCGGGCGTTTTAATCTTACAACAAAGTTCAACACTACCGCATTGAGATAGAAGATATATTTGTGAAGAACTATACGAATGGTGGCTCAAACAATTCCGGTACAGCTCTTAGCCGGAGCGGGGAAACATCCCACATTTTATTGTTGCCATAAATTTCGCGCCGAGATTGTCCGTGGATTTTTATAGTCCTTTAGTAAAGCTACCCGGGTTGGTATGGAAGAATTATCATGACAGGGATATGACAGACCTCAATTTTAGCCTTCTAGACCATGTAGATTAATTTATTATTAAAATTTTTGTTCCAAAGTCATGGTTTACTTTGTCGAAAGCTTTACTGAAGTTTGCGCTGCAGTTTGTCTGGAGGTACTCCTATAAAAACTGACGGGATGTTTTATTTTTACCGTCGGAGGAAGGATGGGTGAATGTTTTGAATATTTTTCTTTATTATTCGAGAGCATAAGACGGTATACAAAGTAATGAGGATTTGTAACGGCAATTTTAATGATTTAGTAGTCTGTCTGACTGTTTGAGAATGTTCGTGAAATGTTTAAGTCTGGTTTTGGAGTTTAACTACTGTTTCTTTTCAATGCTTTATTTTTCTTTGTTTCGCTGTTGTTGAATGTGTTAATTTCAGATTTTTGTACGCGTTGTTAAGATTTTTCCTTTTGGAAGTTACAAAAAATAGCGAACAGAATTAAAATATCTAATAATACTAATGCAATCGGTGCCTTTTCTAAAATGTTGATTGATCAATATTCAATTGATATACATTTTATATTTTTGTACATTCTTACTCAAGTGATAGTTATTTCTTTAAGAATACCAATTAATTTGATCAAGTTTTTATCTTCAAACCACAACCTCACTTCAATTCCACAGATAACACAGAAAATATGAGTGACAGCAAATAGAAAGCAAATCTCCCAGTTACCAGTTTCATGCTTATCAATACTAAATATTATACTATGGTGACATTATTCTGCGGTTTTATTGATAACAGCCACTTAATATCTTGATACCTTAGATTCACATAGTTTTTGTAACTTAGAGAAAGTAAATATTAAGGTTTTGACTGCTAAGTACTCCACTAACATCGGTCATCGGTGACTCCCATGACGTTTGATGTGTTAAGAACCGTTTCTTGTCATTTATTTAGAGATATTATTTATAACCAATATCTTGGTCACTTATGCCAACCTTTTAAGAGTTAAGGTTTTTTTAATGAATAAGTTTCTTTTCATAATTACTCTACTGTTGGGAATATCCTCTTTTAAGCCTACATCATACTGCCCATTTCATGTTAATGTTTTTCACATGCTCCTATTATTAATGTTAGAAAACTGATGCGATTCACTAGCTTTCTCAATTTCCTTGGTTGTTCCAAATTGGTATCTTTAAAAATTTATATTAGAAAATTGTTTTGCATTCAGCGGCACATTTTATATGGACTTAAAGTTTCGATTTGTGCCTTAAATAATGCAATATGTTTTGTATCATCATCATCAGCAGTTTATAAATGCTAACTGCTGAGTAAAGCCTCTTTTCATACGGAGAAGGTTAGAGCATTAATCACCACGCTTGCTCAATGCGGGTTGGCGATTTCAAACTTATAATTAGAAATTATAAGCCCAGGTTTCCTCGCGATGTTTTCCTTCACCGTTTGTCAGTGGTGTCTAAATAATTTTAGAAAGTACATATAACTCGGAAAAGTCACATTGGTACTTGCCGTTGGTAGATTTCGAACCCTCACCATCGTGCAAGAGAAGCTGGCGTCTTCAACATCCGTAGTATACAAAACATACTGCGACACACAACGCAATATGTTTTGAATACGGAACAATTATTAATATTAGTTGCTCTTAATAAGAACTTCAGTCTTTTTATCGGAGATGGTGAAGTCATTATGATATCAAAATGATTGATTACTTTCCACACTGATAAATGTGATAATAAAGATAATGAAGATGCTTGTCATGTAGGAAGTGAGAACAGAGGAAGGGATTATTGCATGTTGAGATTATTGAGAGATTACATAGTAACTATCACTTCATACTTCTTTATTTAGAAAGTGAAGAAATGTATGAAAGTGATTGATGCCGACTTTGGTGACCTTACCTTATACTTGTTTAAATCAAACCTTTCTTGTAGATGACTGTATTGTTATGAAGCGTACTAAGTAGTGAGACATCTTTTTTATGCTTTAGTTATATTAATTAAAACTTATCGTTTACCACCTCCACTTCTGCTACTCCTTATTGTTTTACATAATACTCCACATGAAACCTAAATACCAAAATTTAGCTTCGTATGAGGTAGTTCAATACTGCAACAAACACTTGTACCTACCTTTTAGGTGAATACTTTTTTCTTATACTTGATAGGTCGACGTTTGACCTCCATCTCGCCTGGTGGTAAGCAATGATGTGGCCGACGATGGAGCACGCCTACGTATGAGCAACCTGTTTACTTGGTACTTGAAGACACCCTCGTACTAGACTACCTCGTTGGCCGAGTGGTCGCACGTGCGACAGCCGGGCAAGGGGTCTCGGGTTCGATTCCCGGGTAGGGCAAAGTATTACTGGGTTTAAAAAAATTCTCAGTACTAGCACGGAGTCTGGAATTGTGCCCGGTATATGGCAATAGGCTCACCCCCTATTACATGGGACTCATAACATAAATAGTGAAAAGTGGGTGTTACATTGTACAGTGGCATAATGTGCACCTTTTTAACCCCTACGGGGATAAAAGGCGTGATGTTATGTTGAAAACACCCAAGTTATATTTGTCGGGAAACACAGAATCCGGCAAGGATTTTCATTCCTTGGCTGTTATTATGAATATGGGCTAGTTGTTTATTAATTGCTACTTAAAGTAACTGAACCCTTGGACCCGGAGGTTGATGATACTGGTGACTTGATGCTCAACCTTGAGACCAGTCAAGACACGTTCTAAGGCCAAAGGCTTATGTAGATTTCAATGAATTCACAATTATTCTACAAGTTAGAAAGTTTAGCTCAAATAATACGCCACAATAGGACCCGTTCATTGTTATTGGACATTATTAAGTTAAGTCCTAAGTTCAATGCCCCACTTTGGAAGTTTCCCCCAAACAACCAAGGGGTTGGATTCCAATTGTTTCAATTCAATTAAAAAGGTTAATTGAATTGTTTCTGTAAAATGGAATTTCATTAGTATTGTGTAGATAATTACTTGTAAGTATTAAGTAGCGTTCAAGGTGATTGGACTAATGTTTTTTGTACCTTCGTGAATTTGGAACATAACATAACATCACGCCTTTTATCCCCGAAGGGGTAGGCAGAGGTGGACACAGAAGTAACACCCACTTTTCACTATTTATGTTATGAATCCCATGTAATAGGAGGTGTGCCTATTGCCACATACCGGGCACATATCCAGACTCCGTGCTACTACTGAGATTTTTTTTTAAAACCCAGTAATACTTTGCCCGACCCGGGAATCGAACCCGAGACCCCTTGCCCGGTAGTCGCACTTGCGACCACTCGGCCAACGAGGCTGTCATGAATTTGGAAATATTATGTAAAAATATACTATGATAAAAAGGTTTACCTACTACGTAATGAAGCCTTTTTCAATAGGATAGTTAATTTTTTATATACGAATATTAAAACAAGGTTTATTTTCCTTTGAATCATGCCATTTAAAAATAATATTTTATCGTGACTTATAACTTTCCCATATATTGATGAAATGGAGATATAATTATTATATATGTATGGATTGTATGGTCTATGTCTCTTTGGCCTTTCTGCTACAACCTTCGTGAAAGAAAACGTGCGTATATTATTCTGTAATTACACTTTTTGCATAATCTTACGCAATTGACAAGTTACAATCAATAGAAGATTACCAAGTCAAAAATGATTATGTACATTCTATTAAACAAGATATGGTACAGTTTTCCTTGAAATAAAGTTGTGGTTTTATTAGCAAGTAATCTTAATGCAAGGTCTTTGGATGATCTTGGTGAGGTGATGTTGCATTCTCTCTCTTTTATACTTATTAGAACTGTTTAACTGATGTGCCATAAAGGATACTCATCTAAACTTGCCTATGATTTCGATTCTTACATTATTAGAAGTAGATTAAGGTTTGTCAGTCTACAAGTATTTATAGTTCATATCTTACACAGTATAGTACTGCTCTAAAAGTACTTAAGTCAAAAATAGTATAGAATATGTACCTATATGTTTGTTAACTTTCATTGGGAAAAACAAATGACGGTTAGTACGTTGGCTTTGTGACTGGCTGCCGTGCAAGGTGTTGCTAGTTCCATTCCTGCAAGGAACAATTCTGAATTGTTCCTTGCAGATCCACAATTTTTTTTCCGGGTCTTGATATCATGTGTTTTTTAAGGCGTGTAGGTAAACTTGAATGTTTATAAAACGCACCCACGATACAGGACAAAATCTTAGTGTGGGGCAATGGTAAAAAACTTGAAACAACTAAAGACGTCTAATTTTACAAATACAGTGAAATACAGCTATCATTATGTCATGTTCGTGTTACCGTCTTTCAAACACCGAAAAAAACCTTTTCAACAAAAATGTGCCCAGTACTAACCGATTATAGGATTTATTTTTTCCGTTCAATCGGGTTTTTCCCGTAGGTAACGTGTACAAGAGAGTTATATCCATTGTCGACACGCACGTTTCGTTATACTAACACTTGAGAAGAATTTTTCGATTTCGCAGCAATGGCTGTTAGTTCAATGGTGTGTTGATCCAGTGTTATTGCTTGAATCCTTGTGTCGCAACAAACTAATTGATTCCATTCCGATTTTATCAGTTTTTCGAGTTGTTTGTTTACTTGTTGCTGTTGATTCTTTTTTTTTTGTGCTTTTTAAATGATAAGGCGTTCATTTTGATGGAAAAGTGTTGATTGGTTTATTGACTAAATTGTCTTCTTGAGAGTCAAAGATTTTTCTTTTTGTGACTAGATTATTTCTTACAATCTCATCAGCGAGAATACGAATATTAATATCGAAAGATATTACAAGTACCTTCCTACGTATCCAGTCAAGGCCTGAATTCCTCAATCTCCAAATCCCCAAAAGGCCGGTAACGCACATGTAACGCCTCTGGTGTTCTAGGTGTCCATGGGCGACGCCGATTGCTTACCATCAGGTGATCCGTCTGTTCTTTATCGGCTTATGCCATAAAAAAAATTAAAACTTTAGTCAATTTAAGACAGTTTAACAATAAATTAAAATTTACTAAACTAAGAGGAAAATCTCAATTTTTAGGTTTAAATCCGCCTCAACATAGTAGATATTATAACAGACTCTTAGTATGAAATAGAAAACACTGCAACCACAAGCAGTACGTTTAAATATTTCTGTTATAAACTTCTCGACCACAAAGCTGATTCTCTTACGAAATATTGTGTTGTCCGCGTAAAAATATCATTTAGAAAAGTTATTTTCAGAGAGGTCTTTGTGTTGAGCAAGTACAGTCAACCAGGAGACACATGCGAGACTTTGTTGTATATTTTTTAAAGTATTTAGTTTACTTGATCGGTCAAATCATGGTTCTCATAACAGGGTAGATGCCTAATTTTTATTTAAATGTCCGTTTGGTACATTATTTTAAATCATTAGACACGTATTTTTTTATTTTCTTACAGAAACGAATACTTTCGACGATTTATTGATTTGAAATGTCGCGTGACGTCACTTCTATGTATATTTTATACATAGAAAGTATAAAATATACATAGAAGTATTGTTTTATTATAATATTTTCTAATTACGGACTAATTAGATTTTTGTTTTTCATACTCCTGTCATCATCTCAATTATTGTGTCTAGATTTATAACAAGTAATGACAAGAGACCTTAACCTTTAGTAGAAGCTTAGTTTTTGCGTTTCGTAGATTTAAATTATTAATTATTTTCGGTTGTCAATAAATCTAAATAAATAGTACCTAGGGAGCTTGAAATTGTTACCTTGCGATGGCTATAGGCTCACCCCGTACTACTTAGGATCTAATAACATGGCTGGTGAAAAATGGATGTTACATTGTGAATTTCTTTATTAGTCACACCTCTTCAGGGACAAAAGGACGTGATGTTAAGTTATACCTATTTCAAAAAAGCAGTTTCTTAAATAGGTAAAAACTTATTCACAATGATTTAGTCGACAGTACATTACGGACCTCGTTCAAAAAAAGAGAATGATAAACACACTTGAAAATGTATGAAATCCAAGCTAAGTTTTTCAAGATAAAAGTGTTTGGACAAAGCGTTAACCTGCGTCCCTGTTTTTTATCCCCTTATTTGCGTGTCTAGATTCTCAGTGCTACAATTTTATCCTAGGAATTAGAGCTAGCCTATGTTCATTTTCTACCTTCATTTTTGTGTCGCACTTATTTAGATTTCAGTTTTAATGAGATAAAGGGAATTTAATTAAGTGAATTATGTTAGGCTTGTGAAATTTACTTTTGTATATTTTTAGGTATTATAAAGACTTTAGAACTCGTGTTTAAATTGAGCTGTGGATGATTGGGCAATGAAACAGCTGGTAATGACTCCCGCTTTGTCAGTTAGTGCGCACGCTACTTATGATTACAGGCCTTTGTGACATAACTTGAAACTAGTTGACTAAACTCGTCAAACAGTTACATATAAAAATACTACAACATAATCAGTTTACCAAAATTTTAAGTATGGGAGAGCCATGCTTCGTCACCAAAGGGCCGACCGGAGTGATACCAGGACTTTACAGAAAACCAACGTGAAACAACGCTTGCGTTGTGTATCGTAGTGTGAGTGAGTTTGAGTATCCCCAAAAGGTGGTAACGCATTTATGACACCTGTGTTTTTCTGAGTGTCCATGGGCGACGCTGATTGCTTATCATCAGGCTTATCCCATGAAAAATTGTTGTGTCATACAATAATCTTAACAAAATATAATTTTTTACTATAAATCGCGTGTAACTCACATGAATATACTGAGAAAAGCTCTTCTAGTTTTGAACTACAAAGGGGTTGTTCCCTTTAGTTTCTTAAGTTAATATAAAATTGCGGTTCTCACAATAGTTATTATAAAAAAACAAAATATTATAATTTTGATATCAATCGTTTGAAGAATATTTTAAAATCCATTGCGTCAATGACAGTTCAAATAAAAAGAACATATACAAGTCAGGCTTAAATTTATTATTAAATTTATAATAAAATAAAATAAAAATAAATAAAAAAAGTACATCCTAAGCTATTCTAAGTATTAATATAATCTTAAGACAAATAATACGGTATTAATCCTCGGTTGTTGTAGACATTTAATAAGTGATGTAGCCTAGTTAAGTACAAATATCGTGGAAATTTTAACTAAGTAACGTAAAGTTAGCTTGACATGATGTAAACATGGATTAAGACGAGCAGGAGCATTATTAAAGGGTTTAGAGAAATTGTAAACTTTGTAAGATCTAGTTTTTTATTATGTCGTTGGAGGCATAGACAAAAAAAAATACGTCATCGCGTAGCGCGAAAATTCAAACTGTGGTTCGAAAAATGAAAAACGTCAAGATGGCGGGAACTCAGGAGTTACTGGGTTTTCTTTTTAATTAATAGTAACGGTTTACCTAGTCCTGATTTTGTAATTTGATTTTAATGTTAACAATATAAGTGCATTGTAGTCGTTGTATCCATAACATAACATCACGCCTTTTATCCCGAAGGGGTAGGCAGAGGTGCACATTATGCCACTGTACAATGTAACACCCACATTTATGTTACGAGTCCCATGTAATAGAGGGTGGGCCTATTGCCATATACCGGGCACAATTCCAGACTCCGTGCTACTACTGAGTTTTTGTTCGTTGTATCCACTTTTTAATTTTCACGCCTTCTGAGTTTTGGGTGGTTTAAAACCAAAAAAAAATTCATAAATTCAAGATACAAAATATATCAAAAGTAAGGTAAAACCTATGAGGGTTTTTAAGTTTTCTAATAACGTATGTATTTTTATCTATACACTTAACATGGTCCTTCGGTTTAAGATTAGCAACAGTTTAACAGTTAGTTCACCTAATTTTATCGAGTACAAAAATATCCATGAATGATAGATTCGTTGCGACTTGGAAAAAAAATAAATCTTACGGTTTACTCATTTATTATTCTGGGAAGCAGTTTTAAGTAGGTGTGACCTTTAAGAGAAGAAAATCTTCTGCTAAAGAAACTTCATAGCCTTCACAACCTAAAACTGAACTAAAGAATACTTAATAACACAAGGTGTAACATTTACCTACATCTGTAACACCAAACAAAATTGATACCTAACATAACTTTGTATAAGTGTCAATTTTGTTTACAACCGCACCGACCCACACATTAAGACGGGTCGTTCCAAGACATCTGCATATACAATTGCAGGGGCTATAAAACGTGACTTTTCTGATCTGAGATCGTAAAAAATAGACCCTCACCCCGTATACGCGACTAGGGACTTAACTGTCCGCGAAGTAAGTACCTACTTACAGTTATTTTTATGATGTTCCTCTTTCACTCGAATTGTTTGTTTTAGGACTTAAAGAGGTGTTTAATTTTTAATTGTTTATTCTACCAAATTCCCATGAATTTACTTTTTTTATGGTATAAGTCGGTAAACGAGCAGACGGATCACCTGATGGAAAGCAATCGGCGTCGCTAATGGACACCTGGAACACAAGAGGCGTTGTAAGTGCGTTACCGGCCGTTTGTGATCAGGAATTTGAGGATTGTTGGGGATTCAAGGATTTGGTGTAATTCGGCTGCCGGCAACCTCACTGACACCACGAAATACAACGCAAGCGTTGCTTCACGTTGATTTTCTGTGAGGCTGTGGTATCACTCAGCCGGCCCATTCGTGCCGAAGCATAACTCTTCCACACTTTCTGTTTACATTGTAGCTAAATCTTAATCTTTTGACTGTCCCTTTTAACTTCTTTAGACTAAATAACTTTATGAGAGAATTTTTATTCAATATCATGATCAAACCAGGTTATTTAGCTCTGCATTGAATACAATTCAGACGGTGAGCTCTTACCCAATTTTTTCCATACCAAATTCGTGTACAATGTATCTTCGTGTACAATGTATTTTCAATTCTCCGATTCCGAAAACCTACATTAAAGAAAAACTATTAGTGATACAAGTACAAGAAAGTTCCAGAACCCGTGATAAAAGTCGATAGCAGTAATTTAAAATCTATTCCTAGAAAATTTTAATGGAAATACTGGATAGTGTTGACTTGGCTAAGCGATAGATACTTCACTTATTCACTTTTCGCTTTTAAATATGCAATGAAATCTTAAAGAGAAAATCGTGTATCATTTGAAATGGTAACCACGGCCACGTAAGGCAGTGTCCGCATCTATATTTAGACTTTAGAGAGCAAATTTCTTAATTTTATTCTTATTATATTCATTGGATTCAATCATTTCTTCTTGTATCTCTCTATTAAGATGTTTAATTTAATCCAGATTTCTACATATTGCTACTAGAAGGATACTATACATAAACAACAATCTACAATGGACCACGATTAGTGCAACTTGGTTGCATCATATAATTATATATGTAGCGTCACGCTATTCTCCAAAGAGCAGGAACGAAAGATAAAAACCTACCTATCCGCCAGATATGCTAGAAGTCTCGTGTGAATTCTTAACATAATATTAGTCTACTGCTCTTCTTCACAAACGTCTTCTATATTTTAAAGAACCACTAAGTTAAGATAGGTTAATGACATTTTGGTTTTCACCCTAAAAGTGACACCTTACACTAAAAGTAAGGGGTTAGTTTAGGTGCCACGCTAAATGACTGGTAAGGGTGATAGTAAGTGAAAACGGCTAGAAGTAAATCTAGATTATTTTATCCATAGTCTAGAAAGAATCATGAAGGCGACGCAAAACTTTAATTTGAAACATATCCTCATTATTACATCGCCACGTTCGTAAGACACAATTAAACAAAAAAGTACAATAAGCACTATTACAGTTCTAATTCGTAGTGCAAACGGTAGCTTGGTATCAGGTTATAACGTGGACAATCTTACTCTAGACGCCACGATAGTGTACCAAAGGAATTAGTACTGGCATCACGTAGTGCCGAGCTAGATAACACTGCACCGTCCCAACCCTATCTTTAATTAAAAATAAACTACCTTTATACAGCTGACTTTTTTTCGAATACTGGATTAAATATATTTTGTATTGAATTTGCTTTTGCTTGCATTTTCAGATTTTTCTTCATTCTTCCTTACCTACACTTCTCAAGGAACCTTTCCTATGTAGCTTGTCCACAGATAACAGTAACCAAAGAGTTTTTATGCACTACTTCATTATGTAGTACTGTATAATCGAATCCGGCATTCGATCGTCAATTTTTTTTCTTTTGAATTTAGAATAATTCCTACAATTTCATTTCAGTAGAAAGAGAACTGAACATGCTGCGTTGTTGTCCTTGTCATTTTTAACCATGACGTCATTGACGTCTCATTTGTTTTATTTTTATTTTTAGTAGTTCTCATAGAATAGGACGAGATGATACTATGTTGTTATGTGTATCCTTGTCATTTTGAGCATGACCTCACTGACGTGTCATTTGTTTTTCACGCAGTCTTTTTTTGAGGATGGAATATCATCCAATGACTTCTCCCGCCTGGGTGAGCGCTTGTATTAACGTATGTACTTCAGGATGTAAATGAAAATTATTTCACAATATATGAGACCAAACTTTAAATAATCAATATCTCTACCTTTATATTAAGTTCTAAGACGATCAAAATAAGATCACGTATCGCACACAGAAGTTTGAGTTAATCTTTATCTTGGCTCAGTTACCGTTGTTTGTCGTGAATCGTGATACGTTCGACACCCACGTTGAGGTGGAAACTCACTTAAAACTCAGGAAAGCCTTCAATGATATGGATTTCGTTGAAAGGTATCAAGGATAAGGAATGAGTCATACTGTCATGAGCAAGTGATATAAAGCATTATATTTAAATTAATTTGGACACTTTTTCTTTTATTAACTTGATGGGTTTAAGAAAACAGGTTGAATGCAAAAGGATGGAAATTGATGAGCAATATGCGCGCGGTTTAATAGCATTTGTATCACTGACGTTAACTATTTTTCACCACGTAATTATTTGACGAGGAACTCGACTAGTTTCGAGCCATGCTAGCTAGAGGCTCATATTCATGAGCAGCATTTCGCGATCTGCGACGTGGCGACTGTCGCGCTGCTAGTTTTTTTAACTACAATTGCATTCGAACTACAATTTGCAGTTAAAAAGCGGTTCGTTTAGAGATCTATTCTCGGTTGATATAAATATCCTCTTTTAAGGCTTTTTGATCACTCAGTGACCCCAGCGTAAGACAAGCATTTTCGTAGTGTCAGGTACCTACTCATGAGTTATAACAAGATTCACGTTCATTTAATATGTGTATTCTTCATGTCTATGCGCACTTTCGTTATATGATATTTACGCAACATTTTCTATATTATATTTATTGAACACGATGTATAAATAACTCAGTAAGTACTTCATGTTTAAGATTTTACGATCATTGTGTGTTTCATAATTCCTCTTCCGATGTTCTGTTGAGTAACATCTTCAAGTAGTACTTAAATTATTATGCATGAGCCACCCAAGAAGCTATACCCAACAATTTTTTTTCAATTTTCTACTGTATCATAAATAAATAAAGTTAAAAATCTAATAGAGTAAATTGATATTCAGTAGTTATGCTGTGTGGTAGTACAGACATACCAACTGTATGTATTTTCTTTGAGGAAATACAAAATAAATAATAATATTAGGTTTATACTCAAAAGCAAATAAAAAAAGATTAATCGTGTTACGTGTATAAATTATACACAATATAGATATAAATGAAATATATGATGAAATGATGATATATAGATATATCATCTATATATCATCATTATCATCTATATATGATGATACAATGACAATGAAATATAGATATAAAATAAATAATAACAAATACAATTAATTTTGATGATTAAACTTATGAACTTTTACTAATATCCTTAACTTCCTAATCCCCAGCAATCCTCAAATTCTTAATTCTCAGAACGCCGGTTACGCATTTGTAACGTGTCTGGTGGTTTCAAGTGCCCATGGGTGGCGACGTTTGCTTACCACGGGGTGATCTGCCTGCTTGTTAACCGGCTTATCCCATAAAAATATATACGAATTAAACTTCAAATCACATTCTTAACCACGTTAATTCTTACTCTAGTGCATAATTCAACTATCAATTCCGTACACATGGCTTAATATTTATAACAAACTAAAAAACAAATTGTTACTGGTCGACTGCACTGTTTCGTTACCACGCAATCACATCACCCCTCCATCCATCAGGAGAACAATCATCTATCAATCTCCACACTTGAGTCCCAAATAGTTTCTTGGCATTCCATTATCATATACCTCTATTGTGTTAAACGTTTTTTTTTTGAGTGAATTACTACAATTTGTATAATAACTACGTATTATGAGATATACTAGATTAACTGAAAACTATCGGTTTATTTACGACGGATGCGGCGATGCAGTGCAGCCTACTTTTCTTTCAACTCATAGTACATTATCAAAACATCACGTCATGTAATTCTCGCAGAGGATCTTCTTGTACAATGCGAATACCTAGTGCCAGAAAACTTTACGTCTAGTGTTTCATGTGCGTATTTCCATTCTTTTTTTTTAAAACTTAAATAAATGACACAACAGGCTTTCTTTATCGAAATAGATTTCTTTTTTTTTATATTAGATGGGACTGACGTTGTTTTTTCAATCCCCAAAAGGCCAGTAACGCACTCGCCTGGTAACGCCTCTGGTGAACCGGGTTTCCATGGGGACGCCGATTACTTAGTATCAAGTGACCCGTCTGCTCGTTCTCTGGTAAGCCAGTACCGTAACCGTAAAAGAAAACATTACTATGGGAACTTTTGTACAATAAAGAATGTAATATCTATGTCATTTACATTTCTACAAGCATGTGCATCTGTACTAAACATTGGACAGGTACGATCGACAAATACTAAAGTGGAGATGCCCTTAACCCGATGATATCCATCCCCTAAATTTGGTCATACAAAAGTATTCTCTAAACATTAGAAATAAGGTCTATAATGTAATGTAATATTAGTGGAAAGCGGTCACCGGTGACCGCTTGGTGATTTATGGGTTAATGTCCCCTAGAAAGTAGTAACTCTCGCTCTTGGTCCCACATAGTACATGGAACTGTATGGGAAAGCAGGCTAGTAATGTTTGCTGTACCGGTTATATGCATTGTTTGAATTATCGCATTGGTATAAAACATCGATAGTACATTTATGTCTTACCCAATTACGATTTCCCTTTAAACAGAGTGACTGAGAAATATTTTATGTTTAGCTAATGCTTTATAGACAATTTTATAATTATATCACCTAAAGAGTGGAAGATGTTTTGATTCTCTGTAAATACCTGATGCTGAGAATCATCGTAGTTTTTGGGTATAATGTCTTTTTAAAACAGTGTTAAAATTGTTTAGCCACCATTCATTTCATTAACAGCCTATAAATTCCCATTGCTATCACAGCCTCTTCTCACACGGAGAAGGTTTAAACATTAATCACCACGCTTGCTTAATGCGGGTTGGCGATTTCAAACTTATAATTAGATATTATTAGCCACAATAGGTACAATTTAATTTGATAAAGTTTTTGCTTAAAACACTTGTTTTCAATGCGATGTAACTCGATTTCTACAAGCATTTAATAAGATGGGCATAAAGTTCCTAAGAAAGTGCAGGAAGTTACTGATGGGACATGTACCGGAAGGTTTAACATTTAGTGTGGCAATATAATATAATCAATACTTTCTAGGTAGGTATAAATGGGTGAACGCCAATATATATGAAAGTGCGATACGAGCAGTCGGCGCATCACATACTCTGGGAGTGTGATGTCTGGCAATATGAACGTAACACTATGTTAAATAATTTAATTGTTTCGTCAGGTGTAGTTTATTATACGGACCTTGTGGAATCTAGAACGAATTTCCGTGCATTTAGGCGTTTTTGCCATACCTATAGGAAGCAAGTATAACAGCTCACACATAGGACCCACTTAGTTTTTAGTCAAATTTCCGTGGTGCTTGGCGACTGGGCCTCACCCAGTTGTACAGTCTCTTCTTTGTGCCTTTAGGCTTAATTCATTCTGTCTCCTGCAGTAATTCACCGAGGGAAGTGGAAACCATAGTTTTTTCTTCTTCTCCTCTTATAATATCTTCTGATTCACTTCGTTGCGGGAACCAAGACAGTTACTCATGTCCCTGGGACGCGCCGGACTTCAGTGTTCCGGTGTTTTTATGGTTGTATCTACTGTAGATCCTGGCTTACAGGAGTTGCAGCGGTTTTGGGAGGTTGTGGCGGGCTTGTCCCAATAAAAAAACAAAAAATATATGAAAGTAACATAGCAAAGTAGTGTACTACACCATCGTATGTTCGGTAAATACCGTACAAAATACAGGAATAAATAAGTACAAGGTAATGTGCTATGTTATAACCAAATATTATAGTAAAAACCACGATTGGACTTGAGGCTAAGATAAAATATGACTACTGCTTTGTAATTAAGGATTATTCCATAATGCTAAATTGTTAGGGTCCGTCCATATTTGGCGAATGTACAACTCGCGAGTCACGAGCCGTATGCGAACTGCCCACGAGCTGCTTGCGTGCATTTAAAATTATTATTTATAAGAGCCTTACATAAGTTGCGCTAAAGGGGCGCATCAAACCATTGCAGTGAATGCAAGCGCGTGGCTCGCAAACGGCTCGCGAGCTACACATTCGCCAGATGTGGACGCACCCTAAACATTAAATACCAAAATAACACGTAATAACGGGCAACACAATAAATACTAAACTATTTCAACTCTACTCACAACACTATCACAGCGATAATTAATCAAAACACTTCCTCTACAAAATGTATGTGTTGCCAACTGCAAAATAATGCAGTGTTGTCCGCCTATCTGCGGCTATTATAGCCTAATGCTGTTGAATAGTCATCGGGGACAATTAGCTAGGCTAGTCAAATTATTTGTAATGTATGGGCAAGCCGAGTTGCCTGAGTTAACCGAGTTTGTTGCGGGGCTTGTTGTGTTTAGAAAAAGCGTTTTGTGTACTCTACCTCTAGTTGGCTGAGTGACTGTCGAAGTCAAACAAAGGGATTTTAGGCTAAAAAGACGTTATTAACTCTCTAATAGCAGGTTTCTGAGCTCGATCTTCAGCTCTTCCCACTATTGCCAGCCACTTTGTAGATAGAATACCACCTACTACATTAATCTACTTAGCTGGAGGGTATCCGACACTAGAGGTACATTAATTAACTAAGCTAGGTTTTACTATTTCATTTACATGACTGCATGGTTATTAAAAAATAAAGCTTGCATGCCTCCAAAGAATAGTAAGCATAGAAAAATTACAAGTTATTTAATCCTGTCACGGTAACTCTTAACCAATGAGCGTGTAAGGATAACATGTGATTAATATGTGTAATGTTCGCGTGACAAGTTGTAACTATTCAAGTTAAAACCGTCAAGATTGGTCGCCGGTTTATGTTCACGTTGACAAAAATATGTACCTACTTGAATTTTATGCTGACCTAGTAGATTTTGCATTTGTTATTTGCTTAATCGAGTGGTGACATAAAGAAAATTTCATTTTTAGGTTTGGCGAGATTTTTTATTTGCAGTTCCGATTTACATTAAAGCTAAAGTGTTTTGTATTATTACGAAAGATTCATTCTAGTTATTAATTTATTATTTACGTATTGATATATTAGTTTATATTGATTAGTTACATAACTAGAAAAACGTCAATAATCTGGAATTATTTTCTTTTTTCAAAAGGCATTTTAAATCACCAAATAAAGTATGTAAAGAGAACGGAACGCTGTAACGAAATCCATCGATATTGATAAAAATATAAACACAGAAGGTTTAATTAGAGAAACAATAGTTGAATAAAAAAAAAGAAATAACGAAAACAATACTTAGTTTTGAAAACCATTATTAAACTGAACTAAAAAGAAACTTGACGAAATTATATTAATTATTTAATAGAAAAAGCTGAGTTGACCTCGCGAAATATTATAAAAGATATGTCTCAAAGTCAACATTTTTTAGGCACTGAAACATCTTTTTTCTACATTCAGGTGCGTAGAGTGCGATGCAGTGCCAACAGCGTCCTCAACATGATCGCGAGTCGGCTGGACTGTGTCTACATCAGTCATTGTTCCGCCATTTCTCACGGAATGGCGCAATAGTGATTGTTGGGATGAATCATTTAATTTGTTTTGTTGTGGGTAATTTTAAGTATCACTAACACTAGTCTATAAGAACATTGTTACTAACAATTTGGACACAGTGCTCTGAAATAAAAGTATTATTATATTATATTATCCATGATACGTTTTTATTTATCGTCCATCAAGGGGAACAATACTTGAAATGAAGTGGGTTTTCGACGATTCTTCTCCTGGTACTCAACAGTCTGTAATTAAGAGCGAAGGCGGGTCTAACGGGAACACATTATGGTAGCCCTTGACAACCATCATGGTTCAATTCACTTCGACCTTAGAATTTTTATTATCATTTTATTATACAATTTTTTTATTTATTTGGGAAATATCGATGAATTATTTACGGTGTAGGTAATGTTATTGTATGTTTATTTTCTGTACACTTAAACCAAAATTGGGTATTTATTTTCATGATCAACTGCAGTTGCAGAGGTAAAGTCTAACCAGTTGGTTAGACTTTACCAGTTTAATAGATTTGCCATAATCTCTTCGAGATCAGAATTAGAGAAGGCCAAGTTTTTTCAGCCTAGCCCCACACTAGGCTTGTCTCCTGTGTCGTGGGTGCGTTTACAATAATACAATTTCACATACACATGACGCCCAGACTTGAAACAACAATTTGTGGATCTCACAAAGAGTTGCTCGGGTCGGGAATCGACTACACCTACCTACACGTCGCGCGGCAGCCGGTTACCCAGCTACCGCGCCAACTAACAATACAGTCAAAAATATTCCATATCAGAATCGGAGAAGACCTATATATAAATTGGGTGTCTATAAGACCAGAGTGAACAGGTTGCTCATAGGTAGACGTGCTCCATCGTCGGCCACATCATCGCTTACCACCAGGCGAGATGGTGGTCAAACGTCGACTTATCTAGATTTAGAAAAAAAAGTATAGCCGTTGACAGTCAATAGGCTATTGTTAATGATGGTGATGATTATTAAATTGATAGCATATCCTTAAGCACAAGTAATCTACTGTTCAGTAATGTAGTGATTTTAAGAAACAATATTATCGTGGACAATATCATAAAGTTTCAAGTCTACTTTGGTACTAATAAAATGAGTATTTTATTTTACAAACTTATTGAAAATTGTTCGTTTGTGAGAACAAAGAAATAGAACAGATGTTATTGAGTACAAGTTTAATATTGTGAAGAGAAACTTATGAGTTTTCTCCAAGGTATAACTATAGGAACTTTTAACAAAAAGTACTACAGTTAAATGTTACTTAGATACTTCTTACATAATACACGTAATATTTAATATAAAAATTTTTTTTGTCTGCACGGTTGGTGCGGTGGCTCGGCAACTGGCTGCCGCACAACGTGTCGCGGATTCGATTCCCGCACGGAACAATTCTTTGTGTGATGCACAGATTGTTGTTCCGGGTCTAGGTGCTTGTGTATGTGAACTTGTATGTTTGTAAACGCACTCACGACACAGGAGAAAATCCTAAGGTGGGACAAAGATTGTTAAAAAAAAAATTCATCATTGAAAAGTTTACATTTCTGCGACCACTATCAAGCTTTAGTCATAAAGTAGACCAGTGGTTCTTAAAACTGTCTGGATTACGATCTATCTAGAGGTAAATGAAGTTATCATACTCAGGGCCCACTTTTAGTAAATTAACTCGTCAAGTACCGGTTTTGTAGACACAATTATAGAACAATAGGTTGCGGTCACCGGTGACCGCTTGGTGTTTGACAGTTTAAACCACTATCAATATGAAAAGTAAAATACAGAACGGTTAACCAACCGTTCTGTATAATACTTCGTCTGTATAATGTCACACTAACCAGTGTGACATTATACAGACGAGATAATTCGATCACAACCTACCGATAGGTCGCGCGACCTTTTGGTTCGAGAAACCTTGGTATAGACTTTTTTTTCCTAATATCGAGACCTACCTACTTAAGAAAAATCTAAAGTCGCAAACAGACACTATTAACTATTTAATGTTTGTAAAAGAAAATCATGTTAATTACACTATTTATAACTTAAAAACGGTTGAATTGATTTAGAGATGCAAATTTGAAAATGATACATTTTTTTACTTTATACCGGAACGGGAATAAACGAGATTGTGCGTACGGAGTCGCGGGCAGAAGCCAGTTAATAAAAAAAAATGAAAGAATCACATCCTTGTTTTCATGTAACTAAGAAAACAAATCTCATTATATCTTTTTCCGACGCCCAAAAATGGAACCTAATTTATTTCCGACCAATAGGAAACGTTATAAGAATACTCATTAAACCGGACCTCTTACCTAAATATCGAACACTCCATTTTAATTTGCCAAGAGCACTTGCTATGTGATGGATGACCAGTACTTCGGACTCCGATATTTTTTCCCGGAATACACGTAAAGGATTAGGCCTAGTCGACGAAAATATATTTCGGTAATAAGATCTACGCTTAATCTGCCTTAGTGTTATGTGTTAGGTACTGATATGATTATATTTTTAGAAATGGTCGTAATTAGGTTGCCTAGTGAATACCTTCAAATAAATAAAGAATTATTGCGTTTTCCGGTTTGAATGTAAGACACTAATGTATAAAATAAACAGCAATAAATATGACGCCAAAAATATAGGTAAAAGCAATTGTCCTTTCCAACCATACACACGTATAGGTAGGTAAAACTGAGAACCTCATTTTCTTTTTGAAATCGGTTAAATAAATTTTATCGTACGTTATAATGTAAACATAGTAAAATTTAGATACAAAACCACAACTCAATACCCATGTAAATGGCTGAAATTAATAAACTAATTGATAAGTACTAGAAATCTAATAATAATAATATAAAGAAATCTACATAAAACAATAAAAGCCAACATACTTGGCTACCATAATAATGTTGCACATGAATTTAATGCTGCATACTATGTGACGTAGCAATAAAGTTTACAATTTATTTTTATGACTTTCTTATACTTGAAACATTATGTTTACTGCACATGTAGGTATTTTATGACTAAAGCTTGATATTATTTTGCCAATATGTCTCTTCAGTTGTTGGAAGCGATTGCTAATGAAATCTATAACACAAAGTCCATTAAAATACCGAAAAAACTAAATTAAAATCGAACTTGAACATAAACCAATTGATTCCTTAGTTATTATTATCTCCGATCTTCATAGAAAATAACACTACCTACATTTTCTATTGACATATTCCTCTAATATTGTTTTTCTTTTGTTTTAGGTAAGTTGTCGACAAGATCACCTGTCACCTTGTTAAGTTGAAAAAGAGGTCCAATTTACAAATGGGGAAGGTATTATCGGTATTTGAATGTTGAGCGGATTTGTTCTTTGTTTCTTATTTATCAGTGATTGATTGTTATAATAAGATGTTGAAACGAAAGTGAGAGAGTCAATATTGTTAGTCTTTGTAGGCGGAAAAGGTAAGCAGTAGTGGTAAACTTAAGGTGCCTACTTGTTATCACAGACTGCCTGGATTAAATACCTACCTAAGTACCTAAAATGGTGTGCGTCCACATCTGGCGAATGCTCCGCAAATGTGCGAATACGCGAGCGGTGCGCATGCAGTCACTGCAATGGCTTGGTGCTCAACTCATACAAGGTTCGAACTATTAATTTTGAATGCATGCGGGTAACTCGCGAAAGATTTGCAAACGGCTCGCGAGCTGCTGAATGATAGTTTTTTCGAGCCACGATGTTAGTGTGCGTCCATTTCTGGCGAATGTGCCGCCCGCAAGCGGCGTGCGTACGGTCACGGCAATGGCTTGGATGGACAACAACTCAATGGACGCGCGCAGCTCGCGAACTGTCGCGCGACAAGCGAATATTATTTGCATTCACAATCGAATGCTAAAATCTGATGCCTAACAATTGTATAATAAAAAACAAAGAAAGCATTAAATTAATACATCTGCAAATAAATTAATGTTAATCAAATTAATGATGCAACAATAATAATAAAACATTGATTAATAAAGTATTAATTACATAATGATTAATGATGTTTGTAATACAAACGGATGTTCTATTTGTTACGTCATATCTACATATACTTATGACATATAACAAAGGATTTCGTATGAAATCAATCATCTGGAACAGTTAACAGGTGTTGTAATTGATTAATTAGTATCTAATTATATTATTATTGTTACTATCTGTCTTACGAAGGCCATGGACTTAAAGAAAAGATATATTTTTATAATATATCATTTAAATCGTTTTTAACGGACTGAAAAGAAGGAGGCTCTCTGTTTGACCTGCATAGTTATCAGTTAAATAGCGAGCTTGTCAGATATATATATTTTTTGGGATTATCTGGTATACGAGCAGACGGATCACCTGATGGTATTCTGTGTTAAATGCTATAATAAAATTCCGGAGGAAATACAACATTTAAATGAGTCAAAATTTAAATTATATGGAGGCATGCTGGTCCGGCTCCACAGGATAGCGAAAAACATTGATGTTCCAATGAGTTCCAATCATGTCAAATACAGCCATTTTGTTCAAATGTACACACTGTAAAACTTTATATAACTATTGTAAATGTGAGAGCCCTGTAACTACCTAAATTAAATTAGACTAGTAGAATGCATGTGTGTCAGCCTGGAGTTGTCATGCTCACTCAAAAGTCTCATTGGCAGTGGCACGGGCAGTGGATCGCTCGATTCCCTATAACATGGTCGAGTTGGGCGGTGCTGGTGTACGTGTCATGTTCGTGAACGGGCGCTGTCAAATGGGACTGGTCAGCTCCAGACTGTATTAAATTTGTTGTCCTCAAGGTTATTTTCTTTTTCGTCTCCTTGACCAAATATTGGTATTACATTGTTCTCACATTATTGAACTCAACGGAAGAATGTAACCAAAAATTGTATTGTGAACATGATTGAAAAAGAGTAACCTATGGAGTTTCTTGCTCGTTCTTCTCCATAGGAATCTACACTTTGGAACGAGCAAATAGCTTCACTAGAGGACTGACATTTTTTTTCTTATTATTTAATATTTAAATATTTTGTTTTGACGTTCAAAAGTGCCTTACTAGTCTAATTGAAATAAATGATTTTGACTTTGACTTTGACTTTGGTAAGTAATCGGCGTCGCCCATTTGCAAGTTACAAGTGTGTTATCGACCTTTAGGGGATTAGGAATTTTAGGATTGTAGGGGATTTAGGGATTGGAGAGATTGGGGAGGTAATTGGGCGTCCGGTACCCTCACTCACACAACGAAACACATCGCCAGCGGTATCTCACGTCGGTTTTCTGTGAGGCCGTGGTATCACTCCGGTCGAACCGGCCCATTCGTGCCGAAGCCCATGCTTCATTTGTTCATTGTAAGTATATGTCAAATATAGACAGGTATTTGTAGGTATATACAATTTCTACAAACTCTGTGCCAATGTATTACTAGGAATGTTAAAGCTCAATGAAACCAATAAAACTTTACTTGAATCAGGACTCGTGTCCACCGACTCAGCTTATTTACTCAACACTCTGCATACCCCTTTACAATCAGGAACATAACTTTTACAGCACAACAGCTTAATAATAAAATGGCGCTCTCAACTCGGTCACATCGTAAGTCGATAAATAAAAAGTCGACTTTAAGTATTATCGTATGAATGAATTCGGAACACGCTTTATAACCCTATCAATGTCTAAATACGAAAGTTAAGGAGTAAACATAAAATGAAATTCGTTACAAATAGCAACTCAATGTTTTATAAGGAACGTTAAAATATTCGAATAAGTACTTACTAAGTTAGGTATCCGATCTGGTGAGATTTTTGTGTTGTGAATTGAAAATGTGTCGTATAATTACTGGTGTTATGGTTTATTTCGCATTGACTTAGTTTGTAGTTAGGTAAATATTGACAAAAATTAACATAAATGAATGGAGTTAAGGATAATTTTACTGTGTTTCCAGCCTAAACTGTAATAGTTGTCTTCGGTTGATATTTGTATGTCGATACACAGAAATAAGACTTGCATCTTGCTATTTTTATCTGTATTATCACCAATTGAAATTTACAATTTTAACGTCCGTGAGACGCACCCTTACAAGAGTTACAGTTCAAAAAAAATGTCACAAATAAAAATCCACTCGCTTAGTTACGACTTTTGGGGGCATAAAAAATAGACCGATTTTACACCTTACAAGGACCTATACTCGATTTTATATGCCCGAGCATAAAAACAGCATTCAATAAAATTTTTAACAGCCCGTAGCAAGAAATCGTTTGAATCATCTCTGGTTCGTAAGTCGGTTAGAAGCGGTCGCGTGTTTTTTAACTATTTATTTATTAAAAAAAAACGTTGCCCCACTCTAGGATTTTCTTCTCTGTCGTGGGTGCATTTACAAACATACAAGTTCACATACACATGAGACCCAGACCCGAAACAATAATTTGTGGATCACACAAAGAGTTGTTTTGTGCGGGAATCGAACCCGCGACACGTTGCGGGGCATCCAGCTGCCCAGCCACCGCGCCAACCGTGCAGTTATGTTTCAGTACATAGCAAATATGTATAATTGTTATTATCAATAATTTCATAATAATATCGTGAGACTTACTAAATTAACTAAAAATCGCGGGTCACTCACGTGACAAGCTCTACCAGATTCGAAAAAAAAAAGTTTTTTTGAAATGTAGTCAATGTGTATTGTGCTCAATTTGACCAACGATCGAAGGATTAACTACGAATTTATGATTTCGATATGAGGTGTTTAAAATTAATTGTTACCAACATTGGCGTAGAAAGGTGATATAAAGTGTGAAGTAGACACTTAACAAATATTTTCGACAATTTTTCGGATATTTGTGATCCACGTTTTGCAATAGGTTTTTTTTTTATAATGTTACATATTAATTTTCCACGGATTCTTGGTCATGCATTTTTTTATTACAATACGTCTAATCTATTTTTATATTACTTTATAAGAAGATACCTAGTTACACACTACAATTAACCACATCTATAATTATTACTAAAAGTGTAATTGCAATAGGTTTAGATACTACGTTCATTCATTAAAATCAAGAATACTTAACCATCTTAACGCTTTCAGCCTATAACTTGAATACACCGAAATCAAAAGAAAACTTGCAACTTCAGTCTATCGCATATGCGACAAACTTTTGGTTACTTATCCAATAATGTGACTTTATGCGACCCTTACAACTACTCGCAACACTTGTGACTTTAATAAGGCAAGATATTTGTTTTGAATTGAAAATGGGGTCACATTTTATTGCAAACGACTTTAATATTAAAAAATTCGTGAAGTGAAAGAAAATCGGTTCTGTTTTTTTAAAGTGCATCAGTTCTTTTTATTAGATACATATTCATTCATTCATCAACAGCCTATAAATGCCCACTGCTGAGCAAAGCCTCTTCTCACACGGAGAAGGTTAGAGCGTTAATCACCACGCTTGCTCAATGCGGGTTGGCGATTTCAAACTTATAATTAGAAATTATAAGTCCAGGTTTCCTCACGATGTTTTTCCTTCACCGTTTGTCAGTGGTGTCTAAATAATCTTAGAAAGTACATATAACTCGGAAAAAGTCACATTGGTACTTGCCGTTGGTAGGTTTCGAACCCGCACCCTCATGCATGAGAAGCGAGCGTCTTAAACCTCCAGGCCACCACGACATATTATTATTTTATTTTTAATGGTCCAATGTTTCGACACTCTATTATCGCTTGGCGGTATGCTATGATGTTTAGTATAATCATCTGCATCTTTAGTCCAAGAATTATGCATTTCTACATTTGATGTGGAACTCGACTAGTTTCAAGTCTATTCTTGATTCTATATGAGCCTCTAATATAGGCTCATATTCATGAGTAGCATTTCGCGACACACGTGATATTTGGTTTATTTGTTTCACTTCATGGGAATGGTTTCGGTTCGCTCATATATGCAGCGGTGATTATAGTTAGGTTACATTTTCTAAGCGTGTAGAACCAAATTGCCAGTCTTCAAAAGAGTGCAGCAATGACAGGTACCCATTTTTCTAGAATTGGACAGATACGTAATTTTCGAAATGTGAAAAACCAACGATTGCTACCTACTATAAATTAACCTGTGAGTTAGAACCTTTATTTATATAAGAATGATCTAGACACATTCATATTTAATTTTGAAACTCACGAATAACTAATACCGATACATTTACTTATACCGGGATGTTTCCCTTTCCAAAACCTTCCAGTTTCCTCATCCATTTGTTGATGAGTTACCAATGAGATTTTCTGATATTTTGTGGCTTTCAAATAATGGAAAATGGTGAACCATTTTATCGGGATCTTATTTGAAAGTGTTCCGTACCGCCAGAGAAGTAATTATGCTAACGGTTTACCTATCTTCAATTTAATTTCTAAACATGGAGTGTTCAAGTAAATTGGGATTTTCTTATGAAGTGAAAGTGCTTAACTTTGGTAGGATAGCAGCTTAATAGTAATGTATTTTGATTTTGGGTTTTATTGAATAGTTATAAAGTACATATTTAATTATCTATGCTAGTTGTATGAATGATGCGTATACTATGTGTTTTAACTTAATAAATAAAGACATATTATGGATGTTCCGATTTTTAAATCAGTAGAGCTTAAGCATATCACTGTTCAGCAGAAGACACAGAACTAAAGTTAAGTTACTAGTAAAAAAGTAGATACAAAAAATGATGTTCATACACATTGATTTGAAAGACCCTAAATATATTTTTGGACACAAATCAAATACCAAATACATGGTAGTACATTTGATAACAATGTCAAAACGATTACTTCAATTTGACAATGATATGTTCCAATATTTTTTTCTTATTGACTAGAAAGATATCAAATTGAAAGGTTTCTCGTATCAAATAGAATCGTTTGTCAAAACTACATGTATGTGGAAAAAACCTATTTCTTACGTCTATTGTAGAAAAGTAGTACACATTTATATGAGACTTCTAACTTATGATACATTTTTAGCAATAATATTAATGTTCTGCTGCATTCTGCTTTCGATGCCATGAATCGTGACTTGGGTGGAGTTGCGGAGTGGGCCAGATGTTTTGGCCTGCAAATCAATCCTCTCAAGTCTCAGGCCATGGTTATCGGAAGCAGATATTATCGTAACGCTCTCGACGTCTCTGGTCTTGTTCCATTGCGTCTGAATGGCACTGTGATTCCATTCACCGATTCTGCAAAGAACTTGGGAGTGCATATCGACTCAAATTTGTCCTGGACTATCCAGGTGAACGAGGTTAGTCGGAAGGTTTATTTCTCCATTCATTCCCTGAGGCGCCTCCAGACCCTGTTGCCTGTGAAGACTAAGATTCACCTCGTCCTAGCGCTAATCCTGCCTCTGATTGACTACGCGGATGCTTGCTGTTTGGATGCTACAGAGGAGCTTTTAAATAAACATGAGCGATTGCAAAATGTTTGTATCCGCTTTGTCTTTGGTTTAAGAAAGTACGACCATGTTTCCGTATTCCGCAATAGGCTCAAGTGGCTTCCGATCCGTCTTCGCAGGAACACTCGCATTTTATGCTTCCTATATAACATCCTCTTCAACCCTGCCTATCCTGCTTACCTTCGGGACCGTTTCTCCTTGGTCCGTCCTCCTGAAGTCCTATCTCGTTCACACCTTAAATCTAATCTTAAAATCGAACCCCATAATTCCGATTTCTATTCCTACTCCTTTTCCGTTCATGCAGTGAGGCTGTGGAATGCGCTCCCGCCTAACATTCGGGACGCTGAGTCTATCGCTATCTTTAAAAAACGAGTGAGAGAACACTACCTTTCCTCCTGATATGTAAATTTCTTCATTTATATGTATAGTTTATATTTTGTATGTATTTATTTATATATTGTATGTAGTTGTTTGGTTATTTATCTGTTAGTTTTAAGTCGGTTTCCTATCCCAATTTTCTATTTGTTACTACACACTGTGTCATTATATTATTATTACTTTTCCTGCTCCAGGTCCACAGGAAGAAATTCCAATAGGAATAGGTGGTACCTTTGTACTTTAATTTTATGTATGTGTTGTCCTTTATGTTGTATGTGTGTACATAAATAAACAAATAAATAAATAATAAATAAATGTTTTCGTGGTTGCCAGGAGGTTTAAGACGCCCGCCCGCTTCTCATGCATAAAACCTACCAACAGCCAGATTTTATTGCAAGCGATTTTAATATTAAGATAATCGTGTATTTTTTTTTATATTTGAATGGTCGACGTTTGACCACTATCTCGCCTGGTGGGAAGCGGTGATGCGGTCTACGATAGAGCACGGCGTCCCATAAGCAACCTATTCACTCGGGCCTTATATTATTGTCTCACCAAAAAAATATCCTAGTTCATGAAATAAACAGAATGTCCTGAAAAAGTGTATCGTACACGCGACTGTAAAACTTTCTTATTTATTCAACTTGGAAAGTGTTAGTCATATTGTTATTTAAATATGGCGATACGGGCGGAGAGGAGCTCGACTATTGTATATTGAATAAACGTGCTTGAAGTGGACATTACGGGTAGAGCTATGTTCATACCGACAATTCTAGAGCTTGGTCCTTTAGCTTGTTTGTTTACTCTTCTATATTTTATTGGATTACGAAAATCTGGTTTGAATTGTTATCGTCATCACCATCATCAGCCATATATCTTGAACATATACTATCGCGATACTTCGGCCTCACAGAAAACCGACGTGAAACAACGCTTGCGTTGTATTTCGTCGTGTAAGTGAGGCTACCGGAGGCCCAATTACCTTCTCCTCCCCAGTCTCCCTAATCCCCGAATCTCCCACTATCTCCTCATCCTCAATTCCAAAAATGCTAGTAACGCACTTGTAACGCCTCTGGTGTGCCAGGTGTCCATGGGCGACGCCGATTGCTTACCATTAGGTGATCCGTCTGCTCGTTTACCAGCATATTCCATAAAAAAATATAGGTGACATTTAAAGACTTAAAATCAGTATGTTAGTCTGTAAACTTTTGCCTCTGATTCGATAAATCAGTACGTTATTTGGTCGGTAGATAGTAACAACGCCTTATTCTTGTACTCGAGGACTTATTCCATAATCTTAGTATTCTTTGTGTACTTACAACAAATGTTTTCAGCTATACTCGGAATTTTAATTCGATTCCAGATTTGACAATTTCAGTGTTGCAACGTTATGACAAGTACTAAATAGTGACGTGCGAAATTATTCGATATGGAAATGCAATATTTATATCAGGTATAAGTACATCAGGAAATTAAATATTTCTGAACCGATAATTTAGTTTTGACGATTAATTAATGATCTAAGACTTTTCTTTTATAATTGTGTGTGAAATAAATAAAAAAATGTAATCATAAAGGAACATGACAATTAAGACAGATAGATGTATTATGGTAATAAGTTATTTTATAAATTGTCGCCGTCAACGCTATCGCTATCCTGTCACTTTCTGTAACATTTACATTTATTTTTTTTTTATTTATGTAACTATTATAAAACACACACACTGATTGTTTCTCGATTTGTTCATCACTACACTATGTGGTATCATTATTTCACAAAATGACAGTAGCTATTGTTGTTATGAATGTTTTATCTTGACTTTGAATATTGTTCTAACATTAAATCAGATAGTTTATTCTTTTGTTTTTGTTTAGTATTTTCTTTTACTTATGTAACGGAACATGATTTGATTTAGGAGCGATTTTAGGTCGTCGATTAACTTCTACCGCCAATTGTACTAATTTTAATTCTTGTAATAATTTCATATATGCATGCAATTATTTGGACGTACCTCTGAGTTTGTTTCGGCATATCTTCTCAGAGTAGTCAGTTAGGAAATCCTCATCGTTCGCTTTATAAAATTGACGTGTAAAAGTGCTGCCTTGTAGCCTATTTGCAGAAATAAATTCACTTGTTTCACTTTAGATGTTTTACGAGAAAACTCCTCCTCTGGATTAGACACTTATACGAATTTGTTACATACATATTTCATTAAAAATAAGTAAAAAGATTAATCTTGTAAATACATACATTTACTTTTGAAACCTCATAAAACATTTTTTCTATCAATAATTATGACTTCAATAATGGATTTTTCGATACTAGTAATAATCATAATGTTTTCGTCAAAAATGATATACTTCATGTGCTTTTGTGTTCAAATATATTTTCGAGAAAAATTAGATACAATAGATATTGATAGTACTCATTTTTATTACATTTTGATATAGAATTATTCCTAGATATTTAATATTGAGAAACCTTATGAAGTAAGGTCTTTTTTATTTATGTTGTATGTTGTGTTTTTGTTTCTATAACTGCCTCGGTAGCCAAGTGGTCGCAAGTGCGACTGCTGAGCAAGGGGTCTCGGGTTCAATTCCCGGGTTGGGCAAAGTACTACTGGGTTTTTAAAAAAAATCTCAATAGTAGCACGGAGTCTGGAATTGTGCCCGGTATATGACAATAGGCTCACCCCCTATTACATAGGACTTATAACATAAATAGTGAACAGTGGCATTAAGTGCTGTAATGTGCGCCTTTGTCTTTACCCCTTTGGGGATAAAAGAAAATTTTAGGAGACTTTTTTGTTTAATAGATGTCTGATGAAGATGATGGTTATTTATTTATTTAAATTAAAAAGATACAACAATACAGTCATTAGACCAAGGCATCTATCATGATGATATCGAATGGTCAGTCTTGGTTTAAAATCGGTCGGTATTTAGTTTAGTCATAGTCATGGTGCATTGTAACCGCAATATTTTGGGCCAACATATGGATACCACACCTTCGAAAAATTAGAAAAATATATTCAAAATCATTTACATCATAGATACAATATTTTACAAAACATACCGAAAGCTAATGAAAGCACTGGCTAGTTTGCCACAGAGTATTTAACTAAGTACATTTTATCAACCACTTTTATTCGAATGTAACAAAGCACGCGCTAACGCATTCAATTTTCGACCATATTCCCTGCGGAATAGTGTTGGGAATGTAATGTGTAAAGCTGTACATATAACAAAACGTGGTAGGTGATTGTACAAAAACCAGGCAGAGTCCGTTCATGCGAGCCAGTTCGACTTTTTGCGGAACAAAACCTAGCTGGGCGAAATAGCACGAAAAATATCAACAACATTTCCGACAAAGATAAAGGTTTGAATTAAAAGAGTACGTTTACTTTGTTCTCTGTTTAAAACTGGCTGTTTATTTTAATCGGACATTTAATTTTGTTTTGTATTGATTTATATTTGGAACATTATGTTCTTCGTACCTGCCTGTTCTGGTTTAAGCGACAAGACAAAATAAATAGTTTATATTGTGCCGCAAATGACTCTTTCTGTCGACTGAAAATAATAAGAATAATAAGATAAACTTGTCCTAAGGATCAACTGAATGGTTGTAGTTTGCACTGGCGTGTTCTTGACTAGATATTCCGTATTTTTTTATGCAATAAGCCGGTGAACGAGCTAATGGATCACCTGATGGTAAGCAATCGGCTCCGCCATGGTCACCTGAAACACTAGAGGTTTTACAAGTGCGTAGTGCGTTACTGACCTTTTGGGGATTAGGAATTTGAGTATTAAATTATTCGGGGATTGGGAAGATTGGGGTAATTGGGCCTCCGCGTCCGGTATCCTCAATTACATGGCGAAACACAACGCAAGCGTTTTTTCACGTCGGTTTTCTATGAGGCCGTGGTATCTCTACCGGTCGAGCCATCCCATTCGTGACGAACCGAATTGATGGATTTAGTATTTTTATTCGAGTTTTTGTTAGTATGGACTATAAATGACTGGGTCAATGGTGATAGATCTCTATCACTGCCATCTGGCAGTGCTGTATCAATACGGTGTGTTTGTGTGTTCAACAGTTCACCTAGTTGGTTTTTTTTAGCTTATGTGAAGCTATTTCTGTTTTTGGAGGAACATATCAGTTTGATGTGTAACAAAGAGTTTTATTGGTCTATGATAGAAATGAAATATTAATAAATAGTAACTGAGGGCAATAGGACAATAGATAATCAGTAGCCGGTTTAATTTCTCATACATTGAGCATTGTGCTTAGTGTTGAAGAAAATTCTATCAATAAACGTCATCGTACAGCTACTAAGCACGTCTCCGGTACGGGTCAAGCACGGTCTGGAGCACGGTGTTTTTTGCTTTAGAGACAATACAGAAAGATTGTAAGTGTGCAGCGCGCTGGCGGTACGCGGCGCGTTTTTTTTTACGTGGGGTAAATCACCGAATGACTGCTCCCGCCTGGGTGAGGCGGGAGGGAGTGTCAGACTCTTGCTGACTGAAAACCACCCCGTTCCTTCTCCTGCACGTTGAGCCGGAGCCCCGGTAACCCGTTAGGTTCTCCGCGACTCCGAATCGGCATCAGCCCTGTTGGGCCCCATCTGTGGTGGTCTGATGGCTCTTTGAGGCTCGTGCGGAACGCGACGCGCCGTACGCTCGGGGAGCTTACGGCTCTTTATATTATTTGACGTATGAAATATGTCATACGACATACAGTTTAAGGTTCATATTTAAATACCAAGTTAATTGCTAGGTTGCAGCAAGGGCCAAAAAGTAGCTATAATTACTTTAGACCACCTTATTTTCGCACCTCGTATTCAAGCCATACTAACAGTGACACGCCTACAACAATCACTAAAATGGAACAGACTAATATTGAAAAGGAAAAAATATGAAAGAAATCAACAGTTCCATTATGTTTAATGATAAGTATCCTGTTCCCAATTATTTTCAGAAACTGTTCTGGTCAACATTTTGATTTATTAATAGACTGGCTTTTGATCTCCGTTTAATTTACTGACTCCTAGAAAAAAAATGTTTTATTTTTACATCTCTGTTTGGTATTTTTTGTTTTATAGGAATTACTTGCTTAAGTAATTTCTTAGTTCTTTAAGCTTAGTGTCTTTTTAAGAAATGAATGTGTCGTTGGAATGGTCTATGCGTGGTCGAACAGAACACTAAATATTAGTGTTAGGTGTTATTGTTACTTTGTAAGGCTGTTTAAGGTTATTTTAGTGATTAGGTATAGGTTAACTAAAACGCGGGTTGCTCACGTGAATATACTGAGAAAAGTTAGTTTCGAACCACAGAGGGGCTCTTCCTCATGAGCACTGCGCGGTCGCGGTGATGTCGCGCAGCCTGCTCGTGTAGACTGCTTTTCTCAGTATAGTCACGTGAGTAACCCGCGATGTTTAGTTAATTTAGTATGTCTCACGATAGTTATTATTAAAAAATTAGGTATAGGGATAATAGGTGTAGGATTAGACTTATGGTCTATTATATGGGTCTCTTAACATACTTAACAGTTGTTAATAAGGCTTAAATTAACGGTGCCGTATTTTTGTTTGTTACTTAAATTGTTTGTGATTCAATTCTAAAATTGATAATCTATATCTATAGATACATACAAAAGAAAGCTGTGTTAGTTACACTATTTATAACTCAAGAACGATTTTGATGAAAATTGGCAGGGAGGTAGACGGCATAGGATACTTTTTACCCAGACCTTCTTGTTCTTTGCTTTTTACCGAAAATTAAGAACGGAAACGGGATAAATCGAGATTCCCCGTACGAAGTCACAAGCAGAAGCTAGTGCATTATAATAATAATATGCTATTATTTAGTGCTAATAATTACTTAAACGGAGCTAGGTGTAATAATACCTAGAATAATCTAATAATTCCTGAATATTTCCTGGAAACGTCTATGGCGCGCAATTCTAGTTTAATTTGAATTAATTACATCGAAGAGTGTTACGATTGGCTGATTACGAGCCGAAAACATAATCAATATTGTCCTTTGTGACAAGATAGAACGGATAAGTCGAACTGAGTTTTTTCTATGAGATAGAAGTCTCTTTTTTAAAGGGGACAATCATCGAATGAATTCTACCGCCTGGGTGAGGCGAGAGTGAGAGATGAGATAGCGATGTTCCTGATTTTAATACCTGTCATCCGTCGACGTTGAACACCGTAACACTAGAGGAGTTAAACGACCATTGCCGACCTTTTGCAGTTCTACCAGATAAAACGACCAGATTGGCGATATATTAAAGAAGGGCCAAATTAAAAGTACCCTTAACCGACGAGCATGCATGAAAAGATTGATGACTGTTAATGAAGCGAAAGAGGTATGTAAGAATCGTAGTAATTGGCGTTCCTTAGTCTCTGCCTACCCCCATGGGAGACAGGCGTGAAGTTATGTATGTATGTACCTCTATATAAAAAAGTATAACAACCTTAATAAAACTCGAGCACTTTTCAAAAATACCAACATTTAAAACGACATCAAAACAAAAGGCGTGGACTGGACAATGGGCATGCAATCGAAACTCGTACTTGTCTATAAATAAACAAAGCATAATTTCCAGTCTCATTCCCTTTACTTTCGAATGCGATTTCCCGGCTTCGTGTTACTGGTTACTGTAACCTTATAGATAGTGTCAACCGGTTTGTGCACTCGTATCGTGTTCGCGGCTGCGCTCCGCCATTTTTTATTTAAGCCACTAGCATTGCCCTGCGGTTTTACCCATATGCACTTTTTATGATTGGCGTAGCGTGATATAGGTTACTGGTGAACTGCTTGTGTATCAAATGCAAATAATATATCACGTGTAGAAATAAAATTATAAATACACATGGCTCTAAAGAAAGATTTCCGAATGTGGAAAAATAAATGGTACGTTTTACAATGTCGTCTATTTCAATACATTAATTTATTATTTTTTTCTTTCTCGTCATAACAGAGCAAGGTGGTAGTTATCTATGCAGGAAACCAGTGCTCAGAGAGCTGGTCTAAAATCATTGACGCTGGATGTCTCTATAAACACCTTGTCATTCCATATGTATTCGATACACAAAAAAAAATTGAAACAAAAAAATAAAATAGTATGACTTTTGTATCTGGATATTGTTAAGAGATTCGCATGTGTAGATTAAATTCAATAGGCTTGAAAACTCTTAAACTATCTGAAAATCTAGAAAAACACCATCGACCTAACCAACACTGCACTAACTCTTACTAACCGTACAAACTAGCCAACTAACCGCACCCCAGACCTCAGTTCACACACGCATCGGGTAGCCTTTTAGCAAAACTTCACCAAACACCCCGTTATCGAGTTGCAAACAAAATATATAATAATAATATATAATACATTTTCTTCGTGAGAATCTCTACAAGTTCTCTTTACAAAGTTGCTATAATTGATACTTTGTTATATGTATGGAAGAGTAAATATTGGATTAGTAACGTAATATTGCATCTCAATTTTATTAAACTGTCGTACACTGCGCGGTCACCGGTGACCGCAACCTATTGTTCTTTAATTGTGTCTATAATGACGGTAGTCAAAGGGTTTTTTTTAAGGGGGCAAAATCATCGAATTGCTGCTCCCACCTGGGTGAGGCGGGAGGGAGTGTCAGACTCTTACTGACTAAAAATCACCCCGTTCCTTCTCCTGCACGTCGAGCCGGTTACCCGTTAGGTTCTCCGCGACTACTCATAGGGTTAAAACGTTATTTCATGAATTTAGACGTAAAGGTGCACATAAACATCTAATATCCACTTTTCCACTAATAGGTAGTGTGTGCCTTTTGCCATACCTACATCGGGTAAAATTGCCCACATCGAAAACAAACACCCTTTGAGCCGATTTTTCAATCAACAGGTAATTTCAATTAACTATAGTAAGTTAGTTAGTACTATAAAGTTGAAATTAGACAGTTTTTAGTATGGAACAGCAGTCAAATATTCAAAGTTATCCCTCTAATTTTATGTATGTCCGGCTCGGGAATTGAACACTAACTATATTCGAAGTAGTCTTATAAAATCAGAAAAATCTGTTACAAAAAATCCCATGTAAATAGTTCAGTACCTAAACTTGATACCATTTCCAAGAAAACTCTTTATTTTGTAAGAAAGGATTGTCAATAATTACCTAACCGTTTTCTAGAAAAACCCTTGGGGAACATCGTAGGTACACACGGCTACACATTGAGCTTTACATAACCAGTATAAACTGAACGTTAAATGTGCGGAAAGATGATGCGACGCGACACCGGGATAAACTGGTTTTGTATAGATTGATGTGTATCCGTGTGTACCTACTCAATATAAAATTCTTATTTCTATCCTACATATTTTGATCGTCCCGATTTATTGATGAGGTTAAAATAAAACTGTAAAAAAAAATGATTATGTTTGTAATACCTGCTGAAATATTTTTGTAAGGTAAATAATTGGATTTTCTTTTTGAGGTCCAGTAAATAAACCTTATGAACCAAGTTTTAGGTATTTTTTTATGACTCCGATATTCGTGTTGCTTTTATATCTATGCATTATTTAGAAGAACCATAAAAGACTATAACAATATTAAACAGTCTATTACTAAATAGTCGATTCATGACCATCGATTTCAAATTGTATTCCTTCACCGGAAGAAAACAATGTATGATCTGCGCTGATCTTAGCCGAAATATCACAAAATATGTATTTATTTTTTCGTTCGAACGGACGGATCGCCTGAGGCCTTAGTACGAGTTTCTTTTTCGTTTAAAGTAATCGTAACGAGTATGTTTTCGGCGCTGTGATTAGCCGGCTCTAATGAACCAACTAATCACAGCACAGAACGCCGCGCCGGCGCCGTCTCGTTACGATTACTTTAAACGTAAAACAAACTCATACTAATGCCTCTGATAGTAAGCAATCGGCGTCGCCCATGGACACTTTTAATACTAGAAGCGTCACAAGTGCGTAACCGGCCTTTCGGAGATTAGGAGTTCGAGGATTGTTGAGAATTTAGGGATTGAGGAGATTGGGGAGGAAGGGGGCGGGGTTGGGCCCCCGGTAACCTAACACTCGACGAAACACAACGCCAGCGTTGTTTCACGTCGGTTTTCTATGAATATTAGGTAGGTACATACTACGGAACAATTTTTTACATAAATTCACTATACATACCTATATAATTTTTTCGTTTACCAACTCTATTAACGAGTTGCTTCGTGTTATTCGATACTATACT
The DNA here is from genome assembly GCA_038387885.1 of Spodoptera picta. NCBI lineage: Eukaryota > Metazoa > Arthropoda > Insecta > Lepidoptera > Noctuidae > Spodoptera > Spodoptera picta. The sequence goes on along the minus strand of JAZHFQ010000036.1, from coordinate 3,263,225 downwards.
AATTTGCGGCGAACCATGAACATAATTAAAAGTTTTATTACCATAACTTTCTTACATCAGAACTTCGGAAATAATGTTATGTGGCCAGTAATTAATGACTGCAAAAATGTTACATACGAAGGAGGAATCGGACAGAAATTGGTTAACTGTTTCGGAAGTTATTTGTTAATGAAATTGGTTGATTTAGCTGTAATAACTCTTTTGAATGAATAAATAAATGTTCATATTAAACTTATGGATGTGAAAGACATTCTCATAAAGTGTTAACTGTTACTAAAATCATTTAATAATTTGCTAAGGAGTGGAATTGTTTGCCAGAGTCTTTATTTCGAGTGTCTTCATGACCCGAGTGAATAGGTTACTTATGGGATGACGTGCTCCATCGTAGACCGCATCATCGCCATCAAATATAAAAAAAAAATCAACAGCCTATTAAAATCCACAGCTGAAAAATGAATCTATTCTACAATAGACACATAATCTTTGCTCTTGGCAAGCGGGTCGGAGATGACTGAAGAGTTTAAATCTAACTGATCTGATTACAAAGCACTTCAAAAATCCTTTTTTGCAACAAATTATTTCCTAATACTTAGTACACGTCTTCAATCTAGCCTTGACTGCTGGCTGCCGCGCAACGTGTCGCTGGTTCGATTCCCACACGGAACAACTCTTTTTGTGATCCACAGATTGTTGTTCCAGATCGGGGTATCATATGTATGTAAACTTATATGTTTTTTTTTTAATGGGACAAGCTCGCCAGAACCTCCCAAAACCGCTGCAACTCCTGTAAGCCAGGATCTACAGTAGATACAACCATGAAAACACCGAAACATTGAAGTCCGGCGCGTCCCAGGGATATGAACAACTGTCTTGGTTCCCGCAACGAAGCGAATCAGAAGAAATTATAAGAGGAGAAGAAGAAAAAACTATACTTTCCACTTCCCTCGGTGAATTACTGCAGGAGACAGAATGAATTAAGCCTAAAGGCACAAAGAAGAGACTGTACAACTAGGTGAAGCCCAGTCGCCAAGCACGACGGAAATTTGACTAAAAAACTAAGTGGGTCCTATGTGTGAGCTGTTATACTTGCTTCCAATAATAGGTATGGCAAAAGCGCCTAAACGCACGGAAATTTGTTCTAGATTCCACAAGGTCCGTATAATAAGCTACACCTGACGAAACAATTAAATTATTCAACATAGTGTTACGTTGATATTGCCAGAGATCACACTCCCAGAGTATGTGATGGGCCGATTGCTCGTATCGCAACTCCTCTGTCGAACATTGGCAACATGGTGAATCAATAAGTTTAAATGAGAACAATTTGCTTTTAAAGTTGCCGTGGCCAGTAAGAAATTGGGCAACACAGTGATCCACCTCCAACCATGTCCTCTCCAGCCGCTCATGCACCGATGGGAAGAACTGGTACAGGTGGCGGCCCTTAATAGAAGATGCCCATCTACCCTGCCATTCAGTTATAAGCTCATCCCAAACGTCCGTTATTGGCTTAAACAATCTTGCAATTTTATTTCTATCACGTTCTGCCAGAAAGCTTGCTGACAAATTAGGTCTCGCACTGTAGTACATAGCAGCACGTCGCTGCACCTCAAGATCTACCGGAAGTACGCCCGCGAGCACAGGTAGGGCTTCAGTGCTAACCGTCCTATAAGCCTTACACAGGAAAATCAAGGCTAGACGCTGGCTTTGAAGAAGTTTTCGCCGTACCGCGCCTATTGTGGCCCTATCAACCCAGACAGGTGCCCCGTAGCACACGCATCCCAGGTAGGTCGCTCCGTATATGATCCTGAGCGTAAGAAAAGAGAGACCCCAGGTGGCTTTTGAAATTCGCGTCAGCGCATAGAAGTTAGTTAGTTACACGGGAGAAAATCCTAGTGTGGAATAAAAAATAGGTAAAGACGAAATTCTTTGAATAAAATTCTCACTCCCAGTAACAAATGTGTATCGAGTTTGTAACTCACACCGGTCGGTGTTAGGTCTCTCCCTAACTAACTAGGTTGCGTAGGAAGGCCAAGTATTGGATGTCAGTACAACTGTCACTCGATCTCTTCAGTATTGAATTTCAAGCCGCAATTGTGTAAGAAATAATATTATTGGTTACAATGTGTGTGTGTGGGTAATTGAGGTTGGTTTTCTATGAATTTGTTATTGGTTTTGGAGTTTTAAATGTTTTGCCTCGTTAGTTCGATCTGTAAACCTCATTCATTAACAGAATAAGTGCCCACTGCTTGAGCAAAGCCTCTTCTCGCACAAGCAAAATTGGGTTTGCGATAACTTATAATTAGAAAGAAAGAAATATTGTTTATTTGTTAAACATGCGTTTATATAAACTGAGTAGTCAGACATTGGAAATTATAAGTCCAGGTTTCCTCACGATGTTTTCCTTCACTGTTTGTCAGTGGTGTCTAAATAATTTTGGAAAGCACATATAACTCAGGCTAAGTCACATTGGTACTTACAGTTCGATAATTATATGTAGATAAATATAAGTGATACTGGAAATTATAAAAAAAATATTTCTGATTTCATCTTCCAGTTAATTGATATTTTGATAGATTGGTTGGCGCGGTGGCTGGGCAACTGGTTGCTGCGAAATGTGTAGCGGGGTTCGATTCCCGCACGGAACAACTCTTTGTGTGATCTACAAATTGTTGTTTCGGTTCTAGGTATCATGTTTATGTAAACTTGTATGTTTGTAAACGAACCCACGATACAGGAGAAAATCCTGGAGAACCTAACGGGTAACCGGGGCTCCGGCTTGACGTGCAGGAGAAGGAATGGGGTGGTTTTTAGTCAATATGTGTCTGACACTCCCTCCCGCCTCACCCAGGCGGGAGCAGCCATTCGATGACTTCCCCCGTTAAAAAAAGTGTGGGATAACGTTTTTTAAAAAGAAAAATATAGATATTATAAATATAGTTTTCCGTCATTTTTCATTTCATTTCTGTAAACAGTTTTATGTTAATTTCAAGTATATTAAATAGGTATTTAAGTACTATATATTATTTTGTTTATTGTATTACTGCACTTAGAAAGCTAGACAAGCAGTTACACAGTTTAACTTGGACAATAAGTAATTGATCGTGACTGTCGCTTACGCAAACGCACGTTAATACCGAATACAGACTTTCGTTTAACGTTTTGCGAAACTTGTGTATTGTTATTTATATACTATGTTTAATAAGTAAGTAGGTATTGTCACCTAAAAGAGGGAAAGTAGATTGTAATTCGTCAGACATTTCTTTATTTATGGCATAAGCTGGTAAACGACCAGACGGATCATCAAGCAATCGGCGTCGCTCATGGAAGCCTGGAACACCAGAAGCGTTACAAGTGCGTTAGCGACCTTTTGGGGATTGGAAAATTGAAGATTGTTGGGGATTCAGGAATCGGGGAGATTGGTAAAGGACCTCACTCAAACGACGAGACACTACGCAACCGTTGTTTCAGGTCGGTTTTCTGTGAGGCCGTAGTATCATTCAGGTCGAGCCGGCCCTTTCTTGCCGAAGCATGGTTCTCCCACACTATTAAAACTAGCTTTCAACTGATATTTTGCATGCATCTATGGAAACTGTCATTATCTAAAAACATTTTATAAGCGCCTATAAGTAATTGTGCTTTAGACATACCAATATATCTGAAAGTTTAGTAAAACGTAATTGATTATATATTTACAATTATTGTCTAATCGATTGTGACTAACAAACTTTTTGACCACAAACTGCAAAATATTCAACAAGATTCAAATCCTTCCCCAAAAACACAACAAGATTCAATCTCCGAAGGTTACATCTGAATTCATTATAGACCAACACTTATCATAGCATCTCTTATAGCTGTTCCAAAATGGCTAAACTTGATAACCTATCTATGTCCTAACCACGCGATTCCGTCGATCGATTATTCAAATCGTGCCAGTATCCATGTAGGCTATTGTTATAGTAAATTGAAAACCACGAAGCTACTAACTGCAGTATTCAGATTAACAGTATAAGTTGTTTGCGATAACCCGAGACCCCTTTGAAAAGTGATGGGGCCCTATTACGTCAGGTGACAGGCAAAAGGCGGGTTGTCGGTTGTCAATGGTTATTTTGGCTTGCATAGCAAAAGTTATAGGGTTTAGACCATTGTTTAATAAAACAGCAGCAACTTAGACCATACTGCATACATTTTAAAATGCAATATTCAACGTGCTCGATTTTGCTCTTTCCTAAGTAAAAATGAATATTATTAATATCTTCTCGCATTATTAATGCCAAACCTATTTTTGGCTACACGCCGTTCTAAGACTAACTTGAAAATATTTATCTCTATTTCTGATACTATAGACACGAAAAACTCTTTGTTCTTGTTCATGCTGTTAACCGAAATTCAATAAAAACATTTGCACCGAACATAGCACTAATCGTTGCAAAATGCACTTAATGCCAATCACGTACAATTGAAATCCGCTACACGAACAGATGCCCCATAATAGGAAAACCCATATTATGTCCTTTAATATGTCAATGCATGAAATTGGCTAATCAAAAGCTGACAGTAATCTAACTGTCCGAGGACAATGTCCCATGTGGTCACCCCACAAAGCACGCGCCGGCTTAGCTCGGCACTCGTAATTAGGAGTAGACAATCGGGTTTGTGAGCCGAAAGCGTGGACACCCTAATTTGGTGCCCTAGTTGGCTTAATCTTGTCAGTTCTTTGAAATTATTTTAGGTGTGTATTTTGTACAGTGTTGCTTTAAACTAGGAAAATTGTTGTTTGTGTTTTTTTTATTGTAGCTCACGACCAAATACTAAAATACTACTCCATTTTAAAGATAACATAACATCACGCCTTTTATCCCCGAAGGGGTAGGCAGAGGTGCACACACCCACTTTCACTATTATGTTATGAGTCCCATGTAATAGGGGGTGAGCCTATTGCCATATAGCGGGTACATTTCCAGACACCGTGCTACTACTCAGATATTTTTTTAAAACCCAGTAATACTTTGCCCGACCCGGGAATCGAACCCGAGACCCCTTGCCCGGGAGTCGCACTTGCGACCACACGGCCAACGAAGCAGTCTATTTTAAACTGTATTTTTAATCGTTCTAAGTGTCATTTTATAAAGGATTTACAGTAACAGCACTATTCTTGAGAGCGTCTTAACATTTAATGGTGCTTGGGTATTCGACCATAAAACTGTTAGATTAGTTTTGTATTTCTCTGTAATTGTGGGAATGACAGTAGATCTATGCTACTGTCATCAACTCCTATGCAAGAAATTGAACTGTATCTATCAATTATGTAGGCCATTAAAGCTAAACTACTTTATCTAGTCTAGAGCAACGAGCGTATAGAACCGTTGTTTTCAATCAGAACGAATAAATGAATTTACTTACTTACTTTTTTGTCTAGTTTTGTAGTCAATTTCATTAGAATATTTAAGTTAAACTACAGTAACTTACTTATAAACTGATCATTGTACACGTTATAAGAATAAAACGTCAGAAATAAAGTTTCCTAGAACTCATTTCCCTAAAAAAGTGGTGATTCTAATAATACTAAGAATTTGTGAGTTTTCTAGAACGTACTCCTCGAAGGATCCTACTCACTTGCTTCAAGTCAGAGGCAAAAGCCAAGGCGAATGTCGAGTACATTCGTATTCAAAACCAGTTTTTTGTTCCACGAAAAATTGAATTTGCAGACTTACGTTATTTCAAGGAAAAATACGGAAAATTTTCGAAAAGAATTTTCGCAAAAGCTATCTTAGTTTTCTCGACATCAAAAATAACACGAAACTTCTTTGTGGAACGCGAAACAGATGGAAATCGTTTTAAGTTGAAGCCGAGCATATGCGGAAAATATTTTGCGTTAAACACTATTTGAATAATACACAGTGTACTTTATGCAAGATTTTCTGCTAAAATTAAAAGTAAGTTTTATTTGATTGCATTGAAATTTTGCATTGAAAAATAAGTGAAATACTGTAAGTTGGTTGGCTACTGCGGAGATCACGTCTAGACAAATGCAGTCTGAGATGTTCTCCACGTAGGTGAAGTTTATAAATGACTTGCCTCTTTCGTCGGGTCTCTAGATTTTGGGTGTGATGAATAAAGTAAAAATATAATTTCGATTTCATAAAACAATGAATTCTATAAATAAATTGGACATCTATGACAAGGATTGGCCGCAAAAAGCTTTACATAGAGAGGAGTGAATAGAGAGTAGGGAGGCTTTTACCCTGCAGTGGGACGATCATGGCTGAAAAAAAAGTGAATAAGAGTGTGAAAACAGAACCAAAGTAGCAAACAACACTGTTTTACTCATTTTTCATTATTAAATTGACCCTATCTCTTTAAAAATAACCAATGATTAGCAACTTAACAAGGACAAAATAAGAAACTAAGTCAAATTACGCAAGTCACTGACCGAACAATCCCAGATCAAGAAATAACGAAAAACAAACAAATAGAAAACAATGTTTTAACAAGAAAGCAGAAAACAGAATGAGTATTCAAAACGTCACAACAAATTCGTCTTACTAAACTTAAAGTGGGCAATTAACCTTTTGGAAACATCGAGTCATTTAAACAAGTAATGAAAACATCCTCCCCAATGAATGGGTAGAGATTTTTTGTTAATTAACATTTGATTTTCGGAAAACGTTTTAATTAGGTTAGCTTCCGAATTTTGTTTAAATGTAGTAAAGTTTATTTTTGGAGTATCTGCTTTTGTTAAAACGATTCACATTATTACATCACGTGTTTTATTTTCTGAAGAAGGTAAGCTGAGGTGGATTGAGGTGATATAACTTGATGAACTTTTTTATCAGGTATATTACCAAATGTTTTTGGAAACAAACAGATAAAACCTTCACTCAGTTACCTTATTACTAACATAGTACACCAGATTAAAACTAAACACGAAATACAAGTCTTTCTAACTAGAACCCTGTTTTAACTGATCAATACTGTAGAGAAGGCTATCTAGATCTCGCAATACTTTTATACAGCAATAAAGAGACAATTGTTTCTGTTTTAAACGTTGAAGGCTTGCTTTCTATTGGACTTTAAAATGAAGAATGTGAAGGCTTTAGCAATAGTGTTTTAAGGGGGCTAATAGCTGGTATAGGTTAGAGGTTCTATGAAGCAATAGGGCAACAATGCTGTATAGATGTAAGTAGTTAAGCTCTGTTGGTATGTTTCTACAAATAGTAATCGTTTTGTGTTTGTGTGAATAGCATAAAGATGGTGAATGTGTATGATACAAATAGTACCTATTATTATTACAAAAGAATGGAACAAAATAATATGAAATATTAGGATAGTAATCTTCAGAAACTTTTTTAATGGAGAATGTTTATAATGTGACGCTTTGTGTCACTTGTAATTTCGAAACTAATATAAATCATAGTGGTAAAGCTACAGGTTCCAACTTATTTGAACTAGAACAAGGTTCTAAATGAAGAGCATAATCATGCTAAAACAATTACAAATTGAACCAGTAATCAATCTCAAACCACGTCTTCAGCTGTCATGTTCATCATAACAAAGCAACGAGACGAGTAATCCTTATTTTAGAAAAAAAAAATATTTTCAGCTTACTCACAAAGTTATATGACAAATTTTAATGGTTTTATAACAGACTTTAACTGTCAAGTATCGATTCGACTTCGTAAATAGGCTAAAAATATTTGCATGAAAAAGCTCTTAGCTTTGTCGAGTTAGTAAACAAAATGCCTTTGGATGAAGACAATATTTATGAGCCTAAGTTTTGTGAACGTATTTACTAAGCTAGTAGATTTTGTTAAGCCTAGATATTCGGGATTGAATAAATAGAACTAGTGATATTTTATAGGGAATATTTTGTGAAACTAAGTTCATATTATTTGTTTATTTCACAAGAGAAACGAAAGAGGTAGAAAAAAGTAACAAGCTATTTTCTGAAATTTAAATTACACTTTCACAATAACTGTAAAAAATTGGCAATATTAATAAATATTGAAATACTCGTACACATCAAAGCCTCCATAATCAAAATCAAATCATTCAAAAATAGCCTTTCAATACTCGAATACAAAATGAACAAACGACTATAAAATGGCCATAGCTAATCTATTCGTATTATTTATTATTCATTCACATTTACTGGGTCTAAATTTGAATGGTTTTGTTGTAAAACATCGTTTTGAACAAGCTACTATAACAGTTATTCGTAGGCTCGGTCGTAGAGTGGGACTTGACATTTTGTTTCTATTGTGTTCGTCTATTTCCAGTTCTATTCTCATTCAAGTATTTCGTGGTACACCGTTGTAGATATATCTTATTTTGATTTGATTGCGCTCTTGTTCCAATTCCTGTTAAGTGGTATAGAAATTTCATAAGTGGCCGATTTCATTTACTAAAACATTAATTGTTTTACAAACGTCGTGATTTCTATGTTGAGCAATAAATCGTTTGTCTTACAATGCTATTTTATTTTTGTTACAGATATATGACACGACAGAAAACACGCGGCCGAAGAAATGGTCATCGAAGCTGAAGTTGAACACATCAGGAAGCTCCAAGACATCAGAAAAATCTCCAGAAAGCCCGTACATGTACGGAACTATCAGTGGGCCAGGAGGTTCAGCGCTATCTAAATCAATGAAGTATGCTGAGACCTGGCTTTACGGGTCCGTAAGGACCCAAACCCCACCTATACGACCCAGCGTCTTCTCTGCTTACCCAGAAGTCTCTGGTCCTGTCCTTATAAGCACGCCTCAAAAACCTACACCACACAACTATGCTGTCATACTATGTTCCTGTCCTGAGTACCTGAATGGTACAAAGAAAACCAGCTCAACCAAAGTCAGTATTTGTAAGAAATGCAAGGGATCTCGTTTGCCATTAACTATAGCTGATAGCCCGCAGTTGTTGGTCGGGGGCACGGTTAGAGGTCCTCAAGTCAGTCGTGACTCTGGATTGCTGAGAGCTGGGACAGTAAGAGTACAAGGTTCAAAATCACGGCCGACAATACTTAAGTCTAATGGAGATACCGACCCGTATGATTTGATGAGAAGAAACAGATTGGCACCTCCACATGAAGCTCGTATAGGAAGCCAGTTTTCAACAACGAGGTTGAGGGCTAAAAGTATAAGCCCTTGCAGAGTGAAAACTAAAAAACCGACCAGCCCAGAGACACTTCGTAAGAATCGAAGTAAGTCTGTTAGTCGTGTTAATGAGCTATGGGTTGAAGAAGATGCTAACACAAGTACAGACTCCAAGAAGTCAATATTGTCTTGTGACATCAATCCTTATGACTTGGTGAAATCAAATGGTACTTCCAAATCATTAGTAGAAATTGAATTTGACGATGATTTTGGACACGTTTTCCAGGAATCTATGAAAAATAAAAACTTGAACTCTTCGGGCAAGTCTAAATCAGATTCCAATGTGAAAGCCATTGGTGGTCAAAGAATAAGAATCTCTGACGAGTCGAAATCAAGTAAAATAGATGACGCCTCAATATATGATCCCGTTGATTATGATCTCAAATCCTATGAATTAAAATCTCAAGACACATCCCCGACTTTGTCATTGCCAAATATTAAAAATGAAAATAAGAAATCAGTGTCTATCAATAAGAGTTCGAGTAAGAAAATATTAAGTATCCCTACATCAAACCGTGCGAAACAAAAAAGTGTCTCCCCGAAGCGACCACCGAGGCGAATGAGAAATATAAAAACTGACGATGACAGCGAGAGTGACACTCAAAGATTGTCAGATAGAACTTCAAGCCGAAAACTTGACAGCTACTCACGTAATTCTAAACTTAAGAATCATAATACAGATACTATAAAATCTATTCTGAAAAAGCCAAGAAATTATGATTCCAATGAATCGACTCCAAAATCGGAAACATCGAATGAGCTTGAGAATAAAAGAGTAAATTCGTCTTTGTTTTATCTTCCGAAACCTAAAGATAAGGTGGCTATTAATCCCCAAAATATACTGAGTAGAAAGCGTGTCCAATTCCTCGTTGAAAAAGAAGAAACAAAAGAAATCTACACTGCTGAACTTAACCTTGACCCGGTTATTCCGAAAGAAGTTCCCGCTGAAGTTTTAAGTTCTAGTATTGATACTGAAGAAGACGTGATAGCTGAAGGAGACATTGTTAGCCATAGTTTGGACGAATCTTGTGAAAAGTTGACAGAGTTGATAACTCAAACTGTAACAACAAATGGCAATGATGAGAAGTTTGAAAATGTACAGCTGCAGAATAATACAATTGATACCACAGTCGATGACAGTAGCGAGATGCCTAAAATTACTGCATTTATACCTGAAGCTACCAGTGTTGAGGTAGTTAATAATGTCAATAAAGAAGGTAATAAATTAAACATTGTTAAAGTAAATATAAGTAATTTATTTGCTGATGTTAAAGTTTATTCTTTGTTTCCAGATAACAACATTCCCAGAATACCTGCACTACGTCGATCAGAATCCGAACGTATCCCATCGACCATATCAATAGATCCACCGAAGTTCTTAGATACGATGGCATTGCGACCTAGAAGTAAACACGGGCACACAAGCCAAGTGTTTTTAACATCAGTAGTAGAAAACGAAGTTTGCAGCACAAATCAATACGTCTTTAGTCAACCAGAGGCAAATGAAGAAGTTGCTATGCTAACGTTGAACAATCACTATAATGATAACATTGATACTGGAAATCTCAGCGATAGCAGTGAAATAACAAGAACAATTTTGACTAACTTACGTCGTGGAATATCTGAATCGCCTGAACCGCCACCACGGCTTAAGTCAAAGGAACGAACTAAATCTAAGAAGCATAACTATGTTAAAACACGTTTTGTTCGTAACAACTCCTCAAGCTCCACCAGCGACGAATGGTCAGATGCTAATGATTACGAACAAAAAACTATTTTACGTGTAAAACAATTCGATTCTGACACGGATGAACCAAAAACTGCTTCTGGCATACTACGATCATCAGAAAATGAACCCAGAAAGACATCCATTCAAATAAATGGAAACGAATGCTACTCAACTATGAATGTGAGCAGTGATACACCCATATATTTATCTTCTGTTGTTGTCAATGATGAGTATGGAAATACGTGCAATACCTACCAAACTGGAACCACCGTTACTATTAGTGTTGGAACTCCACAAAATGAAGTAAAGAAATCGAAAAGTCAAATATACATAGGTGCCGTACTTTCCCAACAACCTGAAAAGAATTTAGAAGCAAACACGTATGAAGAATATTACGCTGATAAAAATAAAGATGGCTCATATAGTTCTAGAGATCAGAATACATCAAATGATCTATCTTCAATTCTTAACGACCCCGTCGAAGCAGTTAGGAGAAATTTGATTCCACACGTATGTGGCAAAAAAGATGATAAAAATTATTCTGATTGCCAACAAACAATCGAACCCAATAATGGCAATTTCGTCACAAAACTTTTTGATGATCCTTTCTTTGCTCATCTTGCCGAAGGTTTGGATTCAGATCTGGTTAAAAAATTAATAGAGAACTCTTTAATAAAACTCCAAGAAACTAAGAACTCTGAAGGGACAGACAGCAGTGAAATGACTATAGAAAAGCTTATAGAAAGTTCATTAAAGAATTTGAAAGAAGAGAGTGCTAAGGAAGGAGAAAAGAAAGAAGAAGTGAAACCAAAGAATGAGAATAGTGCCAAAGACGATGCGTCGAATAAACAAAATATGATCGACTCTTCCGTCTGCCAAGAGAATGAAGATAATAGCTGCTCTGCTCCCTATGAAAGTATGGAGTACGAGAGCGGTGCTATGGGAGTTTTTTCTGATCTCGAGCCAATGTCTGACTGCTATAATGCTTCAGCGAGTGAGTTGTCTACTGAAGACGATACGAATTCAACGAGATCGAAATTTTATCAAATGTTGGTCGATGCCGCGTTGTGCGATATAGAAATATCCAATAATACCGACGACGACCATCATTACGAATCGATTCGTTTGAACAGTGATCCCATATACGAAGAGATTGGAGATATGCCACCGCCACTGCCTGTAAATCCGCCTCCAAATTCCCTAATGATACTAGATGACGAGAAACGAAGTGGATCACGTTCAATATTTGAAGGAGCGTCGAAGTATGATATTTTATCTTACTTGGTGGATGCTAAAGAGAGAGGTATTGATGATGAAGAAACATACATAACTAGTTACGCTACTCATAATGAATCTTCGAATATGCTCGAAGAATCAAAAGACAAAACAAATAATAGTGAAATAATTGACACACATCTAAGTAGCAACACAAGTCAGTTATCTAATGCATCAGATTCAAGTGAAGATAATTCGCTTATCATCAATCATGAAACGTTAGAAAAAGCCCTCGTGTGCAAGAAAACGTCAGCAGAAATCGAAAGAAATGATTCTGGTGTTGGTTCGGAGACGAGTAAGTCTTCAAGAAGTAGACTTCAAGGTAAAACGTCTCCGTGCAATATTATAAGTGACAAAGATACGCCTATACATCTTTGTGAAGATTGTGATAGTGCCGTGGAAACGCAAATAACAGAACAAGGTAAGTAAAGGTCTAATAATCACACAAATTAATATTCTTTATGTGTTCTATCCCTAATATTAATTGTATTGTTTCAGGTGCAATATACGCTCCCTTAGTGTGCCGAAAATGTGCTAAGAAAAGAGCAGAGAGAAAAGAAATTATTACAGAAATAGTTGAAACTGAAGAAAAGTATGGCAGAGATTTACAAATCATTCTTGAAGAGTTTTACAAACCCATGTTGGTGGCTGGTCTGCTCAATCAAGAACAACTTAGTGCTATCTTTTTAAATGTTGAAGAGCTGATTGAGAACAACCAGGTCCTTTCGGAGAAGTTAAGAGATGGACTTGAAATAGCAATTGAACAAGGCGATGAGGTACGCTCAAATATTTATTGAATAGCTATTCTGAATTGCATTACCAGTACAAAATTATCAAATTTACAATTTAAACTGTCAAACACCAAGCGGTCAACGGTGACCGGAACCTATTGTTCTATAATTGTGTATACAAAACCGGTACTCGACGAGTTGACACAATCTAATGAATATTTATCCAACTTTTTCAGGATCTCTTGACTGTGAACGTTGGAAAAATCCTGCTGGAGTGTTCAGGCATGCTAACAGCGTTCCAGTCTTATTGCGTTAAGCAAGCTGGTGCTGCCCTTCTGCTGGCTGGTCTTGAGAAGGAGAAGGAACTTCTGAGGATATTCTTGCGCGTCTCGCAGATGGAAAACGCCGTTTTGAGGAGAATGAATCTAAACTCATTTCTCATGGTAAAATAACGTCCTACTTGACTATTTATTTCCTATACCCGGTTGTATAATTTTTTCAACATATATTTCTTTTAAAAATTCCAGGTGCCAGTACAACGCGTGACAAAATATCCCCTCCTTCTCTCCCGGCTGTATCGCGCCACAGCCGCGTGCGCCACCGAACGAGAAGACGTAAAGTCTGCTCAACGCTGCGTGGAATGCAGACTCGAAGAAATCAACGCAGCTGCCGCGGCCGCAGCTGCTGCAGCGAGAGACGTACCTCTTTGGAGACGACTTGCAGCTGCACGAAGAACTGCGCATGATTTGCATGTGGCCGATATTAAGTTGAGGAAAATGGCCGTCGATGTTCTGGATTGGAATCATGATGATGCCAGGTGGGTGGCATGTCTCATAATAGACTACTTAGTTCAAGAAAAGACAACGCAGCGATCTTAGACTAAACTAACTTATATCTGCGTCTAAACAAATAATACTTAGTGATATTGAGAAATGACTTTTTTATCCAAAAACTTCGTCCATCACACGATGTCATTACGATGTTGAGATTACGCGTCCATATTTTATGATATTTAAATTGCCCACCGTTTTCTTGAACTGCCACTTACATTACGTAACAATGAAAGCATCTAGAAATGTTTTACCCAATGTCAAATATTTCTAGGGAAATCTTTTTCATAAAGATAAAGATTAGCCTTAGCTCTTTGTATAATTGGATATGTTTCGCGAAATTGTAGCCTTGGCACATTCACTGCTATTGGTGGATGGTACAAATGATTCCATTACAGATCCATTGCGGGACGCAGTTTTTTTACGGTGGTCTAGGTTAGAGACGTAAATAGTATTAATTTTAATAAGATTCTTTGAAATAATATTGAATCAAGATTTTATTACTTATTTATAGATAAATTCCAATATAGTTAACATTTTTAAGTAAGGTATTATCATTCATATTTATGTGTCTATAGAGTACATTATTGTTACCCGTTGAAATCCACCCCCTAAATTTGGTCATACAAAAGTAGTCTCTAAACATTAGAAAAAAGGTCTATAATGTAATGTAATATTAGTGGAAAGTGGTCACCGGTGACCGCTTGGGGATTTATGGGTTAAAGTTTCTGGTGAAAGCCTAACTGATCATAACATAAGCAGCATTACCAGGTTTTGGCACTGTTAAATATAAAAATTCCACATCCCATTAGTATTAAGCATGGCGTTGCCTCTTATTACTTGTACCATAAAGTTGATAATCGTTGCTTTAGTGGCACTAATAGCGACAAGTGCTATTCAAAAGGGCTTTTTACGACGTAAGACTTTCACAAATACATGTATTTATAAGTGTAAAATGTTTAAAACACATTTTTAAGTGGATTAGGAAAACTGTACGTAGAGGAATAATTGTAATAACCCATAGACTAGACGTTCGATAGACTTTCATATATTCTTTAATGGCCTATCAATTTATTCATTATCAATTTATTGGTGCTCGTGCATGTTTTAAGTTTTTAAACCAAGGATACACTATGCGACAAATGTCCCATGACATGTATCGGCTATATGTCAAGTGATGCCATGAGTGATTTCGCCCGACATATTATTACAACCCGCGCCTTATGTCCACAGCGACGTTGATGTTGCCAGACATGTTGACTAAAGTCCGGCAACGTCGCGCTACTTCACCCAACGTTGCTGGCATAGCGTATCCTTGGCTTTAAGACTTGTAGGCAATAATAGAGGTAAAATGCTATTTTAAATCAATATTTTATAATTACTATATTTGAACAGCTAAACTAAGAAAGTGACAACGTTTATTTGTATCATGATTGCTTGTTACATTTTACTTTGTCAAATTCAATTACCTCTCAAAATGAACGATGTGATTACCCTTCAATGTATGTATAACAAAAAAGCAATTAACGTTTTCGGTGTAAAATCCATCATTTATGTATGCTAGGGATGTTTACCAGTACAAAATCCCGGGAAACTACGAAAAAAATGTTCCCGGAAAACTGGATATGACATCGCAAAAATGAATTAAGCTTAATCTTGTTGGTGTTTATTTTCTACGAAATATATGTTAATTAAAGAGTTATGACGCTCCAAATATAAAAATTATACAAAATCTTTGAGAGATTTTCAAGAAACAGAATTAAAATTATGAAAAGTTATTACAGGTTTTGATGTAGGCGTATCATACATACAAGGTGTAGTTTTGAAGCCGTGTCATTTCTCGGGGGCATGTCACAGAAGTCATAAAGGATCAATGTAAGAGAAAATTTCGGGCCAATAGTTAAAAATACGGCTATAATAAATCGTTTAAGTTCGACAGTATTTCAGAATAAGCGACAGCAATGTTTCTTATTGGAGTTTTATGGAATTAGGAATAATATCAATTACGTGTTTGAGTTTGTGTGTGTTAAGTAAGCCGCGTTATAAATCTAGTTACAAGGCGGCGGTGTATACTTCGCATTTACGGATTTCCGTAATTTCAGAAAAATGAAAAATTTGTACCTACAATTTTTTTTTACAGATTCGGACTCAGAATCGATAGCCGAGTTACCTCCTAAAAATGACGCGGTTTTAAAACAACACCTTGTATATTGGGACATAAAATATAATCACATACTTTTTGAACTGAGATTTTGCTCTGTACATAGTTCGGTAAATAATGTTCCGGGAACTAGCATTAATTAATGTCGCGAATCCAAGAATTAACAAAATCAATTATCACAATCCGTAGTTCGCTTTAAAAGGAAAAATATTTATTGCCCACGTCATTACGATTTTGTAGTAAAATATGTTTAATATTCTGGCTGCCTCGTTGGCCGAGTGGTCACAAGTGCGACTGCCGGGCAAGGGGTCTCGGGTTCGATTCCCGGGTCGGGCAAAGTATTACTGGAATTTTTCAAAAATCTCAGTGGTAGCACGGAGTCTGGAATTGTGCCCGGTATATGGCAATAGGCTCACCCCCTATTACATGGGACACAACATAAATAGTGAAAAGTGGGTGTTACATTGTACAGTGGCATTAAGTGCCGTAATGTGCACCTCTGCCTACCCCTTCGGGGATAAAAAAAAAAGGCGTGACGTTATTTATGTATGTTTAATATTATTAATTCGTTTATAATACGGTTGCTTAAGAACTGCCTACATTGATTGCACGCACGACTTTGTATAGGGTGTCGCATTTTAATCTCAGATTAAGCATAAAGTACTCCGTAGATTTAGTGGTGATGAATTCGGTATTCGAATTCGGTTGCACCATGATTGTGTTCAGTCCAGCAAAAGGTTCCTTCAACACAACCATAATATCAACAGGCTATAAGTGACCACTGCTGAAGGCCTCTTCTCACACGGAGAAGGTTTGAGCATTAATCACCGATTAATACCCTAAAATAAAATAGAAATACCCTTCAAAATTTTTGCAAAATAATTTGGAACTATAACTTATGAAGCGGTTAACAAGAGTCTATTTAAAACGCTTTTTCTGACATCCTTCTGAACCCACAGGGTTATGTTAACCCTATCGATTATCTACAAAAAAATAGACACTTTTACAAAATACTCCAACCTTCAATACAAATTAACTCCAAACCCAGTTAATGAAAGCTAATTAAAATTAGACAAGTGCCGAGTTATCCTATTTAGCAAGCAATATTCTCGAGTGGAATTAATGTTTTAGCTCGCGTAGAATTTATCACAAGGGTGGAACATGAAACGCTGTGTTGTGACGTCATATGCCATAATACATTGCAGTGTTGCCAACAGCGAATTATACTCGAGATGAAATTATTTTAGATGTCGCTTTCTGTCGCTGTAATAGGTCTAGAAGCGGGACGAGGTTTAAAGAATTACTGTTGTTAAGTTTGTTAGAATTTAACTCGTCGAGTACCGGTTTTGTAGACACAATTATAGAACAATAGGTTGCGGTCACCGGTGACCGCTTGGTATTTGACAGTTTAAAGCGATAAACGAGAAATGAGTTAAATATACTAAAAGGTGGAAAAATTAAAAATTCAAAGACGTAATTTTTTTCAATGCATTTGGGTATTTAACATGTAACGTTATAATATTTTGTGTAAAACAGTACGGGTTCTCAAATCGGGTATAAAATTTTCCTACTCTATACAATCTTTAACAAGACGAAATATGCACGCACCTATAACCAACCAAGTCAGTCTGAAATGATTCGAAGCCCAATCGACCTTATTCCACCAAATTGACATACCTTGCCGACAAATAAAACGATAAAAATCCTAACTACATTGGTAATCAATAATGGACTTTCTGCTCTTGTTGATAAGGTTCGCAATGGAGGGTAAGCTGCTGTTCACCCAGCCCAACGACAACAACTGGCGGAAAGGTCGCACCATCAAGTTGACGCCAATCAACGCTCTTTTGGTAACTAACGGGAAGGTGAGTTCTGTTCAGCTGATTTTTTATTTTCTCTGTAGTAGTTGGTATAAGTCGAACATGGTACTTAAAGTGCTGCGTGTGTATGGGTGTGACTTTTGCGATAGTTCCAGTTGTAAACTTAGCACTTCCATTAAAAAAGTACTATTTTATTTTTAGTTACTTGTTGTTTCAAATCTCAGATTTACTAGAAAGTTTTCGATGTTAAAATTTGTTTTAAGATTACATCTCTTAATGCTGATTCTATAACAGTAATGTTAAATCCAAGGATTTCATGGTTAATAGTAATTAATTAAGCAATATTAATAAAACACAAATATCTAATTTGCAGCCAACGATCACTCACAAAACGAACGAGATCCGAGAGACACGGGAGGCAAGAGATAGAGAAGCGAGGGAGAAAGAGGGAGAAGCTTTGTTCGCGCGTAGTGGAGTAAGAGAAGCAGCTCTTCTGCTGGTGAGGGAGAAAGCAGGAAGATACACATTGCAGAGAGAGCCACTGTTCTTGGACAGATGCGTGGTCGCCGCAGACCATGAACCCGAACATTTCTTTGAAGTACACGAGATCACTACTAAGGATTCTTATATTTTTAAGGTGAGACATATAATATATTATTTGGTCAAGTATAAATATTATTTATAACATGATTCTATATTTAGCTTGGCAGGAATCACAAAGTTTAATAGAAGAGTGGTTATTACCTAAGTACGCCCACATTTAATTTTGCATGAAAAATGAAAATTGAATTGTAAAATCATAATATAGAACTCTGACGATTATTTAGACGACGGTAGATTTATGCTTAACCTTCTTTAAGGTTTATTATATCAGTGAAGACAAGTCTACTACTAAAATCTTCTGCCACCGTAGGTCTAATATGTTGAACGAGTTTAAACTGTTATTTTATCTGATTTGTTATCATGTTATCATACAGTTGTTGAAAGCACGTTTGGTCGCTTGCATAATTTAAGTGATATTCTATAGGCGCCAAATTTAAAAAAAAATACTATAACAATTATAAAAACTCAAATTATTTACAGGCGGAAGAAAATTCACGCACGCGCACTTGGTACCGTCAACTGCAGTATCACGCGCAAGGCGCTGGCGCATGGCGCAAGCGAAGGAACGCGCTCGCAAATATCATGATCAACCCTATGCTGACTAGGAATTAATGGTCAAAATGTACTGTTGTGGTTTGACACGTGAGAGGGGTACATGAAACGATAAGCGATTAGTGATGCGGTCAAGATTGAAATTAATTGATATGATATTTTTGGAATATTTTACCTTATAAAAATTACTTACGTTCATCAAGATAAAGTGAAATATTTGACCGAAATATAAGAATTTCAAACTTATTTGTGGTTATATATTGTTCAAATTAAGGAATGTGCAAAAAATATCATATGAATATTTCGATCGTGCAAGATCACTAAAACTATGTTTGATGTCTGTGAAAAAAGTGAAAATCGTGAAGTTGAAATCGTTTAAAAAGTGAAAGTGGTGCCCTCTGCTTGTTAGTATTGGCTTGAGACTGTCATACATTTTTGAGTGCTGTGGTATTTTTTGAAATGTATTTTAAAGACGAGGGGTTGGTAAAATATTATTCATAAATAAAGAAAGAACAATGAAATGCGTGCATTTTGATTAAACTTAATTATTTTTTAATAGATTTATCATTAAATACATTCCCGATTTTTGTTTTGGTTTTCTTTTAATTAATTGTAAATATCCAAGAACAGTTTGCCACTAGTTTTTAAAGTTAGCTTTACACCAAAATTTAGACGATTTAACATTTTATGTGCCCTATAATGAAATGTATTAACAAAACCATACAATATAAGAAGTACTGTATATAATTTAATTTTAATAGCTGTGATATTCTGTCGAAAAAAAATAGAAAAATCCTAATAAAAAAATGCTTTGTTCAACATCAAAACCTTGTAATTATTATATTTTTAACATTAACAAATTGTTCAAAAATAATAATATTAATTATTAATAACATTAATTACTTCCTGACTAGTCTTAAGGGAAATCGTGTGTAATATTAAATATTTATAAGATAAAAATATACATATTAAATTGTATTTATTGTATGTAATTGTAATATTAGTGACTAGATGTAGAATTGCTAAAAATAAAATAGTTTTAGACAAATTTGTTTCGCCTTGGGAATATATTGTATCTGTTATATTATTAGAGAAGACAGGAAATAAATAAATTAATAAAATAACTCGTGGTTTTATTGAACATGTTTAAAGATTGCAATTTGGTATGGGTAAAAAACAATTCATGACTATAGAGGTACAGGTAATAAAATACAGGATGTAACCGGAACGCTTCGAAAAAACGAAGACAGGTAAAAAACGATTTCATTTAAAAAAAGTAAGAAATGTAATGTTTCTTTGATGCAATAAAGGCTTTAAACTGTCAAATACCAAGCGGTCACCGGTGACCGCAACCTATTGTTCTATAATTGTGTCTACAAAACCGGTACTCGACGAGTTAAACTGTCAAACACCGGGAGGACACCGGTGACCGCAACCTATTGTGTTCTATAATTGTGTCTATAATGACGGTACTCGACGAGTTATCAATTGCTCAACGTTAAAATTGCGTAGAATAGAATCGTAAGGTCTGACTGCGCGACAACAATCTGATTGACAAACACCGGACAGCAGCATTATCTCTCTAAACCAAACCCAAGTTGGTAAATTAGGCTGCGATGTCTTACTCACCGACTCAACTGCCTAGCGAAATGATAAATTTTATGCAGAGGGCTTCCTCTGCATAAAATTTATCATTTCGCGTAACTATCTACTTTTGGGCTATGATGGAAGCCCAACATAGCCCAAAAGTAGATAATTACGAATAGTCACCCACTTAGTTTTTAGTCAAATTTCCATGGTGCTTGGCGACTGGGCTTCACCCAGTTGTACAGTCTCTTCTTTGTGCCTTTAGGCTTAATTCATTCTGTCTCCTGCAGTAATTCACCGAGGGAAATGAAAACCATAGTTTTTTCTTCTTCTCCTCTTATAATATCTTCTAATTCACTTCGTTGCGGGAACCAAGACAGTTACTCATGTCCCTGGGACGCGCCGGACTTCAGTGTTCCGGTGTTTTCATGGTTGTATCTACTGTAGATCCTGGCTTATAGGAGTTGCAGCGGTTTTGGGAGGTTGAGGCAGGCTTGTCCCAAAAAAAAAAAAGTTACGAATAGTCAACGTAACATAATATCATGCCTTTTATCCCTGAAGGGGTAGGCAGAGGTGCACGTTATGCCACTGTATAATGTAACACCCACTTTTCACTATTTATGTTATGAGTCCTATGTAATAGGGGGTGAGCCTATTGCCATATGCCACCGGGCTCTATTCCACACTCCGTGCTACTAATGAGATTTTTTATAAACCTAGTAATATATTGCACGACCCGGAAAGAACCCTTGCCCGATAGTCGCACTTGCGACCACTCGGACAACGAGGCAGTTACGAATAGTCATCAAGATAAAATCCGGCAATCATTTAAAAGACGTGTTATTCTAAAAAGATGTTACATACATAACATACATACATAACATCACGCCTTTTATCCCCGAAGGGGTAGGCAGAGGTGCACATTATGCCACTGTACAATGTAACACCCACTTTTCACTATTTATAATTGATTTTGACAAATAAACAAATAAGATGTTACAAGCAAAACTAAACCTTATTTTCAAATGACAGATATATCAAAATCTAATTTCGGAAATGAAAACGCAATGTATTTTGTAGGTAAACACAATATCAGGTTTGAAATAAAAGTTCCACACTAAATGTGATACGGCACAGAGGCTCATTTCCTGAGCTTGAAGCAAATAACGATATAATTATAACATATTTCACGTTGGTAGAGACTTTTATATGTGACGATTTTTCATAAGGAAATTCGTGGTTTCAAAAGATCTTTCATTTAATTATTTAGATTACATTTAATATACTAGATACCACATAATTTCACGCCTTTTTTTTCTCGAAGGGGTTGGCAGAGGTGCACATTACCTCTATACCACTGTACAATGTAACACCCATTTTTCACTATTTATGTTATGAGTCCCATGTAATAGGAGGTAAGCCTATTGTCATATACCGGGCATAATTCCAGACAGAGAGTATTTAAAAACCCAGTAATTCCCGAATCGAACCCGAGACCTCTTGCCCGGCAGTCGCACATAAGACCACTCGGCCAACGAGGCAGTCTAAATACTATGGCAGTCTAAAAACGAGCAGTTAAAATACTAGAAAGGATAATTTGCAATCCTACTATTCCTGCTTATTTCTAATATAAATGCGAAAGAGTGTTTATTTGTTCGTCTTTCGACAACAGACAGTTCGCAACAAGAATATTATTCGAGGAATATTATTTATTATATTTTATTTGAATGGCTGACGTTTGGCCACCATCTCGCCTGGTGGTAACCGATGATGTGGCCTACAATCTCGGGCCATGAAGAGACACTCAGGTTCCCTCAGGAAACAAAGACTCTGGCAAATAATTTCACTCCTTAGCAGTACGTACAAGAAAGCTTGATTTATGGGTGGGTCATCCACCATAAATCGGTGACGCTTCGCCGATTGTCGTATGGAACGATGATAGAAAGGACTAAAGATTTATTTATAGGTTAGTTGGCATGATTGTTGTTTCTGGAGATATGTTAAGTTAGGACATAAAGTAAAAAATAAACGATATCTGCATTTTTCCTTTTTAAACGAAAACAAAGTGAAGCGCGAGTTACTTTCAGACTACAATCAGGTTTTATAGTGTTTTTATTTTGCTTACCAATTTTAGTTGGTTCGAAATGACTAGTAAAATCAATGGTCAGGGTTGATATTAACACTTGACAAATTATATCTAAGTTTATAATTATCGAAACCAACCATTCAAACAACATTTTGTGTGATCCACAAATTTTTGTTTCGGGTCTGGATGTCAGTGTGTGTATGTGAACTTGTATGTTTGTAAACGCACTCACGACACAGGAGATAATCCTAGTGTGGGGCATCGTTCTTAAAAAAAAATCAAGATCATCAATCATTTCTGTACACACTTAAATCAACTAACATAATAATGTCGTTTATCTAAAAATGCAAACTGTACCGTGTCGTACGCGTCCCGTGACATCTAAATGTCACATTTATTTCATGTGCACATTTCTACCAATGTTACTGTATGTGATGAACGCAGAATGTGTTGACGTTGTTATTATTAATATCTGAGACAGACCGACACACAAAGCAATAGCGATCAGATCACTTTCATTAATATTATGATTATGCGTCGATTTGAAGTCGAGTTTTTGGGTAAGAATTGTTCCCAGCGGTTTTATGGAGGTGATAAAAGAAAGATTGATACGGATTTTATCGGTTCCGGCTTAATACTGTAAGCCAGACTTCTAGTCTGTTAGAATATTTCTTGTCTGATTAGTTAAGTATTGGTTTTGTCTAAAAAATATTGATTGAAATAATATTCACTTTAAATTAATTGCTTTTGTTAATGTGATCTTTAATGCTTATAAACTGCCACAAACTATACCCGATAACCAATTTTATACTTTTTAGGAGGTTTTATTTAAACACCTTAAATTTCACAATTAGGTATTAGATATTTTTATAGGATTTGCTTGTAAATGAGCAGACGGATCACCTCAGCAATCGGCACCGCATACGGACACCTGAAACACCAGAGGCGTTAGAAGTCCAGAGGCCTTTTGGGAATGGGAATTTGAGGATGATACCCTACCATTTCATTTGGGGATTGAAGAGACTGGTGAGAGGGGTAATTGGGCCTCCGGTAACCTCACTCGAACTACAAAAGACAACGTCAAAGGTCAAAGAGTAGGTTAAAGCTGCAAAGCATACTTAAAGATTTTCGCTTATAATCGGGTTGTTTAAAAATCTATGAGTTTTTTTAACAAAGAAGAAGTGTCTATTCGATATGTTCCAAATATGCAACATCTTTCATTCAGTACAAATGAGTTAAATTGATAGTTCAACCTGAATGTATTTCTGCTGTTATCCCTTGAAAGGTGATGCCAATTGTGTTGATTGATATTTTAATGAATATATGTATGCTTCAAAGATGGTTTATGATACCGTCCAAATTGTCTTAAAATAGTACCTATTACTTCAAACTGTCATATCATAATATTTGACAATTGAACAACGAAAGAAAAGAAAACAATGTAAAACTTTTCAACAACATCCATTAGAAAAAAAGACGAAACGTCAACAAGCGATATTTATATAACGAAAAATATGTTTAACCAATTGGTTAAACATATTTTTCGTTCAAGGATCCCTCGTAATTACGAGGGATCCTTGCGAGATGCTTCAAGTCTCCAAGCGTGTGAATTACTAACTAACTCCATTATGTTAAAATGGAAGATCCATTATTGTAATGGGGATTACAGGAATTAATGGACCTGGAAAGTTTCATAAAATCTTGATAAGAACAAAATTAATAAATGCTCCTAGTACGATGGGTCGCAGAAATTTAATTATGGCAAATGTTATGTGGGAGACTGTTGTTTTTTTTTTAAGAAAAATTAGTTTTATAAGTTGACAGGTTAAGTAGGTTGCGGGAAAATTGAGCTATTTTCCCGCAACCTACTTAATGGGTCTAAATAAAGCTTAGAAGCGAGCACGCTAAAGAGATCAGGAGTTTAAAAGGTCGTAAGTATCAGTTAGGGATTAGTTAGTAAACATTTTTCTGAATAGATATGTTTGTTTAGGCTTAGCTCGGAAACAATTAAAGTATAAACCTTATTTAGGGTTTTAATTATACGATGTCTGACAACGGCGTCTAAAATTTTGAGCCAGCCATACTTTTACATGGGACTTGTATCAACTGTCTATAACTGCAACAATAACTGACTTCCTCGTTGGCCGAGTGGTCGCAAGTGCGTCTGCCGGGCAAGGGGTCTTAGGTTCGATTCCCAGGTCGGTCAATTGTATTACTGGGTTTTTAAAAAAATCTCACTAGTAGCACGGAGCCGGGAATTGTGCCCGGTATATAGCAGTAGGCTCACCCCCTATTACATGGGACTCATAACATAAATAGTGAAAAGAGGGTGGTATTGTACAGTGGCATAATGTGCACCTCTGCCTACCCCTTCGGGGATCAAAGGCGTAATGTTACGTTATGTGATGTTGTATTCATAATGTCATCTACAATTTAACTACGAAGATACCTTAATTATCAGTAACCACTTTAGGCGTATAATCGCATAAATCAGTTATGCGTGTAGCTATTAATTTGGGTGCGTAACTGAAATAAACCAATAGAGCATGGTTTGACACAAGATCACTTAAATGCTCATATTGTCTGCATGCGGTTCAATTTAACCAATAATACCGGAATCCTTTGATGAGGCAGTGACTGGGAAACCGCACTAAGCTGGACTAGTGAGTGCCTGACTGACTAGTGACTGACAATGCATAACGCAATAACGCAAAGGACAAAATACTGCTTTGGTATACATATAACTTTGAGAAACCTTTTTCATGTCCCTTTATTTAAAAAATGTAAAAATTATAATAATAATCGATAGTGAGTATTTTAAGTTAGATGTTTGTACCGACTCAAGTCAAGTGTCAAAAGAGTATTAGTAATTATGGTCCAACCCATTAAAAGCACTTACGACACACGTCTACAACATTTAAGAAGTAGTTTAAAAAGTACTTTTTAAAAAGGGAAGTGCAACAATGGCTGCTCGATTGGCGCGGTGGCTGGGCAACCGGCTGCCGCGGAACGTGTTGTCGCTTCGATTCCCGCACGGAACAAAACTCTTTGTGTGATCCACAGATTGTTGTTCCGGGTCTGGGTGTCATGTGTGTGTGAAATTGTATGTTTGTGAATGCTCCCACGACACAGGAGAAAATACTAGTGTGGGGCAATATTAAAAAAGAAAATCGATCGTTATACATGGCAAGCAAATCCTTTTTCTGCATTAGATGTTCAGTTTGTTGGAATGACAAAAGGGCAGCCAATGCTGACCAGTTAATCACTACTTCCATACTGTCTATATTTTTACTCTTCATATCTACTATACTAATATTATAAAGAGGAAAGATTTGTACCTATTTTTGTAAGTTTGTAATGAATAGGCTCAAAAAGAACTGAGCCGATTTAAAAAATTCTTTCACCAATAGAATGCTACATTCTTCCAATTTGACATAGGCTACATTTCATAATCATTTCATTTGAAAAAAATTAGGGATCCTTTGTAAATTTGAACAATGTAACCGAATGTGTAGAAAAATGAGTCTTTAAATGTCTTTCGTCGAATGCGCTGCCGAAACTATTAGCGATAGAACAAAATAATGTACAACAATATTGAAGAACATCGTAATGTCTACAAAAAACTCTGCGGTAGCATATGTCCAACTATTGTAGTTATGTCACTACAACAATCCAAATTCCCAAAAATAAATAATTGTCTACCTCGTGCGAAGCCGGGACGGGCTGCTAGTGACATATAAAATTCTGTCACTCAGCAACAAATTTTCACTTAGTAACAACATCAAGGGCAATTTGCCCTAAAAACAATTACCTCAACATTTTCGACACAGATTCAAGTCGAAAACTTGCCCAATTATTATTATAAATCAGGTTGATGGAGATAAATTACTACGTATGTATGTACGTTTTAATTAGGAATGTTCGGGAGTATCGTAACTATAACCGAAACTTGAATATATTCGAAAGAAAAAACTATCCTTATTTTATATAGCATATATATTAGCCTATAATTCCAAGTTTGACTGAAGCCATTTTTAATAGTATGCAACTATTATTTCATTGTCATCACTGTCAGTCACGTAAAATATATTCATATAGATACGATAACCGAATCCCATGTAAAACATTCTAATAGTTTAGTCCTACATACATACATACATACATAACTTCACGCCTGTCTCCCATGGGGGTAGGCAGAGACTAAGGAACTCCAATTACTACGATTCTTACATACCTCTTTCGCTTCATTAACAGTCATCAATCTTTTCATGCATGCTCGTCGGTTAAGGGTACTTTTAAATTGGCCCTTCTTTAATATATCGCCAATCTGGTCACTATATGTCCGTCTAGGGCGCTCTCTACCGACGGCCCCATTCATATCCGCTCTGTATACTTCCTTCGTTACTCTACTTTCATCCATCCTTTCTACTACTTTCTAGTTTAATCCTAGTAAAATCAAAACTTGGTATGTCAAGTTTTAAAATGCTTTTGTGGTATTTTAGTGATTTATGAAAAAGTTGTATTCAAAAATCTGTAACCTGTATTTTATTAACTCATTTATTTATTTTTATATTTGGTGGTCGAACATTTGCCCACTATCTCGCTTAGTGGTAAGCGATGATGCGCCAACGCTGAAGCACGTCTGCCCATAAGCAACCTATTCAATCGGGCTATACACATCCAGGTTTATACCATTACACAGACTCTAGCAAAGAATTCCACTCAAATATTTATATCTAGATCCGAAATGTCATACGTAATCCTTGGCTTTAATATATTAAAGTTATAATAATTTTACCTGATGTTAAGCTTCGTATCGTTATGAAGTCGCTAACCAGGGTCTAATTCTATCAGACTATGAAACCGAGTTTTGAACAAGAAACAGTCGTGGTAACCTACTATGAAGTTCGTTAGCGGATTATGTTATACATAGTCGCATGTGCTTTTGAAAACGATAGATTTGATTTAATATAAATTAAGCCTTTGACTGCCATTAGAAAACTATTGAAGGCAAATCTTCCGCAAACGTCGACCACCGATGCCCCCATATCGTGTATTGTGTTAAATCTGTTTACACATTATCCTCATGGATACCCTTTGTCTAGACAATGAGCGTCAGACAGCAGGTTATATCGGACTCTTACCGACTAAAACCACACAGTCAATCCCAGAAAACAATGAGAGAGTCACTGGGTACTCGATTATGTTATTACCTTACTGATTCTTTGGAAGGATCATTTAAGAGCTCGAATTCGAGCGTAAAGCATTCCTGTTTTAATCATAGAATTTACTTTTGAGTATAACAATCGTAGTCTATGTTATCAGTAGATTCGAAAGGTTGTAAATCTTTTTGTAACAATTCCTTAAAAATAAGGCTCAATTTTAATTGCTGTGGAATGGAATGGAAGCCACTATTTGCAATGATTCTATACATACCATTATGAACTTTGTTCCAACTGTATAACATAAAAATTAAATACGAGTCCAATAAATGACAATGCCAGATCCTGACCCAGTCATAATATCATTTACAAATAAAGTAAATTGATGAAAATAATTTTGACGAATAAGTTACCTTTTCACAATAAATCTTTTTATTTTTAAACTTGCGGTTTGCAATCTAATAAAAAAAGAAGTTCAATCCCGGAAATACTTTTTTGCAATGCGTCTTCCATATTGTCTAAGGACTATTTGCGTTACATCATACGCATCGCTTGTACAAAACTATGAAAATAAAAAAGTAACTGTAAAAAAGATATAATTATACATAAAATATTATATCAAAAGTATAATTATGTATAATATTTATTTATTTTTTAATAATTACAGATGAAATCACGAAAATATAAAAGAAACGAATACTATCATTAGTTATGATTTTTTTGTGTAACGAAACGTTTTGAAGCGCTTGTCAGTTGTCAGCTGTCAGTGTCAATATTATCTTTCATTAGCTCTCTGCGTTTCCGTTGTTTTCGCGTTATTTATCATTATTGTTTTGCGTTTTAAAAAAAAACCGCAAGTTTTACAGGTTTCAGGACAAATGTTTAGGTATCGGTAATTAATACACTACACGATGCTGAATACTACATACTTGTACATTACTTTTATTATAGTGGGTCAAAGATGTACTGAGCACCTGGCATTGTCCTTTAAACTTTATTGCACATACACTGTAAAATTGGCGTACTTAATGCCGTTTTTCGTGGAATTCTCGCACATTCTCGAGAATTCTTTGGTATTTAATTTATGTACAGTTGATATCACTGATGGGGCCCAACAGGGCCGATGCCGATTCGGAGTCGCGGAGAACCTAACGGGTTACCGGGGCTCCGGCTCGACGCGCAGGAGAGGGAACAGGGTGGTTTTTAGTCAGTAAGAGTCTGACACTCCCTCCCGCCTCACCCAGGCGGGAACAATCATTTGATGACTTTACCACCTTAAAAAATACAGTTGATATAAAGTGAACTATGCTATGTACAGTTTCGTTGCAAAAAGCAGCTTCTATTCCATTGCGCAGTGGTGTAAATTAAGCCTAACATAGTTGATTTTGTAAGTAAAATTACGCTCGAACAACAACCGACTCGCAATTAAAATAGATGAAAAGTGGGTGTAAAATCATTGTTTATACTTACAAAGAAAAACAAGAGAGAAATATTATCTTATGTATATTTGTCAGTGAAAACTGTGTGGGTTACAAGAACTTTAGATTTTCTAACCCTTTACATTGTTATCTCAAGATTTTCAAATCAGGGAGCGAATTAATTTGCATCAATACTTTATCGAGTGTTATCTTAAAGTATCGAACTTTGCTCAAATTGAGGGTTGAACTAATTTATTGAACCGTTGTTTATTGATTTGGTTCTTATTATTGTTTGATGGAATATTATATACCTCTAGTAACTATATTTTTGCTGTAAGTTTCGTTGTTTATTATTGTCGTCATCAGTCAGTTTCGTATTAAAATTGACATGATTCTTAGAAAGCCTTACCTTTTTTTTTAAGGGGGAACATCATCGAATGACTGCTCTCGCCTGGGTGAGGCGGGAGGGAGTGTCAAGCTCTTACTGAATATAAACCACCCCATTCCTTCTCCTGTACGTTGAGCCGGAGCCCCGGTTATCCGTTAGGTTCTCCGCGACTACAAGAAAACCTTATTTAGGACCGATTTTTCAATTATCAGTTAATATTTAACTATTTCATAAAATAGACATTTGTAAGTTTTTAGTTTTTAGTATGGAAGAATTGTCAACAATTCAAAGTTATTCCCCAGTCAAAAATTATCTGGCGTTGGAAAAATCGGCGATAAATTTATGTGCCATTATTATCGTCAACAGCTTGTAAGTGGCCACTGTCGAACAAAAGCCTAGTCTTCTCACACCCACTGCTGACCACAGGCCAAAGTGACGCTGGCCAAGGTGAGTCGCTCATGGAGAAGGTTTGAGCATTAATCATCACGCTTGCTCAATGCGGGTTGGCGATTTCAAACTTGAAATTAAAATTATAAGCCCAGGTTTTCTCACGATACTTTCCTTCACCGTTTGTTAGTGGTAGCTGTATAATTTTTTATCTTTGTTAGTCTTTATTTACTAACAAAAACAGGAGCATTCCATTCAAGTTTAACTTGAGGTTGTTACATCGTTTGTTGTCATTGGTTCTTTTCAAGGTAACAAGCACAAAATGGTAGCGCAAAACCTGTGTTTAGCCAATCAAAATTAAGTTTAAAGTATTGACTGCGTCTATTGAGACGCAGGTGAGAGGTTCGATTAAAACTCCCCATCTGAACACTTTAACTAATAAACCTCGAGAAACGTCTAATTTCAGACTTGTCTCTTCCGCCAGTTTTTACAAACATAACCTTGTTACCAAAATACTGAGAAACAACCAAAATCAGCTCGTATTCATTTTAACATAAAGACTGTTGTATCTTTTGGCAAGTGAATTTGGTTTGTTGGTTTTGGTTAACAAAATTTGTAGAATAAGTTAAGCATTATAATTATTAGATAGATCACTGTGAGACTGTAGGTACACTGAGAGGTAAAAGTTTAATGGTAGTGTGAATTTATTGCGCGCACGCCGAACTTAGGGTGCCGAAACTACATCATTTTGCAAGTTTCTCATAAGTATATATATGTATATATATATTGTAGTTGTAACAGGAACGATTGATGTTATTGGCATACGATTCGATAGTGTGGCGACACATGTCACATGTCTACAGATGACGTCACAAAAATCCAACATCGCACATGTGATATTTACATGCGAATTAATACGTATAGAAAATCCCAACGAAGAACTGTTGGCCAGAAAGTCCGCCAGGCACGATCACCTCGCGTGGTCGGAGGATCCTCCCTTTCCGATCTTAGGGAACATTACTCTCTGTTCCCGAAAATAGAAACGAGAAAACCATAGTTAGAATTTTCATGCTACTACATTATTTCATTCATATACCCAAAACGTACGTATGTATATAGGTAGACGGATTTTATATCGTAGACTTAGAATAACATTGTTAGTAGTACGGTACCTATACCAAAAACAGGACGGTTACAAATGTCTGATTAAGATGACATTCGAAACCGTCATGTAAGACTTCTAACTTCTAACTTAGACACGTCTACTTATTACAACACCCTGTTCATTCATTACACAGCAATTTTCCCTTAACCCTCTAAACAACGTGTTCAAAATGTCCAACATAATACTAAGAAACAAAATGCCTTTAAAATATCCCACATTCTTCAAATGACCGCCTAAGAATTCCGGGGTCATAAAGCAAGAGAAATATCTACATTATCCTGCACTCATGTAAAACAGACCTTATGTTGTTTGTTCGCTACATTGTTTGGATGGAAGTACATTCTTGCGAGCTTTTGAGCATATTATGATTTAGTACTTTTGAACATATTTGGAATAGGTGAATCATTATGTTTGTTCATGACAATAGGGTAGTTTCACAAAATTTTATTTTAATGTCCGTCTGGTACATTAATATAACATTTTAGACACGTATTTTTACTATTCTCACAAAATTAAATACTTTCGACGATATATTAATTTGAAATATCGTGTGACGTCACAGTGTGCCACATTTTGTAGCACTTTATGATGTAACGACCTCCCACTCCTAAACTGAGCGCCATTTTATCTAAGAATTGCAACTTAATACGAGTAAATAAAAAAATACGTGTCTAATATTTTTTTATTATCTAACTGACAGACTAATTAGTTTTTTAATTTTGGTACCCTGGAAACTACCCAATTGCAATGTCAAGATTACCATTCTATTGATACTCTTTCCTATCAAGCTGCTGAAATGATACTATATCGAAAAGAGAACATACATACATAGAATAACCTCAGGCCTGTCTCCCATGGGGGTAGGCAGAGACTATGGAACGCCGGTTAACTCGTCGGTTAAGGGTACTTTTAATTAAATTACGAAAAGAGAACAGTTAGACTGCTACTGAATATCTCTGGCCACCTTAAGCGCAGGCCTGCGGACGGCGAGTGTACCGTGGCTTGCCGCCCGAACAGAACCAGACTCGAGTGTACTGCGCGTCGCGTTCCTCGCGCCCCTCAAAGACCCATTAGACCACCACGGATGGGGCCCAATAGGGCTGATGTCGATACGGAACTGCGGAGATCCTAACGGGTTACCGGAGCTCCGGCTTGAAGTGCAGGAGTAGGAACGGGGTAGTTTTTAGCCAGTAAGAGTCTGACACTCCCACCCGCCTCACTCAGGCGGGAGAAGCCACTCGATAATTTCCGCCCCTTAAAAAAATAATGCTTCTACTGAATAGATTCCGACTTCAGTAATGGAGTGAGAAAGGGTTTTGCTTATATGTGTTGTGTGCGACACACCCTAAACACAACAAAATTCAATAATACCTAACCTTCACCTTAAACCCTCCACTAAAAAGTAAAGGTTTCAATTACCCAACAACCTTTACTAAAGGGCCAATACCAGTAACAAATTGTAAGGGCTAACTACATGCCTTTAAGAGATACACTTAATTAACGCTTCTTGTGGGCTTATCTCATGTTGGACCGCTAACCGACGGATTCTTGGATAGCCGTCCATTAACCATACATTACGGTTAACTTCGCAGGTTGAATGAGAGGTAGGAAAAATGAGGTTTAGTTGTTTTTTTTACTCTTTAAGGCTTTGGTGCAGAGTTTATCAGATTGGGAGAATCTATCTCTGATACATAAGAAGGTTAACTAAAAATCGCGGGTTACTCACGTGAATATTCTGAGAAAAGCTCTACTAGTTTCGAACCACAGAAGAATGCGCGCTCCGCAAGAGGAAGATCATCATCATCAACAGCCTATAAATGCCCACTACTGAGCAAAGCATCTTCTTACACAGAGAAGGTTTGAACATTAATCACCATGCTTACTCAATGCGGGTTGGCGATTACAAACTTATAATTAGAAATTATAAGCCATGTTTTTACACGATGATTTCTTTACCGTTTGACAGTGGTGTTTATGATCTAAGAAAGTACATATAACTCGGCAAAAGTCAGATTGGTACTTGCCGTTGGTAGGTTTCGAATCTGTACCCTCATGCATGAGAAGCGGGCGTCTTAAACCTCCGGGCCACTACGACATTATCATTACAATTAGTACATGTCAAATAATTGTACAGTTGAATTTTCTCTCGAGAGATATTCTTGGAATTCTTTAATTTAAGAATCAAGTTCAAGACAGGATCAAAGACGTCAGTCGTGACACATGCAAGTGCAACATTTAAACTATTTAAACATTTAAACAAGTAATCATTTAATTATAATAGTCTTTTCATAATTGTTTTGTAGACTTTGTTTAAAAAAACCGAATTAAACCACCTTTTTTGAAGTCGGTGAATTGGTATACTAAAATATTCTTCTTAATGTATCAAACACTTTTCTGAACACTGCAACAAAATTGGTTAAGCCAATCACGAGAAAATCATATACATACATATAGGTCAAACTGAGACACTCTTTTTATCTTTTTGAAGTCGGTTAAAAAGAAGTACAGACTCAATTAACAAGACATTATCATCAGTATCGTTTATTCTACTTCAATCATTTAGAACATCAAAAATCCAATTTAACACCCATTAAGAAAAATGCCTCCATTAAGGCATTTCCCCCAAATTATAACAAACTTTAAAAGAATATCAATATCGTTTAAGAGAATCTGTTGTATTTTGGAGATTTGGCGATCGCCTTACACTGGTAATACCATAATGTTGTCTCAGGCTTCGTACTAATCTTCAGAAATCCCCAGTTTCAGGAGTTCCCCGTGTAATCCCGTAAAGTCACTCGACTATTAATTGAAGTGTTTGTTTCAAGATTAAGGAAATATTTTAAATAATAATGAAGGTTTAACGTCTGGGAAGGGGACGGGACAATGGGGTGAATTATGGAAAGAGATTTTAATTTTTGTAGTATTTTATGAGTTTACTTCTAAACTTTTTTCAGTTTAATATTTTACCTCTATAATTGCCTCGTTGGCCGAGTGGTCGCGAGTGCGACTACCGGGCAAGGGGTCTCGGGTTCGATTCCCGGGTCGGGCAAAGTATACTAGGTTTTTAAAAAATTCTCAGTAGTAGCACGAAGTCTGGAAATGTGCCCGGTATATGGCAATAGGCTCACCCCCTATTACATGGGACTCATAACATAAATAGTGAAAAGTGGGTGTTACATTGCACAGTCGTATAATGTGCACCTCTGCCTACCCCTTCGGGGATAAAAGGCGTGATGTTATGTATGTTATGTATTTTATAATTCAAGGAGGATGAAAAAAGCGGATATAGTCTCTTGAAGCAATGTCTATGGGACCTGACTATTATAGACTTACACGGAGAATACACACTTTGACACGAAGGACATCTGTCGCATGACATGTCAAAAAAGTCAAAAGTCTAAATCATTTATTTCAATTAGACCAGGATGGCACTTTCGAACATCAACAACAAAAATTTAGAAGTGAAGCTAGTTACTCATTCCTGGGTGTAGATTCCTATGGAGAAGAACGAGCAAGAAACTCCATGACCCGTCATTACACTTCATACATTACGGTGTTGCAAGTACACGCAAACAATTATTTATTTATTTATTCATTTATACGAATAGAACGGTACACAAAATTACTCAATAAATATACAATTTAAAGAAATAATTATACTGCCTCGTTGGCCGAGTGGTCGCAAGTGCGATTGCCGGGCATGGTCTCGGGATCGATACCCGGGTCGGGCAAAGTATTATCGGGAAGCTAATGATTCGAATGGAGAAGAACAAGCAAGAAACTACATTTAACAGAAGAACAATTTTTGCAGATTATTCACACAATCTGCACTAATAGTCACATATTAATTCTGTGATATTCAATTTTTTCAACCAAAAACAAAAATCTTTAAAGCCTGGATAAGTACTGGATAAGTACCTAGTAAGACATTAAATAATAGCAAAATTAATCTTGTTGTAGTGCCCCTGCATAACGGTTTAATTTAATTTCAAATAATTTTAATCTAATTTTAGACTTTAATATAAAATTTTTAGGGTACGTCCACATCTGCCGAATGCGCCGCGAATGTGCCATGAGCCGTTTGCGAACTGCCCGTGAGCTGCGCACGTGCAGTCACGGCAATGGTGTGGTGCTCAACTCATAGAAGGTTCGTATAAATAATGATTTTAAGACGACGCGTGCAAGTTCACGAGTCACTCGCGCATTCGCGAATCATTTGCATTCATAAGATGTGGACGCGCCCTATGTTATTACAATGAGCTAATTTTAGCATTCCTTTAGCAAGATAATTGTATAAATTATAATAGGGTTTGGTACCAACATAGTAGCATCTGGTATGCGATCCGTTTTGTAGGAGATTAGTTCAGGACATCTGTGTCCTTTAGCTATTGTTTTAAATTTTAATATTATAATATAAAACTTTCTTGAAATCTTTTGCTTTAGTTCATTTAAATAGAAATTAGTTGATTTGGTTTTGAAATTAGTGAATATATTTTGGACTTATAATGAGTAACTATATTAAAGTGCACCGTGGGTTTAAAACATAACATAACATAACATCACGCCTTTTATCCTCAAAGGGGTAGGCAGAGGTGCACATTATACCACTGTACAATGTAACACCCACTTTTTACTATTTATGTTTTAAAAAAGTGTACAAAATTTTTAATTTCGAACCTCCATTATAGTAAAAATATTTTTTAAGAAAACAATGTATGCAACAGTGAAAGCGTAGCTTATATTTGAAAATTTAAGTGCAAACAAGAAAAATGCTTGGGAACACAACTTTTATAAGTTGCGTTTTTCTTTAAAAGAATATTTGTAATAATAAAGGTATGAAAATAGTGTCTTATCTTCAAGTTGTAGTTGTAATAAATACAAATGTTCAACAAAATCACATATTATTTTAAGTGGGGATAATCATCGAATGATTTCTCCCGTCTGGGTGAAGCGGGAGTGTTAGACTCTTACTGACTAAAAACAACCCCGTTCCTACTCCTGCCCTTCGAGCCGGGGCCTCGTCAACCCGCTAAGTCCACTGCGGCTACGTATCGGCGTCAGCCCTATTGGGTCTCATTCGTAGTGGTGGTTCTTTGAGACACGCGAGGAACGGGACGAGCGGCCGTACGCTCGGTACGTTTGGCCACTATCTCACACTGGTAGTAAACGATGATGCGGCCTAAGATCGAACACATTTTTAAATTATAAAATTTAAATTTCTCACTTTCCAAATTATATTTTTTAGAATATTGGGTTGTATAATGGCAATATGTTCACATGATTCTGACAAGACAAGATGAAAGAAAAATAAAAACATTATGAGAAACTTGTGTAAACAAGTTTGTTTTCTTAAAACAAATTAACACATACATTAAATCACGCGTTTTATCCCCGGAGGGGTAGGCAGAGGTGCACATTACGGCACTTGAAGCCACTGCACAATATAACACCTACTTTTCACTATTTATATTATGAGTCTGCCTCGTTGGCCGACTGGCCAAGTGCGACTGCCAGGCAAGAGGTCTCGGGTTTGATTCCCAAAGCAAAGTATTACTGGGTTTTTAAGACAATTTTCAGTAGTAACACGGAGCCTGGAATTGTAACCGGCAATAGGCTCACCCCCTATTACATGGGATTTAAAGAAATAATTATGGTTTAATTTAATTTCATGCGTATTGCTTACATAGATAGAATAAACAGGTTTCACTGAAGATTTAATTCTACCCTATATAGTTACGGTCTATGTAATCTCAGAGCATTGTGGAAATTCAGTAAAATGAGTTGGAGAACGTCTAGCAAATCATGCAACACATGAGCGTAATGCCTGTAAGTAAGCTAAATTTAGCTAGGTTTTGTCTAACTTACATAGGTACAACAATACTACTGTTATTCTCGTATTCCTCACGACACTTATATTTAAGCAATAATGCTCCGAATAGTTGTTGAACCGTAAATAACTTAAGAACTAAATAAATATTGGGTTTTAAAGACTTTGTTTTAAGGCTTAAGCTGCCTCATTGGCCTAGTGGTCGCAAGTGCGACTGCCGGGCAAGGGGCTCGGGTTCGATTCCCGGGTCGGGTAAAGCAATACTGGGTTTTTTTTTAAATTATCAGTAGTAGTAGCACGGAGCCTGGAATTGTGCTCGGTATATGGCAATAGGCTCACCCCCTATTACATGGGACTCATAATATACCTCTACATAGTGAAAAGTGGGTGTTACATTGTACAGTGGCATAATGTGCACCTCTGCCTATCTCTTCGGG
Organism: Spodoptera picta; assembly: GCA_038387885.1. Lineage (NCBI taxonomy): Eukaryota > Metazoa > Arthropoda > Insecta > Lepidoptera > Noctuidae > Spodoptera > Spodoptera picta. The sequence continues at coordinate 3,225,912 of JAZHFQ010000036.1, read as the reverse complement.
GATAAAAGGCGTGATGTTATTTTATGTCTTTAGGAATTTCAGCTGATTTTGAAATGCAGTTTGTTGCGAATTTAAAAAAAAGAAAGTCAATGTCAAAGTTTGGTAGATTTAGACGTACCACTAAAACTTTTTTGCTCAGCCTAAAAATATGGTTACACATGCTAATTTTAATTACGAAAGCATGCTTCAATTGAGCACTTGTCGCTTCATAGCATGTGTGTTGGACCGCCTACCACAGAAATACTCTTGTTGTTGTTCCTAAAAATAAAGTTGATAAAAAAATATTTTAATATTTTCTATGTTGCATAAAATTAGCTTGCTAATTTTAATTAGCTTGCTAATTTTAATTGCTGCTATATTAATTTTAATTTCAAATGTTTTATTAATTTTAAATGCTTTGCAAATTATTCGCAAACATGCTTAGGTTTGCGAATCGACAGGTATTACATTTTGAACATTTTAAATACATGCTCAATTGCATTTTAAGCATTCTATTTTACAGCATGATTAATAGTACCTTTAGCATTTTTAGGCTTGCTAAACTAATGATAAAAATCTCAATGTTTATGTTCATACATACTCTAATAGAACCAGGAAATACAGCAAGCACCACTAAAAGCACGTTCGTGACCTTTCAATTCCCGTCGTAACAACTCTTTACATATTTTCTTAGATACGACAAAATCCTTAGACAAACACCTACCATATTCCCAAAGTCTAACAACACCATAGCTATAAGTGTAAATAAAACTCAAAATGAACCGTGCGTATCTATCCAAACAGCTAAAGTCAATCCTAACGAACGTAAACCCTTATATATTTTCACATCCACGTTTGATTTTCAACCGTCCCTTTCTAGAAAGACGTGTTAAATTCCCCTGACAGTTGAACGTCTAAGACCTCATTTCTACGTGGCAAATGGGAGTAAGGAAAGAGATCGGTCATTTGGTACCGAGTCTTGGAATCGTTTGTAATGTAATCGGGTTCGGTTAGGGGTAACATCAGTGGTATTAAGTAGGCTCACTCTTTGAGTTATTGCTATGCGATATGAATTTTGAGACGATTCAGAACTTATTGTTGTAGGTCATTCGACCTTTATGACTTTGTTAGATGAGGTTTTATTTGTGGAGATGAATAGAAATTTTCATGAACTAGTTGTACCTCCCGCCTTGAGGAACGCTTAGATTTTCTTTAGTGTTGTGGGTGCGCTTGGAAACATACAAGTTCAAATACACATGACATACAGACCTGGAACAACAATTTGTAGATCAAACAAAGAGTTGCGTAGTTGCGAGTTCGTGCGGGTATCGAACCATCGCACCAGCCGTGCCATCAGAAGAATTAAAAACTTATAGAATGCCGACGACAATGCCGACGACGCATGAAAAAAAAATATACGTTGCAGAATATTTTTAACAGTCTACTTTTAACAATTTTATCTAGTTTAGTATATAGCTTACTGTTTACAAATTGCAAATATAAAAAGTAAACGCCATTTTAATTAAGCTTTACATCCCTACACATAAAGAAATTGAACGAAAAATTTTTCTCGATCGGACACCCATTCGAGTGGGGCTCTCTAAAATGGCAACTGCGTGTAAAATTCTCGATATAAAACGAATACTTTAAAAGCAAAAAATCATTCACCATAACACTTAACTCTCACTCTCAAAAAACTGGTCAAGTGTGATCCAGTCTATTTCATTGGGAATCTCCAATACAATACAATCGTATACAAACCTATTTTGTTGCAAAAACATTATTAAATTGTATTCTATCGTCTTTCTTTGAATGTTTCTATCACTTACATCGTTTAATGCATCAGATACCAAGTCACACTGTTTGTAATTTCGTTGTTTTTAAATACTGGTATTCATGTTGATCTATCGTAACTAGCTTCCTTAAACGAGTAATGTAGGATAAAATCCACTACCTACGAAAAATTGTCTTGATTTCATTTCGTCTATTCAGTGACATGGTCCCTAAAAACATGAACACCCATTTCACACTTGCAAAATTTCAAAGGGCTCTTATGTCACAAAAGAAAGGTGGAGGACGATAAGAGTGATCGGTTCCCACTTGGACGATAGCCGTTCTTCGACCATTCCGATTTGTAATCAACATATATAAAGAAAATCGCTGTGCTCCTGTAATCTGACGTCAAACGGGCTCATTCCGTCCGACATGGCGTTGGCAAATGAACTCAACCTTTTTAGGGCCGTCAAAAGGGTAAGTGCGAAATGAGCACTACAGTCTGACGTGGATGTAGTGTTACTAGAAATGGTTGGGTACTGGAATATTACTATGCAGTTTTTGGTAAGTCCTTCAGTTTTTACAAATGTTGAAATATATTACTTAAATATTTAATTTACGCTGGCTGCGAGAGCATTTACATCCGTAATGTATGTATTTAATTGCTATATTTAAAGAAGAATAATAGAAAGTGGACGCTCGATGGTTGTTAAATTTCAAAATTACTATAACCATACTCCAGCTTAACCACCTCCAGCAACACTAAGTTTTTCCTGTCGAAGGACTGCAGGAAGAGATTCCTACGGGAATATGTAGTACCTATGTACCTCCAATTTATTTATATGTGTTCTCCTGTGTACTGTCTGTGTGTTGTGCATAAATAGATAAATAAATAAATAAAATACCTTCTCTAAAGAACCTTAAAGGATTTGACGCTAACATTTTTTTTTGCTTATAAAACCTTCATTTCAAGTCGAAATGTAACAGATAGAATTGAGCACAATATATCTTTACCTGAATTACTCAAATATGTAACAAAAAAAAATTGACGTATCAGCACTTACGCCTTTATTGGCCTGGGGGTGCGATATAAATACATCTGCAAGAAAATCTGTATACGATTTGAATAACGTCAGATAATAAACATTTAAAATGTTGTTGAAGTTACTATTATAAAAAGTATAACATGTTTATGGTCGGCTACACAAGACCAGCAACTTGCCACTTATCATTATTTTAGTACGAGATCCCCTGTTGGATGCTCGCCAAACCGGTGTGGAGATGATTTTCCGATAAACTTCATACTAGAACCGCAAAATGAATTATTGTTGACTGGTATTATTCAGTGTATAGTGCAGCTCCTTGAGTTTCTTCTGTTACAAATATTTTTACATTAATATGATTCAAAGTTGAAAAAAAAACAAGTAAATATAACAACTGCTACTTATCCTGATAGTTAAAATATAATGTAACATCGCCTTTTTACCCCCGACGGGGGGTAGACAGAGGTGCACATTACGGCACTTAATGCCACTGTACAATCAAATGTAACACCCACTTTTACTATTTATGTTATGAGTCCCATGTAATAGGGGGTGAGCCTATATTGCCATATATATTAGAAAAACAAATACAAAATAGTATTTTCAAGACGCTTCCAGAATCTTCTATACAGCTATATAACTGTTTATACGTATTAGCACGAACGGCTAACAGCCTCGTGTTGCGAGTGTTACAATCAAAGGCTGCGTCAGACCCTCAGTTAGTTTGTCGCTTCATTCGTCATTCCAACAACCTCATTGGTACGTCATGTCCCAAAAAGGATCCTGATTGGATTACTAAAACCTTCTTGAATAATTACTGTTAGTAAAATGTTAATTTGTAATCGAGAACAAACATTGAAATTGGATGCTTTTCTTTTGTGAAACAAATTCGTGTTTATTTAGTGTTCAATGAAGGTTTATTTAAGTGTGATCGTTTTGATTTTAGGCTATGATAGGACTTGTAGAACGTCCGCAGTATACTAAGTTATCTTTAATCAACTGTAATAAGACTAAATTGATTTATTTATTTAATTGCGGTCGTGATTGTTATTTAAGCATATTTAATCAAGGATTAACGTTTGGTATTCAACACAAATGCCTTAAGGAATAAATAAAAAAAAAACAGTTCTCCGAAATGTAACTTGTGAGAAAGGCAGTTTTATTAAGACAAAAAAATGTTACCAACTTACAAAATTAACCAACTGGAAACAATGTTGTCAGTATAAAAGGTATTACATTGATTTATACCAACAATGCCATTGATGCACATTTCAGTCTTCATATCACTAATTATATATTGGTCTGAACAGACTTCACAGCCCAACTCTAACCATGAAGTTCCCACAATGAATATCCGAACAAAGCACAACAAAACTAAAAATTAAATATAATAATCACAAGTTTTTTAAAAACAAAACATTATTCTTCAGCCATAGGCTTGTATTAAAAGGGTTGAGAGACTGTACCTGAGGTAGGAAACTTTTAGATCTCAAAGTACGTAGTTTGAAAAACTAATGGCGAAGTTTTTACATAACAGAAGTTTCGCATCGATTTTAATATATTTACATATTATGTATCAAGCGTCTTCGGTCTGAAGTTCAAGCTATGATAGAGGTAGAATGTTTTCTTGTAGTATTCCTTTTTTAAATATACTTTTTTAAAATTTGTTCGGTAAATTATTTTGATACCTCGTTGGACGATTGGTTGTAGGTGCTGTGCAAGAGGACTGGATTTAATCAATGAATTTAAAAAAATAACTATTATTTTTAATTGTTTTTGCGATTTATTGTTTATGCTGTATAAAGTTCTAAGCCTTGGACAAGGACAACGAACAAATCGACAAAACTGTTAAGCACAATGTTTGTTAAATAAAATTATCTGCTACTGTCATTTACACAGTGTGCATGTGTGGGTAATTTCATATTACTGTGTATAAAAATATTCGTCCACCACATTCACATTGGTATTTTCATTCTTGTGTCGGTATACGTATTTTTATAATTTAATGCATGGGTAAGGTTAAAGCTATTTACAATCATTGATATGACCCGACATTTTGACTGTCATTATCGTAGTGCTCGTGGTCGATTGGTTAATGAGCACGCTTTTATCGTCTTACAAGGATCAATGATGATGTGGGTTCTATTCTAGCTAAAAAAATTTTTTTATTTTACCTTTTTGTTTTTCTTTTTTTTTTGTTTTTTGTAATATCAGGCTATAAAAGAAGCAAATGAGTCGGTAAATAAAACAATACCAATTTTTATTACAATTAATTTATTTATTATACAAATATGTGGTTTATATTCAATATTTATATCTAGTAATTATTTATATACCACATGTTAAGTTTAAAGTTTTTAAATCATAATTAATAGATATGACAATAAACCTCATAAGTAGTCGAATCGGGAAGTATCATGCGGTAATGCGATGGCAGCAACATTTTTTATTAAGTAATAAACAAATACAACATTCTTGTTTTGTAATTTAATAAAACATTAAGTAATAAACAAGTAAAACATGTAAAAAAATTACACTGAAATTTCAACATGTTATTTCTTGAAATGGGCGACTTTTTGTCATTGGAATCTTCCATTAATTATCTATTTTACGACCGTTGTTATAAGGTTCAATATTCAGTGGGCTGTATGTTAGTAAAAAAAATGTGACGAATGCTATGGAACGATTTTAACATTCATGACCTTTAGAATCATCCCGAAACTTTGAATTAGTTAAAGATGGGCGTAAATATAATATTTCAATCAAGCTCGAAATCAGTTAAATAAATTTGTTAATGAAAAATTAAAGTGAAGTGAATCAACATGTTGAATAGAAAGAAATTATGACAATTTCTAACCACAAAACAATAACATCACTTCACCGTATGCTCTAGACAGCATTTTAATATTCTTAAAAAATATAAACATTATTGTAAGTTAATTTGAATAAAGGCTACATTACGTTTTGTAAAATATTCAAGTAATCATGACTGTTACTGAGACCAGATATTTTCACGAGATCACCGGGACCCATAAAAGACATCCAACCCCAATACCCGACAGTAATACGGCCACTGGTCTACAAGGCAATTCGCAATTCGTATACCTTTCTCCATCTTTTGTCCACAATATTTTACGCCCATCCTTATGCGACTTGAAAGTCTTTTCGTCACTAAATATAACCACACTGTTCGCCCAATCAAAATTAATAAAGTCCCTAGCAAATTCTAATCGCTTTTGCTGGTGCACCACAGATAACAATATTTTCTTCGCTGGCTTTCTGCACCTTAAACCAGCAGAATGCAGGTGTCTCCGTACAGTTTGTATTGAAACATTCAGTGCTGTCACTGTAGTGTGTGTTGGCAGGAACGGATCGGCCTTGTGCCAGACTACGATGTCGTAGTGCCGAGCCATGAATTTGCCTTTGGTTTAGGCCCACGTCGACGATGTTCAACGTCACCTGTCTCCGCATATCTGTGCACCCATAACTGCACGGATCTCCTCTGTTGTTACCAAACAAATAAGTATTTAAAATACCAGGAAATACTTTACAGGAATTAAAGTTACTTAAAAATAATAATAAATATAATTAATATCTATAAGTAACTATAAATTATAAACACAATGTTAGAATAATAATTTATAATCAAGTAGTGGGGTAAGGAATAAAAATCCCTATCCAGATATGTTTTAAAGAAACACTCCTAACAAAAACAAGTCAAGTTACAATACAATTAATAATAAATTATTAATATATCTTTATAATATTGAACTTCATAATAAGTTGCAATAATTATTTTATTCTAGTGCAAAAATTGATAGGTGTGTCGAGTTACAAAATGGAATAAATATTATTTAGAATATCAACTTTGTATCTTATTTACTCACCGATATCATTAAACGCCTTGCAATTTCAGTTATTGGTATGTTTTGCTCACGCAAAACAATGATTTCAGCCTTTTTAAATGTTGAGAGGTGTTGGAACATCTTGTAAAAATAAAAATAACTTTGCACTCGAATATGAGTAGCGTAGCAATAAACTATGAAATCCTCATACATTGACAACTAAGAACGCAATTATTTTGTAAGTCGGGTGATTTGAAAAACTTGTTTTATATAGTCGGTAGTTTCTTCATAAGCGGGTAAAACAAAATTCCATGGTCGCCACAAACATTACAAATATACTCAGGTATCGAACCATTAAGAAAGCATAGTTAATAACTTTTTTACTGTTTTTTATCTTATTTAAGTTGGTTGAAATGCATGAAACAAATGAGATTATTCTAAATAATAAATAACTAGAACTAAATATAAATAAAAGATATTATAGGTATAAATAAATCTAAAGTATTTACTGTTATAATTAACATAAGATTTAGAAAAATAGGATAAGAAAAAAAAGAAAAGATTTAATTGTTTAAAATTTCAAATATTTGATAAATTAATACTAAAACAACATGTGAATGCCGGAATCGATCCGGCGGCACTTTACTTGACAACTGGAGGCGATAACCATTGCGCCAAGCGCGCTGTAGATGAGATTATTGAAATAATGTATATCATTCAGTAACATAAAAATACGATAAGAAAACACTATAGTTATATGGGTATTGTATAGCTCGATCGTTCATTATTTGATTTCGATTTATTCAAAGTTTGTTATGAGTATTTTTATCTTTACCCTCGTTTTTATTTAAACTTATTTACTAAATTATTACGTATACCGACACAAAATGATATTTAAATACCAAGATGTGTGTGATAGACGAATGTTTCTAGAGGTATACATATCTATTAATATGAAATTACCCACACATGTATATTGTGTAAATGATAGTAGTGTCGATGTGTGCTGCGAACTAATTAGCGGAGTTTTGTGTACATTTGAACGGTTACCTGTACAAGTAAGAACTTACCTACAAAACATCTATTATTTTAAATTAAAATTTTTACAAACATAAAACAATCGCCCCAGTCCAAATCAGATGGTATCTCCACAAAACTAAAGTACTTTAACGAAATAATCGGGGATCAAAATGGCCCCCTAAACAAGAGATCAAAGGGCTCTTTTGAACTCTTTTAAAGGCATAACGAATAGAAATTAACTTGAAACGAGTTAACTCGGTGATTATAAAGATCTGTTTATTTTGTGGACAAAGAAAAAAAATAATGGTTTAAGTTTTGTTTGATAAAAATGTAAAATATGTGAATTTTAAAGATAACGGTAATGCTTTCCTATTTTGTGACGGAAAACAATGTGTAAGAGATTTTATTTTTACACTAGCTGACCCGGCAAACTTCGTACTAAAAGCTTTTTCTCACCTTTTAAACCTTCCCTAGACTTCCACGAACGTATCAAGTCCAAAATTAGCCAAATCAGTTCAGCCGCTCTCGAGTTTTAGCGAGAGACTAACGAACAGAAATTAATTTTTATTTATATAGATAGATTAGATTGGACTGAACCACTATCTCGCCTGGTGATAAGCGATTATGTGGCCTACGATGGAGCACGTCGACCCATAAGCAAAAAAGTACAAGTTGATAGCAAAAATACCAATAAAAATTACAATAAGTTCCTGCGAAATGCTACAATATTCTGGCCACGAAGCAATACCAGTGAACACGGAAATAATAATTTGCTATTAATTTCCAGAGCATCGAGTAACCGAAGCAGTCTATAAAATTCACCCGGGCCTTGAAGACACCCTTCAGGAAATACAGACTCTGGTAAAGAATTCTACTCCTTAGCGTAAGCACAAGGAAGCTAGATGCGAAGCGCTTCGTGCGTGTGGACGAGACATCTACCATGAATCGGTGACGCTTTGCCGATTGTCTTGTGGTACGATGATGGAAAGGACTAGATCCTTCTAATATTTTAAATGCGAAATTTTGTATGATTGATTACCTAACCTCTACTGTAACGTGGCAAATAAATCATGCTAAAGTGTGGGAGAGCCGGCTCGACTGGAGTGATACCACTGCCCTATAGAAAATCGACGTGAAGCAACGCTTGCGTTGTGATTCGTCGTGTGAGTGAGGTTACCTGAGGCCCAATTACCCTCCCCTTTCCCTCTTCTATTCCGCAAAAGGCCAATAACTCACTTGTAACGCATCATGTGTTCCGGGTGTCCATGGGCGGCGCCGATTGCTTACCATCAGGTGATCTGTCCGATCGTTTACCGGCTTATCCCATAAAAAACAATACTATTGATAGCTAGCCAGCAATAGTAAGTATAAGTAAGAGCACCGATTTCGACTGCAATTTGGCTTCCATTGTCAAACCAATGAATTTTACCAATTAACTCCCAGTGTAACCACAACTTTACACTTCTAGAAAATACCTAGTATTCGTTCTTTGAACTACTTCCGAGGTGTCCAAGTAATTTGTTCCTATGAACTCAAGAAGTAAGAAGGCGATCTCTTTGTAAGGTCCTCCGACAAACAAGAATGTTCGCAGATTAATCCTCTATGCAATGACACTGCTTTACTTAGAGGTACATTTCATTCCTCAAAAGGAATTGAAATGCATTTCTTCGTTCTTTGATTACAAAGTGGAAGAAAAGAATTTAATATGAAATAAGATGTTTTTTCCTATTTTGAATTGTTTCGTGTTAAGTTTGTTGGATCTTGTGTTAATCTAATGGAATTCTTGCACTTGTCTCCAGATTCTCAGGTCTCTTTATACAAAAATTACTTTATCACAAAAATGATAAATTAAAACTAAGGCGTATTTAAGAGAATGTTGTTATCGTAGCAAATGGAAGCGTGCGTCGAAGATAGCGCGACGATCTCCGGCTACGTTAAGTGCGGTAGCTCGCCGCCAGAATCAGACTCGAGCGTATGGCGCGTCGCGTTCCACGCGCGCCTCAAAGAGCCATCAGACCACCACAGATGGGGCCCAATAAGACTGATACCGATGCGTAGCAGCGATGGACTTAACTGGTTGACGGAGCTCCGGCTCGAAGAGCAGAAGCAGAAACGGGGTAGTTCCCCAAGGCAGGAGAAGTCATAGGATGATTTCCCCCCAAAAGGTATTATAGCAAATAAAGACCTACAAATCTGGTAGTACCTAAAAAGTAAATAACACATTTTCTATTGAAAACTCAGACTAAACCTTAACTTCCACAAACTAATACTAATACGCTCTAAAATCAAAATGAGATAAAACTCAAGTTTAAGAGATATTAAACAAAAGCAGTTTGTGTAGATACTATTATATTGTACGTTCGAGATAATTTGTTCCTCTTTTGTTAGTTTAAAGCGAAAATTCAGCTCAGTGGTTGTACTTGCAATGTGCTGCATTTTACGTGAAGACAAACATAAGACCAATGCATGCATTAGGTGTCTGCTTGTTCGGAAACGCTACACTAAGTGGATAAGAACGTTCTAGAGAAAAATATCATGCAATCATTTGTAAAATAAGCTTTATTTTGGTTGTGATAAGGTATTATTTTTAAAGTAAATTATTTGACTTTATGTTATTAACCGATTTAAAAAAAAGGGATTCTCAGTTAGACCTGTATGTATGTATATTTGTGCGCGATTATCACGCAATTGGCTGAACCGATATAGAAATTAGATACTTTTAAGTGTGGGACAGTCATGCTTCGGCACGAATGGGCCGGCTCGACCGGAGTGATACCACGGCCTCACAGAAAACCGACGGTACGGTTAGCCGGTAAACGAGCAGACGGATTACCTGATGGTAAGCAATCGGCGCCGCTTATGGATACCCGAAACACCAAGGCGTTACAAGTGCGTTACCGGCCTTTTGGGAATTGGAAATTTGAGGATTGTGGAGGATATGGGGATTTGGGAGACTAGGGAGGGGGGTAATTGGGCCTCCGGTAGCCTCACTCACACGACGAAACACAATGCAAGCGTTGTTTCACGTCAGTTTTCTGTGAGGCCGTGGTATTACTCCGGTCGAGCCGGCCCATTCGTGCCGAAGCATGGCTCTCCCACACAATTCTAACGAAAGCAGTGAACGTATGCCATACATTTTGTCGACCCATTTTTCAATAACCCTCGTTTGTTTTTCTATCTCGCCTAAACTGACAGAATATCAGATTTCACCACAAGAGGAGATCGCACAGTAACAAAGATAGGCTTTAGCTAATAGCTTCTATTTTGCGAACATTGGATCTGGCTCTCATTTTACTATCAAGATTCGCTTCCTGATTTTATTTTGTTCTTAGCTCGATAGTGAAAATTAGGTAGATAAGGAAATGCACTTAAACGAAGGCAGATTTTCAAAACAAAAAGACGCCTCTAATACGTGGATGTCTTTTAACCAATTTGGTCTTAGATTTTCGTCCATCAGCGCTTTGTATTAAGTGGTATAATTCTAATTGACTTTATATTGACTATTAGAACAACAGCCTTTTATCCCCGAAGGGTTAGGCAGAGGTGCACATTACGGCACTTATTGCCACTGTACTATGCAACACCCACTTTCCACTATTTATTTTATGAGTCCCATATAGGTACCGGGCACAATTCCAGGCTCCGTGCTACTGCTGAGATTTTTTCAAAAAGCCCAGTAGTAATAATACTAATACTTTGCCCGAACCAGGAATCGAGCTCAAGGCACCTTGATCAGCAGTCGCACTTGCGACCACTCGGCCACTTTAACTTTTAGAGTCCTTTATTAACCTCTGTGTGTTATATTTGAGGCTTAACTTATTTATAATGAACGCTATTCTGTCGATTGTAGCTAAATGAAACAAAAACTAAATTTAACCTTTTTACCAAAAGTTAATTTTGATTTAAGTGATAAATTGCCATAAACTTCAGTAATAGCAAAAAAATATATTTGCATGACTCAACATCCAAAGTTGGCACATGCTTGGAAGTTCTAGTTAGGTCGAACAAATAGAATAGAATTTATTGAAATTGCATTTTCAATCTCAACAGAATTTATTGAAATAGAGGTATATTTACAAAATGAACATTCAGACTTTGACTGCCAATAAAAATCTGTTGAAGGTAAATCCTCCGCTAACGTCGGTCACCGGTGACCCCCATGGCGTTTAACGTGATAAGCTAACAGTAACAGGGTTTCCTATTACAATAATGATACAATACAGAGCTTAAGAACATACTAAAATTCAAATATCAATAAAGGTATATTGACAGTGCTTCGGAATTTCATTATTTGATAGGAGATTGCCTGATCTAAGTTAGATCTAAGTTAATTTTTAACCTGTGTTTCAGGCCATTACTATATCAACACAGGTACATTCACTCAAAACGTAGACATACATTTTTGATGTATATACATAATACTCCAGGTTCATGTAACATTTCAATAAAGGTCATCGTCCTCACGGAAATGAATGAAATCCAATTCCCGAAAGATTGACGATAATAGCGAGTGTGGCAAAATTTGTTCCAAATAAATTGTCTTGTCGAGTGAATGATTATACCCGGGTCGACGAGATTGCTCTAATTAAATAGATCTATCGACGGAACTCAGCTAAACAGTGTTTGTGTCTATCTATTTTTAAGTCTCAGTTCATGATAATTGTTTTGGTTTACAAAAGAAAAGAGTGAAAAAAAAAACTATTTGGATAAAATAAAATGTATCCCAAATGATTTTTCTTTAAGTTTAACTATCATATCGTTAGGGATTTAATCTCATGATAGTCTGTATAGACAGTTTAGATAAGTCAGTATGTATAGCCACTCTAGCGCCCCGCTTTGCGTTTGCAACACGTCTGTAACGCCCGCGCAACGCGGTCGCTAACGCGTCGCCGACGTCTCCGACTTAAACGCTATTTTCTACCAATCTAAAACTGTTATAGCAAATAAAAAAGTACCAGTATAAAGCTGACATTATAAGGAATACAAATTTAAAAAGATTAAATAGTAATTCTGATCGTAAATAGTTATTAGTTGTATCTAAACTTGTAGTTTTTTTGTTGTTTCTCTAACACATTTAAGATAGATATTCTTACAACGACATAACCCTTCAAAAAATAAGTCATAACAAAACACAAAAAAACATATCCTCATCATCATCTACAGGCTATAAGTGGCCACTGCTGATCATAGGCCTCTTCTCGAACGGAGTAGGTTTGAGCATTAATCCACGCTTGCTCAATGTGAGTTGGCGATTTCCAACTTACAATTAGAAATTATAAGCCCAGGTTTCCTCTCGATATTTTCTTTCACCGTTTGGAAGTGATGTCTAAATAACCTTAGAAAGTATACTCCGAAAAGTCACATTGATATACATATGTATGCCGAATATACCGATGGAAAAACAAGTCACAATCAAATACATAAACATACATAATCTACCTGTCAAAATCAAAAATAGTGTCGCAAGACAGAATGTGGAAGCAAATAAAGTAGAAAAATTTAAAAATAGATTTTTCAGAATTTATCTCGTGAAATTGTCCGTGAAATTGCTCGTTGGGGCATGAAGCAGGCTAAACGTTATGCCGCTTGTATCGCTGCATCTTCTCTGAGATTGTGAAAGATATTAGGGCGCCAAGAAATGAAATATCACACACTGACAGTTCTGCATGACAGGAATGAAGTATAGAAAGCTGGGTAGGAATTTCCTTTGAATAATTTGAGGCTTTGATAAGTTGTGATGAGTTTTGTCGTATTAATGATCAGACATGACATAACGAAGACATGCTACTTCATCTTATAATGATGGGTAAGGTGGAAGGGAAGAGAACCGCTGGGCAAAGGAAAAAGTCATGGTTGCGTAATATTCGGGAGTGGACTGGTATCAGCTCTATGGAACAACTTTTCCAAGGATCAATTCAAAAAGTTGACGGCGGTTGGCCGTCAACTTTTTGAATTGATTTAGGAATAAAATGGTACCACAAGAAGAAGAAGAAGAATGATCATCACGTAGTCAGTGACTGTTCACTGCTAGACTATGGGTTTCCGCTATACTCTAGGGTTAGCGATAAATTACATGCCTGGTAGTTTGGAGATAGTAGCACGAAAGGTTCAAGTTTATAACCAAGGGCAACATTCTGTTCTTAGCCAAATATCCCTTAGGGCTTTATTTCACTGACACCACGGCATCACGACTGATTGCGCTGCCATCGTGTTCTTTCTGGTCAAATATTATAGTTCTTAATGCCTCTTATGATATTCACCGATACTTATAAGACGAGTAGGTGATAAAAATGTAGGTATTCTACTCTAACGTCCGTCACAAAAATCCCAACCGCAAAAAAAATATAAATGGTATGATAATAAACTAAAGTGTCACTACTAAATTGTTCTTCTTAAATCCTTGAAAAGTTAAACGTAACCTACGTTTAACTTTTCTAGAAGTTTGGGAAATTTTGAAACAATCCAAGATACCCTATTAGCTTCTTAACAGGCACACTTAATGAACTAAATTAAATCTTCCTTGAATTTAGAGCAGCTTTTACAAACCTTTTCCATTTTCTGTTTTGTTGTTTTCATGAGATGTTTTAATCATTTTATAAGAAAAACTTAAGCTTTATTTACCAACTACCAACGTTATGTCGCTTGAAGTAACAGTTAGAACTTTGACATTCAGAAAAAATAGGTAGAAAGGAATCTACAGTAAATACACACACTTTTTTCGATATCTTATTTGTTGCTAAAGTATATAGTTATTACACATTACATTACACAACATCATGCCTTTTATCCCCGAAGAGGTAGGCAGAGGTGCATATTATGCTACTGTACAATGTAACACCCACTTTTCACTATTTATGTTATGAGTCCCATGTAATAGGGGGTGAGCCTATTGCCATGTACCGGGGACAATTCCAGACTCCGTGCTACTACTGAGATTTTTTTTAAAACCCAGTAATACTTTGCCCGACCCGGGAACCGAACCCGAGACCCCTTGCCCGGCAGTCGCACTTGCGACCACTCGGCCAACGAGGCAGTCATATAGTTATTTCTAGTATTTTTTTATATTTGATGGGCCGAAGTTTAACCACTATCTCACCTGGTGGTATATAATTTTCATTATTACTAAATAGTTTAAAATAACGACTGCAACTCATGTGAAAATCACCAATTGTGTGAAATCAAAATGACTAATTCAAAAACAAACATAATGGTTTTCATTTTTAATAAGAAACGACGTATTTTTAATTTTAATAAAGCCGAAATACGCTAGTTAGTCGGCAACAAGGGTATCTGGCAACAAATGGAACAGGGTGAGCAGTGGCTTATTCACAAATCCTGCTGACTGCAGGGAATGAGCTGATTCTGTGGAACGACATCGAAACGGTGCGAAAACCATAAAATTGGTTCTCACTTGTTGTGTAAGCGTAGGAGAAGCTAAATAAAGATGTTCTTGTATATATTTTGCTAAATATGTCGAAAATTAATGCTTCATTTTTTTCATTATCAAACCTATTTGGGTTTCCTAAATATCCAACCACTGACCACAATAATAAAAAACTACTTTGGAACCAAAAAAAAATATTTTTCAAATCAACATGGACTTAAGAATTTTAGATCATTGTAAATGTAATTGTCTAGCTAAATAAAATTAGCATAAGGTAAGGACATGTTTAATAAAAATAAGGTCACTGAAGTTCACAAAAGACAGAGAACGAAATAAATAACAATGTCCTAGAAAACTATATATCTCGCAAATAAATCGATGGTCCCAATAACAGCTGTGACAGCCAGCACCGCAATGCACCACGACGGATTATCAGACTCGACTTTTTTCAATTAACATGCCAAATGAGCCTTGCTAAGAATTATAAGGAGCATAAACATTTGTTCGCATTTAAAATTGAATTTACGACTACATTTTTACACAATTTGTTGTAAAATTGAATGTAAGATTAATGTTCGAATGATGTTTTTATCGTTCGAATTTTTTGTGCTTTCTTTTATTTGTTTTTTTTTGTTTCAAACTAATGTCTGATAAAAATTGCGAGATTATATTTTTGAAGTCCTAATATTTTGTGGCTTTAAATTTTATTGTTTTAATTTTACGAATTGTTTTTCAATTGCTTTCCATTTATTTCTTTATTATTTGGGATAAATTTTGCACGAAATGAAATTATATAAAAAGTCCAAATATATGACAAAACAGAAAAATCGTGAGTCCCATGTCAATAAGAGTCCCCCGTTTTAATTGAAAAAGAAATTGAAATTAGTGAACTTATGAATCAAAGTCATTTGGTTGTCATTCATACTCCACTTGACCATCAAAGCAATAGTAACAAATATTTATTTTCCAAACAGCATTCAATATATCAATAGACTCAGTACTGAATTTTATAAAAACACAAAGAAATTCGCACATCGGTACAAACTGCAAGCTGTTAACGAAGACGGTGTAAGTAGAGTTCTAATTAATTATACCCAACAGATGTTTCCTTGCTGGAAACTTTTCAACTGGGTGGAAACGTTCACCGTTTGTTTTAGATAATGTACCGCATTTTGTAACTGTTCTTGTGTATAGAGTTTATTTTGGAAATGCCTTCTTTTTTAGATATGTTATAGTTTAGTTATTGGGTTCGTTTTATAATGATAGTTTTTTGTATTAGTCGAATAAAGTTCTAACTATCGATCTGTAAAGATGTGATCACAATCGATTACTGAGTAGGTAACATGCTATAGTTTTTTTCAGAGAAAACGATTTGATAACGAATTTAACCTTACAGTAACCTAATTGCACCTAATTGCATAGCACAATTATAAAACCTTAATTGTCTGTCATAACACTCTCCTTATTTGCTGGGAATAATATTGTTAATAGTTTGAAAATATAATATTTGTAGTATATTTAGCTAGGGGTTTTGTTTTTAAGCGGGGGAAATCATCAAATGACTTCGCCCTGACTAAAAACCACCCCGTTCCTACTCCTGCACTTCGAGCTGGAGCCCCGGTAACATTTTGCGTTCTCCGCGGCTCCGTATCGGCATCAGCCCTATTGGGCCCCATCCGTGGTAGTACGATGGTTCTTTGAGGCGCGCACGGAACGCGAGCGAGTCTGGTCGGGCGGGGAGCTACCCGTGCTAGCTAGGGTTATTGTGCTAAAGCCATGACAAGAAAAAGCAGTAAGTAGTATTAAAAATTGTATATCTATTAATAATGTAATTAATGTAAAGTAATATAAGTTTATTAATAACACTAAAAAAACCCACTAGCACTACTATTAATATAAATAAATACTGCAATTGGCATACTGCCATATGGGCAGGGACGTCAAGCATTCGTAAATGTTCTACAGTCGGTGGCACTGTGGGCTGGGTCGTTCGAAATGGTTAATCGGACCGATTGCTGACCTACACGTTATACCCGTGAACGGGTGCCTTCTGCTGGAACAGGTCGGCTCGCTCATCGTGCTGGTGGGCTGATTCAGTACGGTTAGTGTAAGATAATAAGATTATAATAATTAGGTAACAACATAAAATATCTTGTATAGGAGTATTAGTGGTTGGCGTAGCATGTAAGATCTTGATAAAAATTATTTGACCATGAAAATCATGTACTTGTAATATGACAAGGATACGGACACAAATCCGTGGAGAAATTCAATTTATTTATTAATAATAAAAAGTCCGGTGAAACATTTAGTTTATCTAAGAATGCTCCTGCCCAGTCTCTCTATACTAATTTTTGATTAATTTTTATAAGCATTGAATTTACTTTACACTTGGAAGATCACAAGTAAAGGAAAACAGGCAATAATTTATTTCTTTAATTTCAATAATAAAAACCTTCCTTGTGTGCGTACTAAGGAGTAGAGCTCTTTGCTAGAGTCTGTATTTCCTGATAAGCTGGGTGTCTTCAAGGCCCGAGTGAATAGATTATTTATGAGACGACGTGCTCCATTGTAGACTGCACTAGGTTTACCACCAGACCAGATAGTGATCAAACGTCGGCCCATCAAATATATATATAAAACACTATATATATAACAACACGGATTTTATCCCCAAAGGGGTAGGCAGAGGTGCACATTATGCCACTGTACAATGTAACACCCACTTTTCACTATTTATGTTATGCTATATAAAAAACACTATTTTGTGACATAACACGAAACGAATAAAATTCAGTTTGAAACAAAGCGTGCTGCATTTTGTTTGCCTCTTTATTTCGTTCAGTAATGAATAATAGGGTATTAAATTGACCCGGTTCCTTGTAAATTATGTTTCGCTAACTTCCGTATGGGAAAATTTAATTAACAGTTTAATTGTTTCAATTTTTTGTATAATTAAGAGGACCGGGGAACAAGTTTTTTAGTATGTTATGTTTAAACGTAAAGATAATTTTGTAAATATGTTTATGTTAATGTTAAAATAAATATCTAATGTTTAACTAAGACTAGGATGCAGTGATTTTTGATAAACTTTATTTAACCTTTCAGACTGCGAAATCAGAAACTTTTTTTTAACAAATTTATTTAGAAGTATTTTTCAACGGCCTTAAATTTAAACTCGCCAAACTTCAATGTTTGATGGTCAGAGACGCTCATTAAACAAACAATTTCTATTATAATATTATAAATTATGTAGGTAGGTGCAATTATAATAATAACCCGTACGTGTCTAAGACGTGGATACACGCGAGAAACAAAGTATTTAGTGTCTCATATCGGTGCATTCACTATAACTTAAGCATAACATAACATTTGTTATAATAGCTGTACTACTCATATTGTATCTGCAAAGTTTGGTTATAATGGCAAACCATATCCAACTGATGTAAATTGTGAGCTGTTATTTTCTTAGAATCCAAAGGATAGACTCCAGGAACGAAACAAAACCGTTTACTCAGCAATTACGATTAAAAATAATTACGCTTAACTCGTCGAGTACCGGTTTTGTAGACACAATTATAGAACAATAGGTTGCGGTCACCGGTGACCGCTTGGTGTTTAACAGTTTAAACCGAAAATATGAGATTATGTTTATGTTATAACGTTAGTGAGATATACTTATTTAATTATCGGCTTATATCCGGAATACTGAAACGTTACTCAATTTTAAGTCGCACGACTTAAAATTGAGTAACGTTTCAGTATTCCGACATTACTCACACAATTAAGAATAAGAGTAACCTATGGAGTTTCTTGCTCGGTCTTCTTCATAGGAATCTACACCTTTGAATGAGCAAATAGCATCAATTTTATTTGTTTGTTGACGTTCAAAGGTGCCTTTTTGGTCTAATTGAAATAGTGATTTTGATTTTGACTTTGAATTTGAATTAGTTGACGAGGAACTCGACTAGTTTCAAGGCATGCTAGAGGCATATTCATGAGCAGTTTAACGCGAAACTAGTCAAGTTCCTCGTCAAATAACATATCATAACATAACATCACGCCTTTTTATCCCCGAAGGGGTAGGCAGAGGTGCACATTACGACACTTAATGCCACTGTACAATGTAACACCCACTTTTCACTATTTATGTTACGAGTCCCATGTAATAGTCCCTCGTCAAATAATTACGTGAGTAAATCGAATTCCGATTTCCACACGGAACAACTCTTTATGTGATCCACAGATTGTTGTTCCGGGTCTGGGTGTCATGTGTATGATATTGTATGTTTGTTTATAAACGCACCCACGACACAAGAGAAAATCCTAGAGTGGGGCAACGTTTTTTTTTAAAAAAAACATAGTAATTGAAATGAGATTACTTAACTAAATACTCATTTTGCAACATTTAATCTAACTTATTAAAGCGAATAAAACTGAACGTAATTTGCAAACGTCTCACAAAAATGTTATTAAAATAAATATGGAATTAAATAAACACCAAATTATATTTATAAGTGACAAGTCTAATGCCTCGTTAGCTTGAAAAGAACTACGAAAAATTCTCTACAGGAAAATGGCCGTAATTTACTAGATTTTTCATATGAACGTAATAAAAGTCAATATTTTAGTCTAATAGTAATTTGCGTTGCCGACTTGTTGAAATGGAAAACATAAATTGAGCTCATTTTTCATTTAAATTGCGTGAAACGTCACGAATTTTGTTTTATTTTATTATTGAATTAATTGGTCCGGGAATTATGACAATGAACCAGTTACTCAACACATGGATTTGATTATTGGTTAGGGTCATCATTTTAATATCGTAGATAATAAATTATTATTTTAATGTCCGTCTGGTAGATTATTTAAAAATATTACACACGTATTTTTTATTTCTTTACAGAAACGAATACTTTCGATGATATATTGACTTGAAATGTCGCGTGACGTCATTTCTATGGAAACATTTTATACGTAGAAATGACGTTTTGGCCTCTACTACCTTGATTCGATCTACGTATCATTTTATTATACAACAAAATAAAAAAATATGTGTCTAATATTTTTTCATTACCTAACTGACGGACTAATTAGATCTTTTTTTCATATCCTATCATCATCTCTATTATAAACACTAAGAATCTGCAACAGTTCACTCTTCACTCTACATATCAGGATTTATTTTCCATGATCTCCGAGTTTAACATTCGATTGGAGAGTGCAGTGTAAAAGGTTCAGGTGTATCATAGAGCCCTGCTGCCCTGAGGTTATGACCTTGAGCAGTCACCAGAAGTACACACAGTGTTTTGTGTTTTAATTACCTTTCCTGTCTCAGGTCTACTGGAAGAAATTCCAACAGGAATAAGTAGCACCTTTGTACTCTTATTTTATATATATCTGTGCTGTTTGTGTATGCATAAATTATTAAATAAATAAATATACTATGGCGGACTAAATGCCTAGTGGCAATCTCTAACAGTCAAGTCAGTTTTAAATTTAAATGCATGGTGTTATTTTAAACTGTCAAACACCGAGCGGTCACCGGTGACCGCAACCTATTGTTCTTTAATTGTGTCTATAATGATGGTACTTAATGCAAACATAGAGGTAATATGGTTTATTTTGAATTCACGGCATTAAAAGTAACAAACCAATAATTAGAAAACAGTTTCGATTTCTTACCTACTTCAAAAAAAGAAAAAATAAAAAAAGCATCAACGCACGTCCTAAGTGCGCTCAATCCAAAGCTGACTGACATTTAATGATTAAAGAAAATTGTATTTGAATTTTGCATTTGTTACATGCAATATACAGGGTATAGCATTTTAATGGAGTGGAGATTTCACAGTGTCTGCCCCTGGAGAGTTGACAGAGATAAATTGAACTCGCCTTTTGGCATTTTAGGGTTCTTTGGAAACAACCTTAAAACGCGTTTACGAGTTTATACTTTCTTCAGAAGAAACAGTAACTCTTATACATTACCTCCGTGATAAATTCAAACGTTTCTTCAATTGCTGTTAGTTAACTTTTAGGAAAATTTTTGATGAGTAGAATGAAGTTGATTTACAGCAGTTGATGTTGCAGTATTTTTACTTCTGTTTTGAATCCAGTTACAGGGATCATTAATCATATTTTACTGAATAATTCAAAAGTGAAGTATCTTTTTCTACATTACATTACATTAGTACAGAAATAATATATCTATCTTATATTTTAGAAACGTCCCATGGAATACCATAGTGCAATAATGATTAATAGATATACAGAACCACATTACATGTTAATTCTCCTTTCTCTTCACATCTACAAATAAACTTCCTTCAATTCATTTTTATGCAAACATGAGATTTCTGGAGTCGTCAAAATTAATAGATCAATGACAAAAAATAAATTATTTCTCATACACCAAAAAGAAACACCGAGTTACCAAAACAAAATTTTATTTCGTTTCTTTATCTCAATTTTATTTATATAAATAACTTCATACTTCACTGAATTTTAATCACATGGAATATACACATACATAAGGTTCACATTTGAATATATTTATTCTCACAAAAATAAACACGTAGACTGAATCAAAGGATTTTGTAGCAACGCGTACTACGGCGTAGCAGTTCGTAGCAGCTGTCTACGATTTATTTGGTAAGCTTATATTTTACATATATTATGTATTTGGTAGTATAAATAAAACTTAATAAAATGTAACACCGCGCTTGATATTTACTAATAAATAGCATATATATAATAGAGGTATAGAACCGCTTGTATCCTTATTATATCTACTTTACACAAGTTTTTAATTCTCAGCGCTTTTTATTCACATTTCTAAACTTTGAACTTATATCTTATATTTACCTCTAAAAGAAAGTCGTGTTAGTTACACTACTTATAACTCAAGAACGGCTACATCGATTTGTATGAAAATTGGTGGGGAGGTAGCTTAGAGCCAGGAGGCGTACATAGGATATTTTTTACTTATCACGAACGGGAATGTGAAGTACGAAGTCGTGGGCAGAAGTTAGTTATAATATAATAATCAAAACATAAAACTCAGTAATCATACTTAGATACAACAATTCTAGTAAGGATGACAATCTAAAATATAATAATAATAAATACAATAAACCTTTTTCAATAAAATCGATAACACGTCAAACAATATTCGAAAGGTCCGGTAACAAAATTGAAATGTCGATGGTGATAATAGAATTCCGAGTACTTACAGCCATTTAAAGGGCCGTTCAAATAATACAATGAAAACTCGTCAATAGAGAGTTACCTGCAGAAAATGGTGAACAAAAAGGTTTTACGCTAGAAAACATTTTAGAAATAAACATTATTATTAAGTAAAAATGTATTGGTTGCCAATGTATTTAAAGAAATTTTTTTATAGACATAGGTATATGTTACTTTATTATGTACTTTATAATTTACAAGGGTTATCGGGCTTCCGATTGATTTCAAGGGCAAGTAAAGTTTAGTTTTTTACACTATTTTTGTGGGGTATCCAAAAAGCCTTAAGGATTGTCTGACGAGTGTAAAGTATAAGTGATAAGCACTATCTATGAACATCCGCAATACCAGAGGAGTCACCAGAGCCAACTACGAATAAGTATCGCATTCATAACGTAATAGTATCGAGTGCGTTCGGCGCTCTGATTGGCCGGGTCCAGTGAACCATTCAATCAGAGCGCCAGACGCGCTCGATTATAGTTATTCGTACTTGGCACTAAGAGTGTTAGATGGTGGAGGTCAGTGAGTTGAATCTTCAGTAACCTCATCTAAGCACACTTCACCAAAATATAATACAAATGTCACCAGTTTTCTGTAAGGTTCTGGCATCACTATTGTCGAACCAGACTTTTCATATAGACTATAGAGTATAGAGCATAAAATAGAACGGAGTTTAAAACCCGGTTATCAGCCACGCTCTATGAGGGTGCAAAGACATTTTTATTTATTTATTTTGTTCGATGGCTGGGCATCCGGCTACCGCGCACGTGTAGTGGTTTTTATTCTTGCACGGAGCAACTTTTTGTGTGATCCAAAAATTGTTGTTTCGGGTCTGGGTATCCTGTGTATGCCAAATTGTATGTTTGTAAGCGCACTCGCTATACAAGAGTAAATCCTGGTGAGATCGCATTTTTAAAAGAAAAGAAAACTTGGGCTGTTATGATGTATTCTACGATCTCTTTCTAAGCACCTGTGATTGGTCCGAAAATGTCGGCACAAATTTTATTATTATGTATGATTTTAAATACCCACTTCTTCGAAAATACCAATAATGTAAATTTTCTGTTTTTGCAATACTTTTGTAAAGTTATAGTTAAAGTCTGAATGAATTGAGTTGTAATTAAAACTGTGCGATGTTGAGTTCCACGAAAGTGGAATCGACCAAGTATTCAGATATTAAATATACATATTTATTGATGAAATATTTTGAATCAAACATTTATTTTTAATAACACTAACTGGGATTGATGAATTGATACTTTTTTATTTAATATCCGTACACTACAAATCTGGTTTAAATTATATTTGTAGCCATCCATGCCACATAAAACAATTGACTACAAAGTCTATGTCGACCCCAAAGCAGAAAAAAACCAAATTTCCTATTTCCGATTAAACACCTAGAATTTTGTGTTTTAAGTAATCTATTCGCTTCTATTTTTAAACTTAAGATTTAGCCATCACCGCCCACATGATAAATCCATCCTATATTAAGTAATGCGTTCGACTTATTGGCGCCCAACGTGTGACCCTTGCCATCAATCAATGTCTGGCAGTTTTGTCGACCAGTAGACATTTAAGCGGTCCTACCTATAAATGAGACGATAGCAGTCCCTTTTACCATGAAATCGTATGGAGTTATGTGAAAATAGATTTTCCATTAACCCTTTAGGGTTTTAAACTGTAAAACACCAAGCGGTCACCGGTGACCGCAACCTATTTCTATAATTGTGTCTATAATGACGGTACTCGACGAGTTAATCTAAAGATATGCTGTTGAAGTCTCGCAGGGACTGAATTAGTTGAGATTAGAACATAAACTTTTTATCTTTGGAAAATTTTATTTTTTTCTTTGAAGCTAATAAAATATTTTGCGAATAAAGCCTGGAGTAACAGCTAAGGTTTAAAGTATAACATAAAAGGATAAAATGGAAATATCTCATGGAGCCATTTTAATTTAATTTTAATTATACCGGTAACATACCATTAAACCCACTCGAATGGCGGCTCATTTTTCATTGCCATGAAGGTATTAAAATTGAATATTTTCTGAGAGATTATCCTGAAAATATTCGAAGCTTGTGTCGCCTGTACAATTTAAACAATGTTCGGATTACATACTTTGTTCGTCACATTGTCTACAGTAGGATAGGCGAAAAATGTTGATTGATTTTTCGAAATATAAATTCAAATTTTGTTATTCAAATTATCCTGTTACTTCCTTTGTTTTAAGCTTTATGTATTAAATTGTTTTATGTTATAATGATTGTTAATATTATCACATTAGAGTTTGTTTTGTTTGAACCAAAAGAGCAAATGTTTTGTGTTATTCAATTCTTGTATCTATTGTTGTGGGTATTTAATAAATAAAGGCTGGGTTTTCAAATTAAATAGTACTTAATAACAAACAAATCAATGTTTACAATATTATAAATGTACGAATTCGAACAATTGATAAAAATTATCATATTCAGACTATTGTCATTTAAAAACAACTATTACACGTTACGTTGGTACCGATTTGTTATGATCGTGTTGTGTTGAACCTAGCAACATTGAACATAGCCCGTAATATTTTTTTTTAATGTTGCCTCGCTTTAGGATTTTCTCCTGTGTCCTGGGTGCATTTACAAACATACAAGTTCACATACACATGACACTCAGACCCGGAACAACAATTTGTAGATCACACAAAGAGTTGTTCCGTGCGGGAATCGAAGCCGCGATACGTTGCGCGGCAGCCGGTTGTCCACCAACCATGTAGTCATTGTATATTGTACATACTATATGTCACACCCATAATAGCTCTTTTCCCATATACACGAAACAAATTGACGTATCAATTGTATTTGGGTTTTCTATCAAGTTACACCGTCGGTGATTGGTCCGATGGCTATTTGTGTGGATTGAAAGGTGACCCATTCAATAGGAAAGCTCTAGCTTTAATAGCCTAAACATTAGCACTGAAATTACAAGGGACTAACCCTCTGAGGCCATTAGCATTCCACGTGGGCAGTTAAGATGCTGCTGTGTCATGTGTGGTAGTAGGTGTATTCTAAAAGATGAATATTACAAGATTAATTTTGAATTTAGTACTGTCAAGGTCTCGTTCGATTAGATTTCAAAGCACAACTAGTTACTTAATGCAGTAATTGGCGAACCAAAATATTGAAATAATTGCGTAGAGGAAAATAACATTCTTGATGCAGAACCTACGTGCATCATGCTTGTAATGTGTTGTCCTCTGTAATATTGTTAGCTGTATGGTGTATATGAAGTGATAAAAAATACAATAAAATTATTTATCCTTTTCTAATATAATATTAAAACTTTGGCTTAAAGATAGCGAGCCGATTGTGATTAAAAGTCATATTTATTTTGTATGCGAAAAAATTCGCAGATAGAAGCCAGTTCTCAATACAATTTGGAAAATGAGAGCAGTCATATGTCTTATTGCATAAAAAAAATACGCAGACAGTATTGAATTTATGGAATTGAATAAAAAAAGCGTCGCAATATAGAATATTTGTCCAGTATAAATTTATTTCGCCTATTATTATACCCACGCCTCGATAAATGTTCAATGAGAGCAGTAACCTTCATTAGATATATCCACTTTTTTAGACCTTCAGAACAAATGAACTGAAGTTATTATTTATATTGAAAATATTTATGAATTGATTTGAAATCTTTAATCAGGGCACCTATGAAGTTTCTTGCTCGTCTTTCTCCATAGGAATTTACACCTTGTAATGAGCCTTCACTTTAATCGTTTCTTGACATTCAAAAGTGCCTTTATGGTCTAATTTAAATGAATGATTTTGATATTTGAGTATGTAGTAGCTGACAGATCGCAATGTAATACGCATTTCATTCTCATACGGAAACGGAACTATTCTTCCACAAACTATGTTTCTGTGGGTGCGATTTTATTATAAATGCAATGCATCTACATAAAGAAGTTTAAGAATGGATTAGCATTCGTACTTTACAAGATTGAAGATGATCAGAGGGCGCGCTTTGTTTATTTATTATTCATAAACACATGCATAATTTTACAGTCCAAGCCAAAACATTAAACAGTAATAAAATGACTTATTTTCCTACTTAACACTTATGTAATAGATACCTCATATAAAAGTAAAATAATTATAATTACTTCAAAGTAATTCATCAGCCATCCATCCATCTTCTTACAAAATCTTACACATTCACGACATACATCCTTCCATAAAAAAGAACTCAATACTTTGTTGCGGATGCCAAGAGAGCATTGATCATTGTTATTGCTCGAACAAGGGTAGAATTTGCATGTGCGACTATTCGCGTTACAGGGACAGCCAGTAAGGGGTGCCTATTGTGGGGGATGCTTCAGTACTGCAGGCACTAACAACCGTACCACCTGTGCCACCACCAGTATTGGATTATCTACCAGATTGTCCGGAGCTGGTATGTGTGAGCGGCTGTTGTGTAATCCCATAGTTGATTGTTAACACCCGGAAAATGAATCCCTAAGCGCGGTTTCCCAGGTAACATAATAATATGTCCTCCTGTGCTGTCACGAAACTTAAAATTTTGAACAAAAACGATAATATTCAAATGTCCCCATGCGATGCAAACAGCAGCATTTTAGCGTCGTTGACGTGTTACTAACTACCGTCGTCAGTCAGGCCCGTCCGGTCTTAATGATCTGTCTACATACGATGGATGTCGATAGCTCTATTATTTTTGTTGGTATTTGGTGGGCTTGACGAATTACCCCCTAATTGTTTTGATAGTTTTAGCACCTTTTCGGTCTGGTGAGAGTATGCAAATGATTGTGAAATTTTATTCTAGGGTTTGCTTTATGTGTTTATGTGAATAGTTGTTACTTTCGTGACATTTTGTAGTGCGATGATATATATTTTATAATTGAAACTTCAGATTAGATCTGCGTTTAATCACTTGGAATCATAGCAAGTATCACCTATTGAATCGAAGATATACGAAGATTCGACAGTGAATAAGAAAATACGTTATAATGAATTTTAAGTGTAAGTACTATGTTATGCTAAAAGCAACTGGTTGGTTGAAAATTATTTTAACTCGTCGAGTACCGGTTTTGTAGACACAATTATAGAACAATAGGTTGCGGTCACCGGTGACCGCTTGGTATTTGACAGTTTAAAAGTAATCTGCGACAAAAGTATATACATGCAGATGCTTAAACGACATTCAAAATATTATGTAACTTAAGTGTGATTTTAAGAGTTGTGGTGCTTTCGCTTGCATGTGGTTGCAGGTTCGAAACCTACCAACAGCAAGTACCATTGTACCTTTATCCTAGTTGTATGTACTTTCTGAGATTATTTAGACACCACTGACAAATGGTGAAGGAAAACTTTATAAGTAAACCTAAACTTATAATTTCTAATTTTAAGTTTGATATTGCCAACGAGTATTGAGCAAGCGTGGCGATTAATGCTCAAACTTTCTCCTTGTGCTCACTTTTCACTATTTAAGTTATGAGTCCCATGTAATGGGGGTGAGCCTATTGCTATATCCCGGGCACATTTCTAGACTCCGTGCTACTACTGAGGTTTTTACAAACCCATTAATACTTTGCCCGACCAGGGAATAGAACCCGAGACCCTTTGCCCGGCAGTCGCACTTTCGACCATTCGGCCAATGAGGCAGTATAGGGGTAGTTCTGAAAAAAGTTTCACTTAACCAGGTTTCACTGTAATTTAGTTATGAGAAAATTTACCTAGTTTGTTCTAGTTGAAAAACAAAAGACATGTTTATCATAATGTTTATGTTTTTTTTATAATAATAATAAATTTGCTAATTATTTTAGACTGATTAAATTTTACTTTAGATTATGAAAATATAGCACAGCTATTCTATTTGTGTCTTTATCCGTAAATGTTTAAATTAATGTTTAATTCACGTCAGGAAGTTGTGAATTATTATTATTATTATCAAAACCGTTATTTTTGTTAGTTTATATGTAAAATAAACGCAGATTTTGCATAATTGCATTGCTTTTTTCTGTAACCTGTCTATTTCTACCTCTATCTAACCTGATATCGTTTTCTCAATAACCTGTACAAAACCTCTTTAACCTGTGAGGTCACTTTTTTGGAAGGCTCTATTTCACTCAATTTCCAGTTAATCTGCTTCCCTTTCATTAATTCTGTTTCAGTAAAACACTGCCAATAGATTTATATAAAAAAAAACTCGACATTTTAAATATTTTTTGAAATTGACAAATTAATTCGATCTGAGCCACTTTTTTGAGAACGAACCATAGATAAACAACACTAAAAAAATCTACCATACGCTATTGATTCAACCTCTCCATCTTCAGATATACCTTTGACTCAAGTAAATTTGATTACCATACATTTTTTGTTTCCTCCATCCTTTTATTTTCCTCTTGTGATTTTTGGGTACCTCTATTTGCATATCGAATATCGATATTGTACTCAAATTTATTACGTTTACGTATTGTACTGCATAATGCTACAGTCTCATAAATTATTTTTATCATTTCTCTGTAAGTTGCCTTTGGGAATTATAGTTTCCATATTTTATCTAGTTTGTATACTTTTTTGTTTATATGAACAAATTGGGTTTGCTTTTTCGTCCGAGGTCAATGGCTCTTCGATACTGAGAGAAGATATATAATCCTGCCCGATAAGGGTTAGAATAGGGTTGTCAGTTTTGCTTTAGAAGGATATAAAGCAAATAGGAAAGCGATAGTACGAAAATACGAAGAGAATCGTTTACGTACCTCTTGTGAAGTATATTTACTAACAGATTTGGGATTGAAAATATTGTTGTGTCAATGTTATTTTGTTCCTTTCAATCTAGTTGAGTTGTTCCATGTTTAGTTTATGTGTGTATAAAAAAATATATTATTTGGTGGGTAAAAAGGTTGATAGTCGCACAATTACAGTTATTGCAATCGCTTGAAAAGGTTTACATTGATTGGTGTAGAACTGTAGAAGATTTTGATATCAAATTAAAAGTACCCTTAACCGACGAGCACGCACGAAAAGACTGATGACTGTTGAGGAATCGAAAGAGGTCTGTAGGAATCATAGCAATTGGCATTCCATATTCTCTGCCCACCACGGTGAGAGACAGGCGTGAAGGTTATGTGAGTATATGTATGTATTTTTTTATATTAGATGGGACTGACGTTTGACCACTATCTCGCCTGGTAGGAAGCAATTATGTAGCCTACGATAGAGCACGTCGACTCATAAGCAACCTATTCATTCGGGCCTTGAACACACACCATTTCAATACCAAGTCTTTAATTAATAACTATACTTCTATTAACAGCTTATTTTCTTAACTCCATAATTACGTTAATTCAGCACAAATCTTATTATAAGCGTTGACACAAATGTAATTTACTTACAAAAGCATTTCAGATCAAATTCTTGCAGTGTAACATAGTCCAAGACGGCTCATATTTCTCTAAGATTGCACCATGTGTAAAGGAATTCCAAGGAATCTATGATTCCCAAACGTTCTAACTCATATATCAGAGTATACGCGACAGCATTGAGCGATGTCCTAATATCCGCCATGGAATGGTATCGTCAGTAATGCTGCGGGCTCTCAACCTAGACGAAGATGAGATTCATAGGTCCTTACGAAATCCGCAATGGTTACGCGGATTTTAGATAGACGCGGATGTCAGAAGTAAGCGTAGGAAAGAATTTATTTCGAGTCGAAATAGCTGGAATCAATTCGATTTGAAATATTCAGTGGAACGTAGTTACTTAATATTTTAAAGTTATGCTGTTGGCATGAAATACGGCTGTGTAGAATGTTTTAAATCGTTTGTGAATGGTCTGTGCGAAACGGTTTTGGTTTTAACTTGTTGAGTGAATGGATTATGGTTTAACTGTATGTATCTATGTGGGAATTTTATTGTTATTATTTGGTTGTAAATTAATCAAATGTCTGTGATTGATATCAATTTGCATAATTATCCATTATAATACTGAAAACAGACATCTTTATGCACACAATGAAAAGTTATGTATAGGTATTTTAGTGATCAAGGGGTCGTAAACGCAATTAAATGGACATTAGTATATTTATTTCATACAATAGAGTTAATACTGGACCAAACATAAGTATTAGGTATAAGAGTTATACCATTTCAAGAAATATGAAACCTTATACCTGTACCATAAAAATTAAACTCTAAAATCAAGACGAACGTACTTTTAAAGTTATAGCGCTGATTAGCCATATAAGATACATAATATCAATACCCCATTTCTCCAGTTGCTAAAGTGCCGAAGGCCGTACCTACTATAATTAGAAGTTAATCAAATCTGCAAATGTTTGTGTTTACGGCTAGACTGAATACTAATATTAGAAGGCTGTAGTAATAATTACAGAAAATGAACAAATTAGGACGAGGTCACACTATTATACTACCAGAGTTGTATTAAATAATATGGTTCTCAACATGTGGTGGCGTTTTTATAATAACTATCGTGAGACATTCTAAATTAAGTAAAATTGCGGGTTACTCACGTAAATATACTTATACGTGCGCAGTCGCGGCGACGTCGCGCAACTTCGCCGCGACCGCGCACGCTGCTCATGAGGAAGAACCCCTCTGTGGTTCGAAACTAGTAGAGCTTTTCTCAGTATATTCACGTGAGTAACCCGCGATTTTACTTAATGTGGTAGCGTATTTTGACAATTCCTGATGTGTGACAATTCCCACCGACCACGAGCACTACCAAAAGAATGGCGATGAAAAAGCAGAAGATTGTATCATGGACAAGGTCATCAAATCAAATAATAACTTCAACACCACTTATTTTCAAATTCAGAACAAAACATCAGACAAAATTGTCGTAACGAATGACAACAACTATACAAGACTTGAGCATATGTATAGTAATTTTCATTAGATTTTGGACTTTAGAACAAGACGGTATAGTTGAAAATCGAGTAAAAAAAATTGATATAAAGGAGAAGGTTGATCTGCTGTTGTCTGTACATTCACTTAGGACAAACGGCATCGCAATTAGTGTAGTTTTGCTGCAATGGGAACGCTGCCGACTAGGCGACTAAGTGAGATAAATACTGATTTTCATTATAATAGTGTTGTTTCAACTGTCTTGTCTTATTATGATGTCCTGGTACTTGAATGAAGTATTTTTGTAAAGATGTTATTTGGTCTTTTGGTTGAGTTATTAAAGTTTAAATACTCATACACCACACAATTTTAGGACGTTCTTAGAACATTTTTTTTCACTAGAAATTCTTTGGAAGAAGACTGAGATAGAACTATACATATTTAAGTACATCACGTCTTTTATCCCCGAAGGGGTAGGCAGAGGTGTACATTATTGCCACTGTACAATGTAACACCCACTTTTCACTGTTTATGTTAGGAGTCCCATGTAATAGGGGGTGAGCCTATTGCCATATGCCGGGCACAATTCCAGACTCCGTGCCAATACTGAGAATTTATAAAATACATAGTAGTACTTTGCCCGACCAGAGAATCAAACCAGTGACCCCTTGCCCGGCAGTCGCACTTTCGACCACTCGGCCAACGAGGCATGTAAGTACAACTTATAATATTATGTAGCTTTAATATTCAGGTATAATAAAAATAATGTTACTTTAGAGGAAATTCGTGTCCAAGAAAAATGCTGTTATCCTAGTTATAAAACCCAATCTGAAATTGTACTTAATGCGTGGCAACAAATACATCGTGGAATTTTAGTCCGTAGAATGACAATAAACTTGCCCCAATTATTTATTTACTTGTTCTAAATGTATGAATGCTTATAAAAAGAATAAAAAGGCATGATAACATGTAGACTGCCCAGCGCCGCCGACAGCCGAGGTCGCAAGTGTGACTGGCAAGGGTTTCGAGTTATGGGTTTTAAAAAAAAAACTTTCCTGGGAGTCTTCAAGGCTCGAGTGAATAGGTTACTTATGTGATGACGTGCTCCATCGTAGGCCGCATCATCACTTATCACCAGGCGAGATAGTGGTCAGAGGTAAAACGTCGGCCCATCGAATATTAAAAAAAAAACTCAGTTATAGCACAGAGTCTGGAATTAGATCCGGTATATGACAATAGGCTCACCCCTATTAAATGGGACTCATAACATACCTAAATAGTGAAAAGTGGGTGTAACATTGTATAGTGGCATTACGTATTTATCATCGGAGATAAAAGGCGTAATGTTAAAAAAGTATAA
Source organism: Spodoptera picta (assembly GCA_038387885.1). NCBI lineage: Eukaryota > Metazoa > Arthropoda > Insecta > Lepidoptera > Noctuidae > Spodoptera > Spodoptera picta. The sequence continues at coordinate 3,193,388 of JAZHFQ010000036.1, read as the reverse complement.
GCATCCTAGTCATAGAGATCTTCCGCCTTTTACTTAATGTGATCTTCCGCCTTTGTTGAGGCGAGATGTCACGCCTATATAGTAACCTATATTATGTTATTTTATGTTTTTATTCGCAAATAAGTACTACTCTAGCAACATAGCCACAAACTCAAGAGATATTGAATAGAAACTTAAGGCACCACTATGAAGAATGAGGGAACTATAATAAATAATGGCCCGGTACATTTGTACTGCTATTTCTCCAACACTGTCAGAAGAAAATTCATCGTTCACACCAACCGACCATTTGTTTTATTTGAAGCAATGTTTTTTATTTATTATTGTTCGTGTTGAATTTGAGTTCTTTTGTTTGTTGATCTTTCAGGAAATGGGGATTGGAATTATTGTAGTTATTTTATTTATTTCAATATGCTTAACCTTTCTCTTTTAATTATTATTATTAGCTACGTAGAGACTACAGTATAATTTTTTGCACGATACAGATATCGATATGATGACGTAGTAAAATAAAAAGAGTTAAACAAGTAACGGATAGAGTTTCTTGCTCGTTCTTCTCCATTCGAATCTACATTTTGGGATGAGCGACGAGCTTCACTGACGGACTGACTGACAGACTATTATTTATTTTGTATTTGTTGACGCTTCAAAAGTACCAAATTATGTTTTAATTGAAATAAATGATTTGATTTTTACTTTGACTTTAAATAATTTTTCATAGTCTGAGGCTACGGTAACCGCTTATCATCGAACGGGCTTTCCGACGTTGCTATGAAACTGAAATGTAAAAAACTATAATTAACCCATTAACAAAATAGCAAAGACAAATTGGATATGTAAATTATTATGTTTTCGGCTCATATGAATATGAGCCTCTACTTGAAACTAGTCAAGTTCCTCGTGAAATAATTACGTGATTAAGCCGAAAAAATAATAATTTATTAAATGACATATTTAGAGGTATAATACAAAAATATGATGTGAAATAAATCTTAGGAAATAAAATTTTCGATAACCCCTTTTATATTAAAAGGATTATAGAGGTACTCCAACAGTACGCAAAAACTAAACATCGCTCTTATTCGTAGAAGCTATGATCTAAAACATCCAGCTAACTAATCTACATAGTGCTTTCCTAGGAATCTCTAGGGAATTTCGCTCAATTTATCAGTACATACGAGTATATATTCTCTAAGAAATTGTAAGTACGTAATGTGCCACGTGTGGTTTCGTAAGTCTTGTATCGAAATGATTCTGTAAGTTCCTAGAAAATTTAGGTAAGTACGTAACATTTAGGTAAGTACGTAACATAATGTATGCCTAGAAAAATTTAGGTAAGTACGTAACATTTAGGTAAGTACGTAACATAATGTATGCCTAGAAAAATTTAGGTAAGTACGTAACATTTAGGTAAGTACGTAACATAATGTATGCCTAGAAAATTTAGGTAAGTACGTAACATTTAGGTAAGTACGTAACATAATGTATGCCTAGAAAAATTTAGGTAAGTACGTAACATTTAGGTAAGTACGTAACATAATGTATGCCTAGAAAATTTAGGTAAGTACGTAACATTTAGGTAAGTACGTAACATAATGTATGCCTAGAAAAATTTAGGTAAGTACGTAACATAATGTATGCCTAGAAAAATTTAGGTAAGTACGTAACATTTAGGTAAGTACGTAACATAATGTATGCCTAGAAAAATTTAGGTAAGTACGTAACATTTAGGTAAGTACGTAACATAATGTATGCCTAGAAAATTTAGGTAAGTACGTAACATTTAGGTAAGTACGTAACATAATGTATGCCTAGAAAATTTAGGTAAGTACGTAACATTTAGGTAAGTACGTAACATTTAGTTAAGTACGTAACATAATGTATGCCTAGAAAAATTTAGGTAAGTACGTAACATTTAGGTAAGTACGTAACATAATGTATGCCTAGAAAAATTTAGGTAAGTACGTAACATTTAGGTAAGTACGTAACATAATGTATGCCTAGAAAAATTTAGGTACGTACGTAACATTTAGGTAAGTACGTAACATAATGTATGCCTAGAAAATTTAGGTAAGTACGTAACATTTAGGTAAGTACGTAACATAATGTATGCCTAGAAAATTTAGGTAAGTACGTAACATTTAGGTAAGTACGTAACATAATGTATGCCTAGAAAAATTTAGGTAAGTACGTAACATTTAGGTAAGTACGTAACATAATGTATGCCTAGAAAAATTTAGGTAAGTACGTAACATAATGTATGCCTAGAAAAATTTAGGTAAGTACGTAACATAATGTATGCCTAGAAAAATTTAGGTAAGTACGTAACATTTAGTTAAGTACGTAACATAATGTATGCCTAGAAAAATTTAGGTAAGTACGTAACATTTAGGTAAGTACGTAACATAATGTATGCCTAGAAAAATTTAGGTAAGTACGTAACATAATGTATGCCTAGAAAAATTTAGGTAAGTACGTAACATTTAGGTAAGTACGTAACATAATGTATGCCTAGAAAATTTAGGTAAGTACGTAACATTTAGGTAAGTACGTAACATTTAGGTAAGTACGTAACATAATGTATGCCTAGAAAAATTTAGGTAAGTACGTAACATTTAGGTAAGTACGTAACATAATGTATGCCTAGAAAAATTTAGGTAAGTACGTAACATAATGTATGCCTAGAAAAATTTAGGTAAGTACGTAACATTTAGTTAAGTACGTAACATAATGTATGCCTAGAAAAATTTAGGTAAGTACGTAACATTTAGGTAAGTACGTAACATAATGTATGCCTAGAAAAATTTAGGTAAGTACGTAACATTTAGGTAAGTACGTAACATAATGTATGCCTAGAAAAACCAAAATCAATGAAATTTTGATTGCATTATTTGTGGAAAGACATCGACTGCTTGACAACACCGTGTCGCAGATTCAATATCTTATTTTGACCCCAAGGTGGGAAATCCTCATGGATCCCTTACATTACTTTCAAGTTAAACTAGTCTTACAAATGTCGTGAAACTCTGTAACTGGTTTTGGTAGAAATTGCCATCATGTGGTTATCACTGTGCAGCGTGTGTCGATCTAATTTTTCCAAACTAGTATTCTTTCATAAACTGCATAAGGTTGTGCATTGATAGAGTGATGTGCATTCTCAATTCATGTAAATACAATTATAAGCTGTAGAGTTTCCAAATAAACAAAAAAAGAAACCTCTTACCTTGAGAGGACGAAAAGGAATGTCCTTACCGACTAAAACCCACCCCGGTGTCCCGTCTCACACGTGGGTACAAGGGGGCGGGAGTCACATTCTTCTGCAGCCCCCAAACTCGAAGATTCTTCGAAGTACATTCAATACCTGAAATATATTATTATATTTTATTCACATGGCATGGACTGCCGGGCTAGGGTTCTCGGGTTAGATTTCCGGGTCGGTCAAAATATAACTTTGGTTTTTCATAAAAATTCTCAGTTGCACGGAGTCTAGAATTGTGCCCGGTATATAGCAATAGGTTCACCCCCTATTAAATGGGACTCATAACATAAATTGTTAAAAATAGGTGTTACCTTGTATAGTGGCATTGAGTGCCGAAATGTACACCTCTGGCTACCCCTTCGGGGATAAAAGGCGTAATGTTATTTTATGTTATATTCACATGTGTGATATCTATTTACTAATGTGTTGATTTGAAGATGAAATCGTTTTATATCCTCACCGTCGTAGTCAAAAAAAAAACGTCTCTAAAAACATTCGGAACGTGACAATATTCCAGTGGCAATATTGCGGTGCATTTTGTATATACCTATATAGTAGTTATCGCAAATATAAACTTGAAATAGACGACTAACCTCATAGATCAAAGTGGGTGGCTTATTTGAATACCAAAACAAGTCCATGTTAAATTTTCTAGCGAACATTAATCACTTAGCTATTACTACAATTCCGTACTACAAAATATGAACAAAAAGCCTTTGGTTTTTGTCTCTTTTGTAATTAAGCGGTAGTTGGGTGCTTGCCAAATTTACCCACAACTTTCTACGTCGCGTCGCTTATAACTTTACTATCAACCACTTTCAAATTTCTTAGCGCTAATGGTGCTATTTCGTTTTATTGAAAGTGTAATAGACTACGCTTATTTGTCTCTATTTTGGCCTTTTGCTGATTAAGTAAGGGCATGGCGTATTTAAAGGTATTGTCATCTAGTATTCACTACTTAATCTAGTGGTGGCTTGAAACCTCCGTTTCTCAAGCAAGAAGGTCCGAAACGTAACAAGTAAAGGAGAAAATATGAGAACAATCAATACATATGATATAAAGTTATCATATTTTTTACAAATCTGGACTGCCTCGTTGGCCGTGTGGTCGCAATTGCGACTGCCGGGCAAGGGGTCTCGGGTTCGATTTCCGGGTCGGACAAAGTATTGGAATTGTGCCCGGTATATGGCAATAGGCTCACCCCATATTACATACGACTCATAATATAAATAGTGAAAAGTGGATGTTACATTGTACAGTGGCATTAAGTGCCGTTATGTACACCTTTGCCTACCTCTTCGGGGATAAAAGCCGTGATGTTATGGTGTTATGTAATATTTACCAAACTAATTAATATTTCACGCTTATGTACCGTTCATAAACTCACGTTTAATCTATTACGTTAACAAAAAGGCACACTTCTGCATAGCATTCAGAATGATAAGTGTGATGAATGTTAGAAATACTGTGTCATACACGTCACAGAATAAACGTGACACAAAAACAACATATTTGATTTCAGTCAGAATCAGAATCAGAATCATTTATTTGTTAAACATAGGTAGTTTACATAATAAGGTCTTACATATAAAGATAGTCCACTATGTTTTGCCGTGATAGACATACAAATATATTAGGTACATACATTTGAAACATTATTAGAATATTACGATTTGAGTTAAATTTTGTACAATAATAATAAAATAATAAAAATAAGGGTATGTCAAAATTATGTCAATTAAAATTGTCAAGAAATAAATTAAAATGGTCTTTCAATTCAGCTTTGAGTCGAGTTCAAAACACATTACTGTAGGTGATATTAAAACTTGTTATACATTAAACTCGTAGCAAATGGAAATTTGAAATGCTTTCACTTCTCCACATTGTGGAATAAGCCCTTTGGATATAGTACTAGCGTCCTGTTGATCCTAAAACACCCTTTTGGGCTAACTTGTAACTTGATATTGTTGTGAACTTGTTTTTAACTTTATTAGGTCACATAGCTGCTTTGTATTTTAGTTATGAGACTAGTTTGACAAGCTTTATTAGTCACAAGAACATCTGTGACGTGAAGACCTAGTTTCATATCTCGGATTGAAATAGAATATAGTATTAGTTTCTGTACCGTACCCAAAGAAATGCCTCTTCTCTCATAGGGAAGGCCAATGTGCAGGATCACTGGACTTACCCAAAATGGATCAGCTATTTCAAACATATACCCTTAAAATAGCCATCAGACCACCACGGATGGGGCCCAATAGGGCTGATGCCAATTCGGAGCCGCCGAGAACTTAATGTGTTGCTGGGGCTCCGGCTCGAAGTGCAGAAGTAGGAACGGGGTGGTTTTAAGTCAGAAGAGAAGTCATTCAATGATTTTTCCTCTAAAAAAATCCTCTTATAATTAGATCGTGTTGAATTCTGATCAAAACAATTTAGAATAGACTTAGAACCAAATGTGTCACTGATAATTTTAATACCACGTTTCAAGCCACCATAACATTATTTATTTATTTTTTAAGCAATGGTCGTCCTACTGCATGTCTCAGGCCTTCCACTCATGTCTTCTTATAGCTTGTCATTTTCATAGGCGTCAAGTTCATACCATTAAAACCATTACCATAAAATTAAAACTCCAAAAACACGAAATAGTGAAAACCTAATGGACATTTTAATTATATTCCGTAGCAAAATTACAACCTCACAAAATCGCATATGCTGTTAAAGTGGAAAGGCGGGAGCGGAAGCCATCAACTGAGGGAAGTGGCTTGCCATAATGATGGCAGACAATGGATGCTTCACTGTCCCATAACCGATAAAAATCTTTAAACCGAATATACGTGGCTGTTCGTAGCTTTAATTATTTTTGGAACTTTATGAAGGTGCTTTCCGAAGTAATTATTACTTTTGTTGTAGTGGGATGGTTTCAGTGGAGGAAATATAAAAATTTAAGGGTATGTGGTTGCCAAATCTTTTGTAGTTTTGGTATAGTGAAATGTATGTCAGTTAATATATTTTTAGTTTGAATCTTATTTACATTTTTTATTTATTAGTAACTTTTATAAAAAAAGGAAATAGTAAATATTAAAATAAACGAAAACTAAGAAAATTAAATAACATTTTTAATTGATATTTTTAAGTGACCGCACGGTTGGTGCAGTGGCTGGGCAACCGGCTGCCGTGCAGCGTGCCGCGGGTTCGATTCCCGCACGGAACAACACTTAGTGTGATCCACTAATTGTTGTTTCGGGTCTGGGTGTCGTGTGTATATAAACTTGTATGTTTGTAAACGCACCCACGATACAAGAGAAAATCCTAGTGTGGCGCAAACTTTTATTTACAAAAATATTACATAGAATTGGGAACGTTGCCGATATTAATCTTCAGAGCTTGGGAACAAGATAGTGAATTAGAACTTAGTCACATTTAATAAAACTTATAATTTTTCTTCACATTAGATTAGGTATAATAGTAACTTTAAAGAACTTCCCTTTTGTCAGACCAAAAACTACAATAAAATTATTTCCAAAAAATCACTGACTCAAACAAGAAGTAAAAGCAGACTCAAAACTAGCTCACAAGACTTAGCAAGCATTTTCTTGAAAACAGATTAATATTGCCAAGCGGGTGGTCAAAAACATGCTCTTTTTCATCCTGAACTTTTACCTGGCACAATGCCAAGTCTTGCTCTTATTAAAATAACTGATCGTGGTCTTTGCTATCAAGTACATTGTCTGATTTACGTTCTTTACAGATTTTAAGCGAATTTCTTGTGAATGTCATGTATTTTTTTTTTCAAATGACTGCTCCCGCCTGGGTGAGGCGGGAGCAGTCATTTGAGGGACTGAGAGGGAGTGTCAGACTCTTACTGACTAAAAACCACCCCGTTCCGTCTCCTGCACGTCGAGCCGGAGCCCAGGTTACCCGTTAGGTTCTCCGCGACAACTTATACAATAGGAAGTAAAGTTGTCGCGGAGAAAACGTGAAAATAAAATATTGGTGAGAGTAAAACACCATAATTAATTTACTCTTTAGGACTCTTTCTTTAACATATTATTATAGTAACATAACATCACGTCTTTATGCCACTGTACCGTGTAACACCCACTTTTCACTATTTATGAGTACCATGTCATAGGGGGTGAGCCTATTGCCATGTACCGGGCACAATTCCAGGCTCCGTGCATCTACTGAGATTTTTTTTAAAACCCAGTAATACTTTGCCAGGGAATCTAACTCGAGACCCCTAGCCCGGCAGTCGCACTTGCGACCACTCGGCCAACGAGGCAGTATTTCTTTAACTACAAAATATTCAGTGCTCTGTCATAATTTAGTAGTATGTATGTGTACATATACAGGTGTCCAGTAAATAGTGCACCATATTGAAACGGATGATAGCTGGGATCAATACCTATCTAAACAACCCAAGTAATTTTTCCTAAAAACTCTCTTAGCTCTGATATAAAAAGACCCATCAATACAAATATAGTATTTATCTACGAATAATTTGATGTAGCAAAAATATTAAAATTTTTTTTTTCACTGAATATGCTAAAAGAAAAATCCCCACCGTGACGGTAATGATTTTTCGATATTAGCGAAAACTTTAACGTAGCAGTCGAGTGCCATTATTAATTTATATTGCGACCAACACTTGCTACCTAATAAAATGTCGGAGTATTTAAACGTTGCTTAAAGTTTGTTGCGACATCTACCGGATAATTAAATTAACTCTTGATGGTATTAGTAATTTTTTTATGGTATGGTAAACCAGCAGACAGATCACCTGATGGTAAGCACTCGACGTCGCCCATGGACACTCGAAACACCAGAGGTGGTACAAGTGACTTACCGGCCTTTTGGGGATTAGGAATTAGAGGATTGTTGTGGATTCGGGGATTGGGGAGATTGGGGACGGGGTAATTTGGGAAATCGGTAACCTCACTCACAAGACGAAACACAACGCAAGTGCCAGTTGTCTGTAGGACCGTGGTATGGCTCCATCTCCTTTCACAGTTCAGTTTATTAATTTTTGGTATATTTCGGTTTCGTATTTGAAGTAATTCTTGTTTACATAAACCATAAATAAATTATTAAAAAATAAAATTACAGGGCATACGATTGCGATCTCTGCAATGGCATTTACCCCCATTTTTATATTTTTCCGTCACAACGTAACATGACATACAAAATCAGTTCAGTAACTTTTAATTATTATTCTGAACAATCTATGATCACATTTTATTTTATGAATTGTAGAATTGTATCAATCACTTTAAACTCTTAGCCTATAGACAATAATCCTCCAAAAAATTTAATCAAAATTAGACACAAAATAAACCATTCTTAAGTGAATTTTGGCATTTAACTTCAGAACCAAAAGATCGAAAGCTGAGCAAAGGTGCCAAGAGAGTAGACGTCCTACATTATCACAAGAACAGACAGTTAGCAAGTTGATATATATGTTTTGTACTGCAATAATACAGAGCTAGAGGGATATTGCGCTAAAGAGATTGGTGGTTGGAAAACGGCCAAATCTGAGACCTAGGTGCCGTACCTTTGGAACTTGGGAGTTGAAATTTACATAGTTCATTTTCTCTTCAACCGACTTCAAAAAACTTCATTCATAGTTTGACCTGTGTGTATGTTTGTGTGCGAATATCTCGCGATTGGCTGAACCGATTTTGATGTGGGTTTCAGAAAAGGGTTTGGTTAATGGTTTTAGTATATTAATTAACCGACTTTAAAAAAGAGAGGGTTGTATTAATAGTATATAATATAACACCCACTTTTCACTATTTATGTTATGAGTCTCATGTAATAGGGGGTGAGCCTATTGCCATATAGATACTGAGCACAATTCCAGACTCCTAGCTACTATTAAAATTTTTTTTTAAACCCAGCAGTACTTTTATCAACTCGGGAATCGAACCCTAGACCCTTTGTCCGACCACTCGGCCAACAAGGCAGTCGATAGACGATTATACTGTTTTATAAAACTCGAAAGGTACATACGTGTCGAGAACGTATGGTTACCTATATAAGAAATGCAATCTAGTCGACCTGTGGTTTTTCAGCTTCGGGAAGCATATTAACTGTTCACTTATTTTTTACTGCCCATGCCATCAGTTAGACAATGCAATATAATAATTCTTTGTTTTAACGTTCAAATAAACTTCCTTCTTTGTGATTAATTTTTTTTTAAATCGTTTTGTTCTCTCTAAGTTCATGTTATCTATATATATTCATATATAAATGAATCCCTTTTTCCCTTGTTCACGGCATAAAGTTATGTTCAATACTGTTCATTACAAATTTTAATTGTGTAAAATGTTATAAGTACGTATACCTATGTATTTTGAATTAAAAAGTAACATGAATAAAAGTAGATTGCGTATTAATATTCATTCACCAATTTCAATAGAAAACAAAATTAGTAGGAAACATAGCGTCAAAAATAGGTTCTGATTTTGCGAATTTCCTCTATGTATATATACTATAGAATATATGGTATCGGATCTAAACACAGCAATTTGAATGGAAACCAATATCAAATGTAGTACTACACATAGACCTTTAAAAACCAGTTTGATAAGACCTCACTTTGTATGATCTTACTGCATATTCGACGGCCAGTTTAAATTGGTTTAGTATGGCTTGATGTGTACCTCTGCGCGGTTGTATCTGATTGGTTTGTGTTTTGAAGATGGTTTTTCTACTAACAAGTTCGTATGGATGGCGCGATACAATGTTATGGGGAGAAGTTATATTGAAAAAAAGGTACAGTGACATAGAAAGTAATTGCTGAATGAGGTGCTATGTTGTGTTGTAAGATATTGAAAAAGTTAAAGAGGGTATTGAAAAAACTATCGTGTCGTAAAGATTCTTTGTTCATGTGATGTTTACCGCTAAAATTACTCTGAATTCCTTATGGATCACAATAGGGATGCCTAATTTTTATTTTAATGTCCGTCTGGTAGATTATTTTTAAATCATTAGACACGTATTTTTTATTTTCTTACTGAAACGAATACTTTCGACGATATATTGATTTGAAATGTCGCGTGACGTCACTTCCATGTACATTTTATACGTAGAAACGATGTTTGATGATTGTTAGTCACCACTCCTAAACTTTGATTCGTTTTATCTAAGTCTTGTTTTATTATACGACAAAATAAAAAAATACGTAGGTACCTATCTAATATTTTTTTATTACCTAACATCATCTGTCATCATCCCAATTCACACTAAGAAAAATTTATATATGAGGATATTTTCAAGGGTAGACATATCCCATTGTTTATGTCAAAATAAAATTTCTAAACAATTACTGTTATTTAATAAATGATACTAAAACAATGCAAAAGCAAAAACCGTTCAAAAAACCAACAAACAACTAAAGCCCACCCACAAAAGAGCCTTTGTGCAATCGAAGAAATTTGTAAGTCCGTTTAAAAATGAGCACCTTGCAAATTTTCAGATGGGACGCTTCTAGATGGAGGGAGCGAAGCTATTGCAATCTTGTGGTGGAACTGTGGAAGGTAACTCCAGCCAACTCGCATTATGCTTCTCATTTCAACCGCTCTTATTGCAAATGAGCTTCCAGCCACTTCTAGAGAAGCACGTGAACGTGGCCTAAGATCGGAGACCTAATTTTAAAATAAGATTATTGTAATAACGATTTTAAGAAACTATTATTGCCTTTTGGCGCTAATGTCCTCTTCAATGGAGAAAATTTGCATTGATTGTTATTGTTATTGCAACCGTCTTAGAAGGGGATGATAATTTTTTTTTCGTATAAGAGCCTGAGTTTGCTGTTGCAGTTATTCTTTATATATTTTCCTATAGATTTTTCAACCGACTTCAAAAAAAAGGAGGAGATTCTCAATTCGACTGTTTATTTTTATGCTTGTTACTCGATTACTCGAAGACGCCTGGATCGATTTCAAATCAAATCAAATCAAATCATTTATTTCGGTTGCAAACATGGGTTATAAAATATACAAAAGGTGTTTAATATCAAAAATTCTTTTTTTGTTTGATAGGTTAGGGTTGTCATTTGTTTTATTATATTAAGAAATAACGATTTGTATAAGTGTAATGTTACAGTTATAACACATAATCATCGATTTACCTAAGATCCATGCGAACATGATAAATGATGTATAGCAGGGCTGTCCAAATAAAGGCCCGCGGCTTGTTTTCATGTGGCCAGCGACACACTGTTTAATCTCAACGTCTTCATCTTATGTGCAACAACAATAACGAAATTCAGTGTATGATTTGTATACAAATTTTGTATGTGAGTAAAGAATACAATGTTAGACGTCATTATACAACGTGAAAATATTTTTAGACCCTCCAGCTTTTGTTAGAAATTTAATTAGCCCCCGAGGGTATGTAGTTTGGATAGCCCTGATATATAGCATTTAGCGTCTCGTACTATTGAGTATAAATCTATATTGACTATGCGACCTTATAGTCCATTGGTATGATTAATTTATAAATAGGAAAAAAAAACAAATATACAAAATTTTGAGAAGTTTTTATTTCAATGTCGGTTTAATATTTTCACAACGATGTTTTTGTAGATTTGCATCGATATTATTATGGCACTGGCTTACAACTTAATATAAATAATAATTATGATTATACAAACTGATAGATTGATTGACAACCAATAATAATTTTACTAAAAATATTTTTTATTTTTGGTAAGTACAGAAAACGCGTAAATTAAAAGAAAAAAAGATTCCTTTTAATTTTTTTTTTACATATTATATTAAATATTTATTTTTAAATAATTTCCATCTATAAATTATAACATAAAACTTGATAAAACACGTAAATTTTTCCACAATGTGAAAAAAAAACATTTAAACAACATTCTAATGTTATAAATATTGATAAGTATATTATCTAAAAATCGCGGGTTACTTACGAGAATATACTGACTACAGCTCTACGATACTCATGAGGAAGAGCCCCTTGGTGGCTCGAAACTAGTAGAGCTTTTCCCAATATATTCACGTGAGTGGCCCGCGTTTTGTAGCTAATTCAGTATGTCTCACGATAGTTATTATAAAAATATTCATAAATATAAATTAATTACGTTAAAATAACTATCTTCTAAGGGTACCTCCCTCACCGGGAGCATTCAAGTGTAATGTAACATTTTAGATTCGACTTTGAGCATTACACATTACAATAATACCTCCCTGACTGACGAGTATTGGCGTGTAATGTAATAACGAGCATTTGCGTGTAATGTAACATATTGATTCGACTTTCAGCATTTCTTAGCAAGATATCAGACGAAGCTTGGGGGCAGAGGCTGTGATGTTACAGGTTGTATCAAAATATTTCACATTGTATCATTACATTCGGTTCTTCTCTTCACCGATGTAATGCTCAGATCTGTAACGTTATATTACACATGAATGCTCCCGGTGAGCACCTTAAAGTTCGAAAACTAATTAATGAGTGAAATTAGATCTAGCGTAGCAACTTAAACTAGTATAAAGGTTCTTGTAATACACATTGACTGTTTTGTATGACATTTTTATTTAATATTCAAAATTTTCAGAAAATAGCTGGCAGTGTTGAAATTAAGAATACATTGTAATTCAAATGACTATTATTCGACTTTCTATTTACGTGACGACAATGTTACCTCTGAATGGTTAGTTAGTTCGAGCAGGCCAATCAGAGCGCCGAACGACATAAACATATGTCAATCGAATTAACATAAAACTATCGCACTAGGTTATCTGTTATACTCTTCTATGAACTCTTTCAAAGAAACAGAGGTATGTTATAATTATTATCAAACTAGTTTTTACCCGCGGCTTTGCTCGCGTCACAAAAGGATAAAAAGTAGCCTATGTGACTATTCATCCCTTCAACTATCTTCAGTTAAAAAAATCACGTTAATTAGTACCTCCGTTTTGCCGTTTAAGGCAGGCAAACAAACAGATAGCTTTCCACTCGCGTGGAATTCGGTTATATCGCGCTTTTTAGATTCTCGTACATTAATTTCTTCTTCTAAGTCGTTCTCTTTATTATTAAAGGTCGTGTCTAGTCTGGTGCACGCGTCACTTTATGCACAACCCTCCACCAAGCGCTCCTGTTTTCTGCGGTCTTTATGGCTTGTGGAACTGTCAGGCCGGTGAGGTATTTTTACAGCATATAGCCATCGGGTAGGTGAGCGACCACGGGGTCTATTTCCGTTAACCTGACCAACAACCTCAAGCTTCTCCAGATTGTCGGGGTCGCTACGTGCAATATGGCCAAATCATTTACATTTACTATATACTAGCTTTTACCCGCGGCTTCGCTCACGTCACAAAAGTATAAAAAGTAGCCTATGTGACATATACCAATACACACAGCGCCATCTATACCAATACTTTTGTTTTTCCTCGGGAATATCAATTTTTCCGGGTTAAAAGTACCCTATTATTTAATCCGGACTTCTAACTTTACGTCTGCAAAAATTCAAAGCAATCGGTTGAGTAGTTACGGCGTGAAGGTGGAACAAACAAACAAACAAACTCACATTCAGATTTATAATATTAGTAAGGATTCGCAGTCTATTAAATTTCATACAAATAAATTCACATAGTACATAAATGCTTTAATTTTGTTCAAAATGCTCTGAGTATGTATATTTTGCTTATTTTTCTGTATAAAATCAATTAAAAAAACAGACTATCTAACTACTATTTACAATAATGAATTAAAATATAAAATAAAGAATAAATAAATATATGAATATGATTAGATTTAAAGCATTAAATTTATTTTTTTTAATATCATTAATTCTAAAATGTGATGAGAGTATTATTTTTGAACGAACAACTCTTAATAGAACATGGAAGTTTTTGACATTCAATCGAATTGAAAGAAGCTTTTTTTGTTAAATTCTTAACATTAAAAATACTAATTTAATGAATTATATTATGCCGCCGACCGCGACGGTGTCTGAAAATAAAAAACACAAATATTAACAAAATAAAATACCCGACCATAATTTTAGCAGAAGATATTATTTTTTTAATCTAAAAAATTTTTAGTGCTTTTATCACAGATATGTCAGCCCCATATGATTGTTTATGGATAACACTTCTGGGTTCAAATCCTGGGCTTTTAAAAAAATCTTAGTAGTAGCACGAAGTCTAGAATCGTGCCCAGTATAGGCTCACACCCTATTAAATAGGACTCATAACATTAATAGTGAAAGGTGGGTGTTACATTGTACAGTGGCATTAAGTGCCGTAATGTGCACCTCTGCCTACCCCTTCGGGGATAAAAAGGCGTGTTGTTATGTTATGTGTAATTAATCATAAAAAACCGATAGATACTTTATTGGTTAAGTTAGGATTTTCGAGTACAGAAATCCCTTCAGTCCCACAGTCCCTTCAAGCAAGGTCGTTTAAAATAACTAGCGTATTGTGAGTGCACCTAGAATACCCACAATTTTGCCTTCACCTTAACAGTTTGACTGTCAACAGAAAACTGTGAAAGGTAAATCCTCCGCTATCGTGGCCCATACCTTGTCTCCCATGGCGTTCAAGGTGCAAATGAAAATTATTACTTAGATAATTTTACTAACATCACAAACATCACTAATCAACAACATCCCTTTAGGGAAGGATATTCAGAAACTTACCGTCTCCGCACTTTCATTGGATCGCCTTTGAAAGCTTCTACTTCTACGCAAAGAACTATAAAGTTACTATCACAGGTGTACCTGAAAAATAAAATCAAATATATGTACAGACAAAGCAAAAACGGATTTATTACAATTATTTAGATTTTAAGAGATTATGTATTGAGGACAATTTTATTAATCCTCTGAAAAAAAAACCGGTTACAAAATATATTGTATTGCATTTTTTTAAAGAAAACATTGCCCCAAATTTTGATTTTCTTCTGTGTCGTGAGTGCGTTTGCTACCATACAAGTTCACAAACATATGACACCCAGATCTGGAACAACAATCTGTGGATTACACAGAGTTGTTCCGTGCGGGAATCGAGCCCATGACACATTGCGCGTCAGCCAGTTGCCCAGACACCGTGCCAACCGTGCGTTAATCTGGTTGTTAGCCTATCTTGACAAAAAAAAACAAACAACAAAACAAATTGATATGAAATAAAGTAAAAAAATGTAAGTATTTTACTTACAATTCTTGGTTTAATAGACGATTGTCAGCTAATGAAGATGCAACTCCATAATAATGTTTAGAGCCACTCTTCCAATTGTTGCAATTGGCGTCCAAATCTGCTGAGCCATAGTGGTCGTTTTGGCCACCATGCCATACTATCTTAGTTGGCCTGAAAATGAGAAAAATACAATAATAATTAATAATTATTCATGGGATATTCCGGTAAACGAGCAGACGGAACAATGGGTGGTAAGCAATCGGCGTCGCCTATGGACACCCGGAACACCAGAGGTGTTACAAGTGCGTTACCGACCTTTTGAGGTTTAAGAATTTAAGGATTGTTGGGGGATTCAGGGATTGGGGAAATAGGGGAGTAATTGGGACTACGGTAACCTCACTCCCACGACGAAACACATCGCAAAGATTGTTACACGTCGGTTTCCTGTGAGGCTATAGTATCACTCTGCTCAAGCCGGCCCATTTGTGCCGAAGCATAGCTTTCCCACTCTTGAGAAAGAGAAACGTTTAATACTATGTATTTTAAAGTCGTAACAGTTATATAATTATAAACTAGCGTGCACACGATGACTTATAATTTCAATTTTTTTTTTTAAATCATCATCACGAAATTTATCGCCACGCTTTATCTAGTGAATGTGAAACGAGACCTTTGCTCAGCAGCACTTGTAGGCCGTTGTAGCTCATCATATGTATATTATGATACTGAAATTAAGACCTTGAATTCAAGTTTCCAAGCAAGTATCGTAGTAATTATATTCGTTATTTGAAATCTGGAATTATGCAAATACTAGCTTTTACCCGCGGCTTCGCACGCGTCACAAAAGGATAAAAAGTAGCCTATGTGACATATACACACAGCACCATCTATACCAATACTTTTGTTTTCCCTCGGGAATAATTTCAATTTTTCTGGGATAAAAAGTACCCTATTATTTAACACAGACTTCTAACTATATGTCTGCAAAAATTCAAAGCAATCGGTTTAGTAGTTACGGCGTGAAAGCGGAACAAACAAACTCATTTTCCAATTTATAATATTATAGTAAGGATTTTATAACATTAACATTA
This sequence comes from Spodoptera picta, assembly GCA_038387885.1. NCBI lineage: Eukaryota > Metazoa > Arthropoda > Insecta > Lepidoptera > Noctuidae > Spodoptera > Spodoptera picta. The sequence goes on along the minus strand of JAZHFQ010000036.1, from coordinate 3,176,871 downwards.
TGTTTGTTATTATTATGCCTAATAACAAAATTCATTTAAAGTGGGTGTATATTCATAACTATGAATGTAGGCGTATATTATTAAACCTTGAAGAAATTACAAACTTTCTAGAATTACACGAAATACTTTAATGCATTATTATTAATCAAAAATATGGTAATTAGTTAAGAAATCTAACTGATTTTCCAAACGTATTTTAGACCTTATGTAGTACAGTATAAGTTATACATACCAGTGCGAGTCAATCATGACACTTTTTCCATTGAAACTGAAGATAGTAGCAGGATTGATGAATTCTGCTCCACTCCCAAAGAACATATTTTAGACCTTATGAAGTACAATATAGAGGTAAGTTATACATACCAGTGCGAGTCAATCATGACACTTTTTCCATTGAAACTGAAGATAGTAGCAGGATTGATGAATTCTGCTCCACTCCCAAAGAAAATGCTTGCCCAAGAGGGAAATAGGAGCGATCTGTTAAGATTGACCACTGGAGCATTCCAATCAGCCCTCCCAACTATATTGATGAGGTTTTGATCACTGAGGAAAAAGAAAAAAAAGTAATACAATATTTTCAATTAACAAAAATAGTAATTATCTGTTAATTAATATTTTTTTCGTATGTTACGTTCATGTCTTTAAAAATTTTAAAAAGTTTTTAAACAATACAATTATAACATCATACCAACACGCCTTTTATCCCCGAAGGGCAAGGCAGAGATGTCAGGGTACTTCAAGCCACTGTACATTGCACATTATCATCACTATTTATGTTATGAGTCCCATGTATCAGAGGGTGAGCCTAGTGCCATATACCGGGCACAATTCTAGACTCCGTGCTACTACCGAGGTTACAAAAAAAATCCAATAATACTTTGCCCGACCCAGGAATCGAACCCGAGACCCCTTGCCCGGCAGTCGTACTTCCGACCACTCGGCCAATGAGGCAGTCAGCAATAGAATTATAGTAGAAGCAATAACACTGGTCTCTATATAACTATAAGGAAATCAAACGCTAGTCGAATGATAGTATAGAGGTATGTAACGAATTTACCAATACTGATATTCGACACATTACGTAAAAAACTATGTGGCAACAGAACAGCATATTAGAATGTCTTGGTCGTCTTTCCTCGCTAGTTGTGCCGCTATTAATTGCTACAGAGCTGTATGGTGTTTTACTCACTCAGCCGCCAGTCTGGCAGCCTTGGTAGCGCAACTGGTTGCGTCGCTATTATGTCCCAGTGAAATATAGGGTTAAGGTTTATACATTGAGCCTTTTACTGATAACCGGTTCTTTGATGCCTCTTTTGAAATTTTCTTATACTTTATAGTTACCTTGTTGCCAAAAACGGTTTAAACGTAGCACCAAGTCTAAACATCTTGCCTTGTTCGTAACACAACTGGTCAGCTCCTTCACGTCCAAGTTTTTTATTATGACTCAACATATATCCTGTATATGGATCGTTCAGAGCCACCATTCGAATCTGGAACGATAGTAATATAAAATTGTAAAATACATACTTTTATAGAGCAAAACCAAACACCATGTCGCCACATCACACTTTATCACACCGGGTACAATTATAGAATTGAAGTTACTTTTGAGAAATTCTTGAAAATCTGAGAAATCCCATTGTTTTTCTTCGATCTCGGGAATCGCAACCTAGTACGCTTGATCAGTAGTCGCTAGCTTTTTACTGAGATAAATATGAGCAAATGAATGCACATTGTTAAACTATTAGACTTATTAAAGAAACATTAAGGAATAAACTATTAGAACAGAAAGCTAATTCTCAAGGAATATTAATACTTAGATTAACATTTTTAATAATTGTTGAACTTACGTAGCCTCTTCTCTTCGATGGACGAACGACTGTTTGTACAAAAGGACTGGCAGTTGATGGAGTAGTCGGCCTAGCAGTTGTAGTAGTAGTTGTAGTAGTCGGCCTGGCAGTTGTAGTTGTAGTTGTAGTAGTCGGCCTGGCCGTTGTGGTAGTGGTGGTTGTCGTAGTAGTCGTCGTTGTAGGCGACGGAGTCGGCTTTGAGTCCAACATGGAAGCCATCTAATAAAATACCACGATTTTTATTCTATTTTTGTAGGTATAATATATTTTTTTTATGGCATAAGTCGGTAAACGAGCAGACGGATCACCTGATGGTAAGCAATCGGTGTTGCCCATGGACACCTGGAACGCCAGAGGCGTTATAAGTGCGTTACCGGCCCTTTGAAATTAGGAATTTGAGGATTGTTGGGGATTCAGGGATTGGGGAAAGGGGGGTAATTGGGCATCCGGTAACCTCACTCACACGACGAAACACAACACAACGTTGTTTCACGTACGTCGGTCTTCTGTGAGGCCGTGGTATCACTCCGGTCGAGCCGGCCCATTCATGCCGAAGCATGGCTCTCCCACATGATAAATTTTGTTAGAAAAGCATCTCTGTCTATCTGTTTCCCAATTTATTGCAGCGAATTATAACATAACTGGTGAAGAATGTATGCTTCTTTGTAAATGTACATATTTGTCTGTAAGTAAATAACGGTAACAAAAACAATATAGTAAAAACATATTATAATATATTTAAAAACAATGTTAAAACACTGTTACTGAAAAAAGCATATTACTCTGTCACAGAATATTTACAGGATAAGCTTATTATAATGTTACCTCATTTGTAAAATACTAGTTTATTGGTGCCTAATATGTATTATTGTATCTTTCTTTTAAATTTGCATGCCTTTAAGGTAGAATATGGTTAATGGACACTATTTTGTATTTATAAGACCTTTTTTTTTGTACCCATGTTCGCAAATGAATAAATGATTTGATTTGATTTGATTTGATTTGAAAACTCTTTAGCGCCTATTTAACCAACTTATTGTACGTTCTTATCTGGTAAATATCGGTTATCCAAACATTGTTAAATATTCTTTAGTAGGTCCTTAGTAGCCCTGATTATCGTACTTGATATTTGCGTTTGTGATAACAACTTCGAACAAACCACATGTTAAGGAAACAGTATAAGGATAAGAAATTCAAAATCAATAACGCCATTTACCACAACATATTGCCAGCCGTTTTCAACTCTGAGAAGCAATATTTTCTCCTTTAAAACGTACGCTAACGTTCCAAGCTCCGTTTCCTCTGTTTTCTGCAAAAGGAAACCAATTATGTACATATATTTACCTATTGTTCAAGGTAATGGAACTGTTCACGTAGAAATATTTCGCTTTGAATAGTTCCCCCTGTTTTCATATGTTGTGCTTCTAATGTTAATGTAGTTTATGTCCAGAAAATGCAATTTATGGGATGACTTTTAAATTAGTTTGTTAAAAGAAGTATAATGGCTAATACCTAGGTTAAAAATAATGAACAGATTGATGACTGTTGAAAAAACGAATGAGGTATGTAGGAATCGTAGCAACTGGCATTCCATAGTCTCTGCCTACCCGCATGGAAGACAGGTGTGAAGTTATGTATGTATGTATGTTAACAATAAATCAAAAGAAATGTCACTTCATTATCACTCACATCACTTCATAAGTTTTAGTTTCTCCATACAATTTTTTAATTTTTATTTTTAAGTTCTTATTCTTACCAATGATATCTATGACACAATAATACAATTAATATTTCTTTGGTTTTGTATAGTTTATGAAGTTCCATTGCCTGCTGAAAATTACTAGGAAGCTTACGTTATATAACTTGTAAGTAATATAATAATTTTTTACCTTCAAAAGAGCACGTTTCGTCCTGAACACCATAGTGTTTAGTGTATAGAAGTCATCCTCATCAGTTGGGTCACCTGTTAGTCAAACAGCTTGTTTCATTATTTTTTATATGTTTGTATTTATATGTACATACATAAAAGCAAATGATCAAGGAATTCAAGGCTATTTATTCTTATTATTATAATTATACTAGATTAGACTGCCTCGCTGACCGGGGTAGTAAGGGGTCTCCGGTGCGAATCCCGTGTCGGGCAAAGTTTTACTAGGTTTTTTAAAAATTCTCAGTAGTAGTACGGAGTCTGGAATTGCGCACGGTATATGGAAATAAGCCCCCTATGACATGGAACTCATAACATAAATAGTGAAAAGTGGGTGTTACATTGCACTCCTTCGGGGATAAAAGGCGTGATGGTATGTTATGTGTTTTTATTATAATTATAGATTAGCAGTGTTTGATTGTCGAGTTGGGTAAAATACGATTATGATTTTCTATTTTATAAGCTAAGTAGTGGTCGGTTAAAGACCGACGAAGAGAAAAGAGTCGAAACGCCCCTATATTCTTACCTGGAGCTTTAACAAATGTCTGATACGTCTCCTGTATCTGCGTGACTCCTGGTTCTCCTTTAGGACCAACGATAGAAATTCCCTGAGGTCCAGGTGGACCCGGCGGTCCTGGTGGACCTGGTATGGGTGGTCGAACAGGAGCTTCCACACATTTTCCCGGTGGACCTTCTGGCCCAGACTTCCCTGGAGGGCCAGGATCACCAGGGAGACCCCGGTCTCCTTTTTCACCTTTTAGCTGGAAATTTATATTTCATTTATTTGTGTGTGTCTAAAGGGAGGTTAAAGACGATACCTCAAACCAGTTCAAAACAATCAAAATGAAGAATTATCAAATTAATAATTGAATAAGAAACGCCTTTCCGGTCTTTTTGTACAAATAGATTCATTTTTTTGCTAAAATTGGTATGAACATGAATATGGGCCAATGGCTTCTGCCTGTGGCTTGACCCGCGTTCTCATAGGACAAAAAGTACCCTATGCGTTATTCCAAACCCTGTTCCAAATTTTATCCCGATCCCTTCGGCCGTTTTGACGTGATTGAGTAAGAAACATGCACACAAACAAACACACAAACTCACACTTTCGCATTTATAATGTTAGTAAGATACCTTGTCTGCCTAGTTGAGCGGGTGGTCGCGAGTGTGACTACCGGGCAAGGGGTCTTGGGTTCGATTTATTAAAAAAATCTCAGTAGTAGTACGGAGTCTGGAACTATGCCTGGTATATGGCAATAGACTCACCCTCTATTACATGGGATTCATAACATAAATAGTGAAAAGTGGGTGTTACAATGTACAGTGACATAATGTGCACTTCTGCCTACCCCTTCGGGGATAAAAGGCGTGATGTTATGTATGTTAAGATACCTTGTACAAATCGACTGGCGGCGCACTGGCGCCTCTTTCTCCTTTTTGTCCCTTCGTGCCATTATGACCTGCTGGTCCCATTGGTCCCTAGAATATAAAACGCATTAAATAATACATTTAAACGTAAGTAAAATACGTTTCATAAGGTTAATATAACGATCGAGACTTACTATAGGTCCTGGGACGCCTTCTGCTCCAGTTAATCCCCGAGGACCAACTGGACCTATTTCTCCCGGTTCTCCTTTACTACCAGTAGGTCCGGGTGTTCCTTTCGGCCCTTGATGACCTCTATCTCCTTTTGAACCCTGTTAATAATATATTAAGGGAGTGAGTACGACAAAATCATGATGAAAACAAGTACTGATAGTAATTATGTCGAAAATGAGAATTAAATAAGTTATTTCAGCAATTTCTTGCTTTATTCTATACCTTTGTTTCTAAAACCGAAACCATTTCGTTAATTAAAAGTAATAAATTTAAAAGGAAAAAATGTAGTGTTACCTTCAATAAAGCTATTTTTGATTCAGGAACTTCACCAGGTAGACCTCGTTCTCCTTGGTTTCCTTTAGGCCCAGTCTTTCCAATTGGACCAACATCACCTTTCTTTCCATCTTTGCCATCTTTACCATCTTTTCCACTTGGCCCTTGTAACCCCATATCCCCCGGATCGCCTTTTTCGCCCTAGAATTAAATTTTTAAGTGAGAGATCATTATCCAAAGAAGGAATTGTATTTTTTTATATTACTTTTTGGTATCATCGCCCACGTTACACACACAGATTAAATTCCGTCTTTATAGTAAATTCAATATTATTTTTTATTGCAGGTAAGCGACATAAAATATACAATGTTGACAGAAGAAATATTCGTTAAAAATATTAAATCTGAAAGCGACGCTTCCCAGATTTCAATAAGGGATTAATGAAATACCTTTTCACCTCTTTCTCCCCTTTCGCCTTTGATCCCTCTCAATTTTTCCACTACTTCTGCATCTGAAATAACATTTATTTTCACACACATTATTGACAATAAAGGATAGTAATCCTTTTCATTATGATTGGGTACTTCGTTGGTAAGGCTTTTCTGTGGAATGCATTGTGCTTTATCCAATTGAGCTTAATCAAGCTGTGGCTCCAAATAATAATAAATATTGTCCTGTCTGGCTTTAAAAATATTTATGTAAATCATAAATCACAATACCTATCATGTTCATCAGTTTAATGTAAACAAAAGGTTTATTAAGATATTCTGGTATGTACACCGTCTTTTTCACTTTCCTTGTGACGAAAAAGGATGGCAAGATAAACTTACCTATACTACACAACATAGACTCAGGATCAAAGCCAATAGAGCCGATAGTAGCAAAAAATGTTTAGGGATTCAATCTACTTACGTTATTACATTTACGTGACCAGAATGCCTTGTTTGATATTGAAATTTATTCAGGTTGTATTATGCTTCGAACTTGAATGAAAAGATCTAGATAAATAGTAAATTGTTGTTATGTGAGAAGATTTCTTTTGATGATTATCTATAATACCTTCCTGCTCTAGTGGACTATGTTTCTATCTTTATTTACGTAAATATGATTCTATGTTTTGTAATAGTTTTATCTATCTGTACCTTGGTCAAGTAAAGATTATTGAAGGGGTTTTTTATGAAAACAATCAAATACCTGATAAAGTTTTGCTATCGTTTTGATGTTCAATTTTAAAAAACAACAACCAAAACCTGGTACGGTTTTGCGAGACAGCAAATGGTTGCTATGTAAAATGTTCAAGGGTGCATATGTTTATTATCGTCTCAAAAACTGAGTTTATAATGCGGGAAGTTGATAAACTTATTTATCGATAGCTGATTGTTATAATGATAATAATAAATTGTAAGTATCAAAAATATATTTACTTTCAGCATCTAAAACTGATTTTAGCGATGCAGGCTGTCCGTCTACACCTTTATCTCCCTTGTCACCTCTTTCACCTAAAAAACATATAAATATTTACTTTTTGTGCATACTTAATGTAAAGGAATAACGGAATTCATATTGTAGTAGAAAAAATTGCACAAATCAAGAGGAAAATAATGATAAAAATTATAATGTTGACCTTTTTTGGCTCGACCCCTATTACATTTGACCTATAACATATCTGATGAAAATTGGGTGCCATATAGGTACTATACCTTTGTGGCAAACTGCCTTTGGGAAATCCTAAAAGTATGAGGTCGTAATTTAGGTTGTCGAATAACTCTTTTAATCGAATCATATAAATCATATCAATTTATATCGAATAATCTACGTTTAGAAAACTGACACTGCAACTCCCTTTATTTTGAAGTCGGTTAACTCGTCGAGTACCGGTTTTGTAGACACAATTATAGAACAATAGGTTGCGGTCACCGGTGACCGCTTGGTGTTTGACAGTTTAATTAATCTATTTAATTTTTTTTCTAAGTGTTACTAACAAAAACTTTTCTGAAAATCGCATCAAAATCGATTCAGCCAATCGCCAGATAATTGCACACAAACATACATACATAAATATATACATACATACAGGTCAAACGAAATCTCATCTTTTAAGTCGTTTAATAAAGTCGCACTAGCATAGATTTTTCTAATGCACGTAACTAATCACTAGTTAAGACTAAGCTTAAAGGCTTACTTACATGTCAACATATTTTTAAATGAAAAACATTTTTACCTTTTTCGCCTCTATCTCCAGGCCGGCCATGTGTGCCCGGTGTCCCAGGTAATCCATCCTCTCCCGCTTCACCTATGTCACCCTTTTCACCTCTAGGGCCTTGAAGACCTTTGTGGCCCTAAAATATTAGACAACTTGTTTCGTCTTCACTTTGTTTATAGATACGATCGAGTGTTGTGATTGAGTATTTTTGTTCAAACTAGATTTTTGTTTCCTCTAAATGACTACTGTCATCAACTGATATATATGTAGTGTTTTGATTTTGTCAACAGCACAAAGACATATTATTTTTCATTTTTTTACAATATTACGGTAAAAACTCATACGTTATTAAATTGTCGATTTTCGTTTTTATATTGATATAATATGAATGAAAAATCAAGTAAATTTTTATATGTACTTATATCTTATTATATCTTTTTACCTCTATTTTTATAACAGTTATGTTATGCTGTAAAATTATTTTCTCTTACCTGATCTCCTTTTTGTCCCATTGGTCCAGGTTCCCCTTTCTCACCTCGTTCTCCCCTTTCACCCCTTTCACCTTGCCTACCCGGAGGTCCCACTGGCCCTTCATCACCTTTTGCACCAGGTATAACTACAGTTCGTGACTTTATCTCCTCGTCTGTTTCCTGTCAAAGTTACTTCTAAGATTGTTGCTTGTATTATAGTAAAACAAGAAAGTTTATGAAAGGTTCATGACTGTAAGTTTAAACAATGTGGTTGAAAAATCTAAGTTGGGAATGCCAAAATTTATCCAGATCGAAGTTTTGAATTTATCCAAAATAAAGTATTTTGTTAAGTAATGAAGAACAATTTCGTTATAATAAAAAATTAAAGATTAACAATTTGTCATTTGCAACTTCTTTTAATAAATACGCACCACGTCAGTTTTGAGTATTAAAATCAAGTACTGTCTTTATAAAAAAGTTCATAAGCTAAGGAACAATAATCACCAAACGTATTTCACCCGGAGGTCCCTGCTCTCCTCTTGGCCCTCTTTCTCCTGGTGTCCCTGGAATACCATCTTTACCTGGCTCCCCTTTTGGTCCAACAGTCCCATCTCTACCTGGTAGACCATCATCCCCTCTGGCTCCGGGTTCTCCTTTCAAACCCATTGGTCCTCTTTCACCCATAGGACCAATATTACCCTACAATTTAAAATGATTTTGTTAAGATTTTACATCCCACTTATCTAAAAAAAAACGTCTAATTTAGTTCAAAACCTCCTGTTTTTATTTAATCCATAATACTTACAGTTTTACCTGGTGGTCCAACAGGGCCATCATATCCTGGTGGGCCTCTTTCACCAGCAGGTCCTTTCATTTCTGGCATCGACAGCAGCAAACTTGATACCAGTTTTTCTGAACATTGGCAAGCCTAGTTAAGATATAAAGAGTAGCGTTATATACGTACATAATATGCATGTTTATTTATTATCAAAAAATATTGAGAAAAGTTTTAAACTACGTAATCAAATGCTATTATTTGTATAATAAATATTTAATAAATGAAATATAACAATCTTACTCCTTCCTCTCCTTTTTCGCCAATTGGTCCTACTGGTCCAAGTGGTCCTTGAGGTCCCAAATCACCCTGTAAAATTTAATTGTTATTTTAGTTTCATTCTTGAATGAACTAATGACAATATACCTCTAATATGTTTTCTTTACCGTGTTACTTACTTTCTGTCCGAGATCACCTTTATCTCCCTTTTCGCCTTTAATTCCTTTAATACCTGGTGCACCTACTTCGCCTTTAAGGCCTTGTGTTCCTCTCTCTCCTTGGTCTCCCCTTTCTCCTTTCTCGCCTTTTTCAGGCGGCAAAGGACCTAAACATATTTTTTCGTAGTATGAATGGTTATATATAGGTATATATATCTTTAAAGAAATATATATATATAATTCAAAATAAATTTAAATCTTAAATTACTTGATGAAATAATGAAAAGAGTCACCTTCTGTTGTAGGAGGAACTGTGACAGTAGTGGTAACTAGACTTGGCCCAAGCTGTGAAAATATAAACTAATAAGTACTTCTGTCAAAATAATAGAGAATCGTGTTATTGGTTATTCATTTTCTAAGATACAAAGTTTTATCAAAAACACTGCAATAAGCACAAAGACATTAAAGTAGAGGAATTCAAAAGCCAAACAAAACAGGTTAGAATTTTGAGAGATTATGTTAAACAAACATTATCATTAATAAGGTAATAAGGTAAGTTTCCAACTAGCCAAAACAAAACTATTTCAAAATATCAAAATGATACTTTTTTGCACAAGATAGGATATTGTGACATCATACTATTTGTGCGCCAAATAGCATTATTTCTTTCTCCAATAAAAAAATAAATAAAAGATATTTGATAATTAATTAATATTAAACTGTCAAACACCAAGCGGTCACCGGTGACCGCAACCTATTGTTCTATAATTGTGTCTACAAAACCGGTACTCAACGAGTTAAAGTGTTAAGTAATGTAATTTCTTGGATTTTTTATTGTTTAAGAAAGTCGAAATAATTTGTTTTTGACCAAGGAAACCACCCAATATTATTTTCATAATTTTACAAGTTTTCCCTGAATATACCATCACGATTATTAGACCAAACGCTACGTTACTTTGTTCGAGATGAGTTGGCGTTGCGAAGCATTTAAAGTATATTTTTCATGCATTTTGTTGCATTTTTACGGGTGCGATACACAGGTGCAGCTTAGTCTGGGCAAAGCAACACATAAAACGTCGTCAATTCATCTCGATTTATTGTTTGAAATACATATATCGACTTTATTCTGTTAAGTTGGTCTAAAAATTATAATGGTATATCGAGTGGAATACAAAAAATATTGGTGTATCGTAGGCACAGTGTAGTCAAAATTATGTCCTTACCATTTTGAAAGGATCAAACATGGTAAGGATATAATTTTGACTAATAAGTTATTATTTATGTATATTATTATTGCTGTAAAGTTATACACAATTTGTTAGTACCTAAAAATCTACTTATGTAAAAGTTTATTACATGCTTCTTATAATAAGAAGTTGATAGATACTTAGGTATAGGTTAATATAATCTAACTACATATTGATGCACGAAGCTCCGTTTTTGTGCAATAAAGGTAAAACTACGAACTTATAGATTTTAGATATATAAAGTATAAATATATTTTTGTATTTGTAAAGCTTATATATTATAGAAGACTATGACCAAAGTTTAATAGATATTGAGACAGTTTAAGAAGGAACCTGGCTATAAAAAGGTTCAAAAGCCCTGAAGAAAATAGAAATTAGTACGATGTGCCTAGACTCTCCATTTAATAATATATAAATATATTTTAAACCCCTTTTTCTTTTTAAAAGAGTTTTTGGGGTAAGTACATTCAAAGCAAATAGAAAAGAAGTAATTCAGTTGATAAAATAGGAAAATATTTTATAGATAATCATTTAAAATGAAAAAGAAAATAACATGCCATTATTGACGATCATTCAAAATATTTATAAAAACATGAAAAAAATACAAGAAATCTACTAAAAGTTCAAGTGAAATAAGTAATAGACTTACTGGATCAGTGTATGATGTAATCTAGGACAGAAAATAGACGTTAAATAAAATAATAATTTTAATATTTCAGTTCAACAATGACAGTTTACTCAGAATCAAATCTACATTTTTGATTATTTTTTGAATAATATTATTTAAAAAACAATTAATTTTAGTATCTAAAGAATTATTGTTAAAGTAATGATATATTATTTTAGGAATTTTGTATTTATTGTTAAATAATCCTACGAAGAGTTTAGTAATATTATTTTAAGTTTACCACTGCTCTTGAACATTTTGGAGCCCTGAAACAATATCTTGTCTCAAACTTTATTCTCATGAACTTAAAAAAAAGAAAATTAAAAACAATAATTTGAGTATTTTTAATTCCATCCTTCGTAGTAAATTTGTAATAGAAGTTTAAGAAAAGATACCAATATAACTGCATTTATGTACAACTAAAAGTAATCAGTTATCTACAAGAATTTTACAACCAAATCGAATTTACCCCAAAATCTATTTAGTGTTGAAACGAAAATAAATTTAAATTTGGAAAAATACAGTTTCATTATCTTTTTAACACATTCAAATGTAATTTTATCATTTGAAATGAACTAAATAATATATTCATTTAAAATGATTAAGTTATATTTAAATAAACAGTTTTTGTGTTGCACGTATTAATGGTTGTTGTAAAACAGATCGTGAGTTGAAAATCACATGGTGCATTTGGTAGTAGCAATCAATCTACTACGTATTAGAAAAATAATTGCGTTAAAAAGATTCAAAAGTTAGGACGAGTTTTAACAAGAACAACAGCAGTAAGCGACAGGTTTCTGAATACATTTAAATATACTAACTATATCTGTAATTGATCTAGCCTGGAACGTAAAAAACATATTAAAAAATGTTTATGAAATATTAAATGAAAATAACAACGACAAATGAAAAATGCAATCACGTGGCAGAGTGATGCTTCGGCACGAATGGGCCGATAAACTGGAGTTACACCACGACATTTCAAAAAACGGGCGTTTAACAACGCTTGTGTTGTATTTCGTAGTATTATTTATTTGTTTATTAACTCTTTAACCTCTTGTATCCGGTGTGTAAGACACAATAGAAAACACGTGGTGTCTCGTTAGCGTTCCGGCATACCACGGGTTAATGCACACAATAGTAAAGTGCATTAGCTGGACTTAATGCCATATGACATTTTCTCCCAGTCAGCCTTGTGTATACCGACGAGTTGATTGGTACTCTGGTCCCAAAGCGGTTGGCTGTCCCACAAAGTCGGCTACGCACTTGGAACTCCAGCGCGCGGTGTTACTGGTGTCCATAGGTGACCTTGCTTGCTTACCATCAAGTGATCCATCTGCTCGTTTGTTTCGCTATGCCATAAATGAAAATATAGACAGTTGTACAAATTATTGTTATACGTACCTTTTCACATACTAACTTTAAAGTATCCTCGTCGGCATTAGTGTGTAAGTTTATTTCTTCTATGAGACCCTGAAACAAGAAGAAAATAAATATAATTTCTCGTAAAGAAGATACGAGTATTGTCTTCATCAACAGCCACGCCAAGTGGCTATGGTTGACCAAAGGCCTCTTCTTATACGGAGAATATTTGAGAATTGGTCACCACGCTTTCTGAAAACGGGTAGGATTTCAAATTATAAAATTAGAAATTATAAACCTAGTTTGTTTTTCTCACAATGTTTTCCTTCACCGTTTGTCAGTGGTGTCTAAATAATGTCAGAGAGTACATATAACTTGGAAATAGTCACATTGGTAGGCGTTGTTAGGTTTCGAACCCGTACTATCATGCATGAGAAGTCGGCAATTTGAAATTGAATGTGGGAGAGCCATGCTTCGGCACGAATGGGCCGGCTCGACCGGAGTGATAACACGGCCTCACTGAAAACAGACGTGAAGCAACGCTTGCGTTGTGTTTCGTCGTGTGAGTGAGGTTACCGGAGGCCCAATGACCCTCCACTTCCCCAATCCCTGAATCCCCAACGATCCTCAAACTCTTAATCTCCAAAAAGACGGTAACGCACTTGTAACGCCTCTGGTGTTCCAGGTGTCCATGGGCAATGCCGATTGCTTACCATCAGGTGATCCGTCTGCTCGTTTACCGGCTTATGGCACAAAAAAAAATTAAATCCAGGCCACCACGATATTGTCTTCAATGCAAATGAAATTGACATCTACATCAGACGAGGGTTTGTAAGCACGACTGCCGAACGCGAGATTTAAGAAAGGTTGCTCCAGAATATCATAGTGTTTGTTCTTTTCGATTCTTAGGTATAGGGACCATCCCAATACCTAAGGAGGTACTAACAACAATATCTTTACTCCAAAACATCAATTTATTTGACGATATTATGTACGTTCTTTAAATAATTATCATTGTTTCAGAGTACCGTGTTATCAATTCAGAGACAAGCGTTTCCTAAGCCTTCAATACAGAGACTAGACACATGAAATAAGGATATTTACTACGCTAGCGCCAGACTTATTGTTCAGCTGGAAGATTAAAAATATGATGGGAGTCAGTACGCTTTTATGAACCGATGACGCGAGATTTTTAATGACACTGGCGCAGAAAATGTTCATCTCCCATCGACATGGCTCACTGTGAGATTCAATACTTTTTAGTGAAAGTAGAATCGATTTTGAAGAAAACTTGATGTGAAACCTTTATTTCGGTTGCGTAAAAGTACTATTTTTAAAATGAACAAAGCACAAAGGTCGCGTCTATGTTGTCGCGAATATTTTTTTTTTAATTTTGTTATCTTTCTTGTAGAAAATAATCTAAGAACTAAAAGACTGCCTCATGGACCGAGTGGTCGCAAGTGCGACTGCCGGGCAAGGGGTCTCGGGTTCGATTCCCGGGTCGGGCAAAGTATTACTGGGTTTTAAAAAAAATCTCAGTAGTAGCACGGAGTCTGGAATTGTGCCCGGTATATGGCAATAGGCTCACCCCCTATTACATGGGACTCATAACATAAATAGTCAAAAGTGGGTGGTACATTGTACAGTGGCATAATGTGCACCTCTGCCTACCCCTCCGGGGATAAAAGGCGTGATGTTATGTATTATGTACTAAAAGACATGCCTGTGTAATATTTTTATAAGGCTTGTAAAATGTTAGTGGTTTTGTTACTTTTGGTTTAGGCGTTAAGTGTAATAAAAATCCATAGTTTTAGTCTTAATCCATAGATCCATCTATAAAATCCATAGTTGTAGATCCTTACGCGAATATTTTTAGCTTTCAATTTCTTCCATACTGACAACTGACTAAACACAAATGGCATTATAATACTTTAAGTTTTAATAGGAACGTGCTTTATTAAAGAGATTACTAAAGAAATAAACTTATCACTTTTATTGCATTACCAGTAAGATACAAAATAACTATTTTAGGAACAGCGTATAACTAACAATAATTAAAATTTCAAAGAAGGCCCAGCGTTAGGAAAATGTGACATTAATGGTCCATGACTTAGAAGTGTTATTGCTTAGCTCATATTATTTGTACATTATTACTTGTCTTAGAGCTTAAAAGTTACGGTACGTTGGTGATGATGTATGCGTCTGTAGCTTCCTTCTGCTAATGAAGTCTTACTTAAACATTTGTTAGAATATGAATCATTATCCAATTAGGTTCTGTATAATCTAGCTATCTTGGAACATATAAGTCGTACAGTCGTCATCAAGGATAAATCACAGAGTTTATTTTTCATTTGCTTTCGCTAGTGCGTCTGCCGGGCAAGGAGTCTTGACTCCGATTCCCGGGGTTGGGCAAAAAATTACTGGTGTTTTTTTTAATTCTCAGTAGTACCATGGAGTTTGGAATCATGCCCGGTATATGGAAATAGGCTCACCCTCTATTAGGTACATGGGACTCATAACATTAATAGTGAAAAATGGGTGTTACATTTTACAATGAAATTAAATGCCGTAATGTGCACTTCTGCCTACCCCTTCGCGGCTAAAAGGCTTTATGCTATGTTTTTTAAACGAATAATAGTGTCTACTTAACATTGTGTATCTATCACTGTCATTCATGACATTTCTTAACTTCTGGACTTGATTCCCGCACGGAACAATACTTTGTATCTATCTGATATGTGCGTATATTGTATGTATCTGAATGCACCCATAACACAGGATAAAACGTTTTTTTTTAAATAGATAAGGGAAAAGTAATATTACTATTCAAAATTCACATTGATCGAATAAACGAAACGGATTGGTTCTTATTACCTACATAATAGATCACACTTTGAGGTAATTAAACAGAATGTTCTTCAAACATCGTGTAAACAGTGCTTGGGTTCCCAAACTTGTAGTTAATGTTTACTGATTGCTGTAACATGTGATTGGTTACAAACTTAGAAACATATTCGCTATATTATTACATTTTAGTTTACTTCAGTTTGACTCATGTAATCTTATAAATGTAAAATCACTCTAACTCATTATTCTCTAAAAGTCCATAGAAAATATTTTATGTATCGTCCAGGAAATTCTATTAAATACTCAAGAAGCACACATTATTAATAGTCATATTTTAATAACAATTAATAGGTATTATTGGGTATCGTTTATAGTTTAGTCGTGTTTCAAAAATAATTAAAATCTTACGATTCTCAAGTATCTACAAAATAAATCTGCACACAATTTGAACACTGTATGATCCACCAATTCTTGTTTTGGGTCTGGGTGTCATTGTGTATGTGAACTTGTATGTTTGTAAACGCACCCACGACACAGGAGAAAATACTAGGGTAGGACAACGATTTAAAAAAAATCTATACCTTTTTAAGATTAGACTAATTTAAATATGACTTAACCGATTGTTTTAATCCGGTTGAGGCTTTTTATATTTTTTTATTTGGGGGGAAAATCACTCAGTGACTTTTTCCTTTGAGGCAAGAGGGAGTGCCAGACTCTTACTAACAGAAGACCACCCTGTACCTACTCCTGCACAGGCTAGCTTCATGTTAGCAATCGTCAGTAAACACATCCTCTAATTTCATCAAATTACTTTTAGATAATCCAATTAAATTGCTCATCTTTTTCAAGTAGTCACCTAGCCATGAATAAATCTGAAAGAGGAATATTCACAATAGACGTATTAAATTAATTCTTAGCCATTATCAAAATCTGGTGCTAACCACAGACAGACCTAGTATTTCACAAATTCCTTTATTTACGTCCGCAATTAATCTCAAGCCAGCTCCGCCATTTCTAAGCCAAACGCTGGTGAAGATAATATTTTCATAACCTTTACTAGAACGCTTTCCAACAATCCAACATACATGGAAACTTCTTTATAAAAATAATCATTTATCGTTAATTCATCAGTATGTGTATTTTGAATACAATATAAATGTTAATTAAGTAATTGTGTATTTAACATATTATGGGCTGCGAGTTATTGTGAATATTGTTGTTGTTAAAGCAAGAGATATTGTTGTTGTTAAGTAGCTGTTGCCTGCGACTTCGTCCGCGCATAATATGATTCCTGTTTTATACCATGGAAGCATTTAATGATGGAAGAAACAAATCCTATCACCTAAGTCAGCCCATACCTGTTTAACAACGTCAAAATCCGTTCAGTACCTAGATAGTTTCAGCGTAGGTAGTACATTGACGGACAAATATCCAAACGACGAAGCTTTCACATTTATAATACTAATGCAATCCGGACGGCCATTGTTTCCTTCATAGTTTTATCATTTCAATATGCATATTTTTTAACATTTTTTTTTTTTTTTTTAAGGGGGGAAAATCATCGAATGACTTCTCCCGCCTGGGTGAGGCGGGAGGGAGTGTCAGACTCTTACTGACTAAAAACCACCCCGTTCCTTCTCCTGCACGTCGAGCCGGAGCCCCGGTTACCCGTTAGGTTCTCCGCGACTCCGAATCGGCATCGGCCGTATTGGGCCCCATCTGTGGTGGTCTGATGGCTCTTTGAGGCGCGCGCGGAACGCGACGCGCCGTACGCTCGGGTCTGTTTCTGGTCGGACGGGGAGCCACCCATGCTCGCCGTCCGCAGGCCCGCGCTTACGGTGGCCGGAGATCGTATTTTTTTTTTTTTTTTTAAGATTGTATATTTGTATTACCTACAACTTTTGTGAGACATACTAAATAATTAATTATGTTTTCGGCTTACTCACGTAATTATTTGACGAGAAACTCGACTAGTTTCAAGGCATGCTAGAGGCTCATATTCATGAGCAGCATATCGCGACCGGCGACACGGCGACTGTCGCGCTGCTACTGGTTTCCATAATAATTTATTAAGATTGTACCTACGTTTCAGTTTCCTAAACATTCTGTTTTGTCTTCATAACGTCGTCAACATAATAATATTTAAAGAAATATATCACTTTAAGTAACATACTTTTACCCATTACATTAAATTGCTAGTTCTACGTTAATTATGTTACCTATATCTGCCTACACCGTCTACGTCTCAGGGACATCTTAATATTACCTAGATCTATCGAAAAAGATACGGTACCTACTTTATTTCTAGTATTTTGTTTTTCTACTTATATTCAAGAGAAAAAACTAAATTAGTATGTCTCGAAATCGACATCAAAATTGATTATTACTCTGCAATAAAGAATAGAGTTTAAGTTCGTGAAGCTCCAGTGAATGAATTTCTATAGTAATAACCGAAGATGGATATACCAGCATAACATAACACGCGAAAGCAAAGCGAATTCTTAACGAAGACATAATAACATAAGATAACATCACGCCTATCATCCCCGAAGGGATAGGCAGAAGTGCACTTAACCACCTTACAATGTAACATCCACTTTTCACTATTTATGTTACGAGTCCCATGTAATAGGGGGTGAGCCTATTGCCATGTAACGGGCACAATTCCAGACTCCGCGCAACTATAGAGATTTTTCATAACCTGATCTGAGAATAGAACCCGTGATCCCTTACCGCAGTCGCACTTGCGACCACTTGGCCAAGAAGACTTAATACTTTTAATAATAATCTTACAGACTTGTAATAAACTAATCGAGGAGATCTTTAGAAATACCTAGGATAGCAATGCTCAGACAAGACGATGACACGACAAACATTAGTTACATTTCTCACAAACATTACGATGAAAACAACTTCCTGCACTAAACTTAGCGCGTCTATACACTAATTTTATCACTACAAACAAACTTGAGCGTACCTCTATATTTACGTTAGTGGTAGTGACTGCTTGCGACATAGCTAAGGCTGTCTAAATACATTAGCAGCAAACTCGCGCCGCCTCTGTACAGTTTCACCGCAGTTTGATTCCGAACGGATTCAAGCGCACCTCACTTTGGGAAGGGATGTTACCGGATACGGAGTGACGAAACTTTGTGTGCACACTGCTTGGTTTTAGAATGAACGATAGATTTAGTTGAATTTTTCCTTGTTGAAAATGATAAAGACTTGACAAACTGAGGATCCGTGGTTCATGAAAGATACGAAGGATAAGAATCGAAACCAAAATCGATGCTTTCATATTATGATCAATTACATAATACATATACATATAACATCACGCCTCTTATCCCCGAAGGGGTAGACAGAGGTGCACATTATGCCGCTGTACAATGTAACACCCACTTTTCACTATTTATGTTATGAGTCCCATCTAATAGGGGGTGAGCCTATTGCCATATACCGGGCACAATTTCAGACTGCATGCTACTATTGAGATTATTTTTTAAAACCCAGTAATATTTTGCCCGATCCGTGAATCGATCCCGAGAACCCTTGCCCGGCAGTCGCACTTGCGACCACTTGGCCAACGAAGCAGTTATTTTATTTTTTTAGTTACATAAATCATGATCAATTTATTTATATAAAATATAAATTATGATCAAATATTTTTATAATAAGTAGTAGACCTTTTTTCATTATATTGAATAAGTTAATTGTTATTTTTAGTTAATTATTATCAAATGGTTTTAGCTTAGAGTCTAAAGAAATTGATTTGATGATAATAGAGTATTAGATAAAAGTGTAGCTCTTTTAATGGCATAAAAGCCATTACGTTTTGCAAAATATTAAAACCGAAATGAAACCTATATGTTTTAATACGTTCGCAATAACTGTCACCATTAGAATATTTTCTAACTGAATAACAGACTATTTTCCAGTGATTTTGAATGACATGGGAATGCTGAATACGACTATATGTCACTCCACAAAAGGTATTAAATGTCGGGTAAATGTGACGAATCACTATGCGCCTAGTGAGTGATGGGCCATTATTTATTTATGACTCTCGGTTTGAACTGGACATATTTTTAACAGCTTAGGTTCATGAGGCTATGGACTGAGTTGTTGCTTTAGTGGTCGTAAACAATGTCTGACTATATACCTTTTATTGTGTGTGATAAATATGTATAAATCAAAGAGGTATGGTTGGTGTAAATTTTTGAATATAACAGAACGTTGCCATTGCTTTTCGAGGGTCAAACAGTTGCGCTATTTTTATTCTTCTGCTAACAACTAATTGTGTAAATTTATTGTAGCAATTTTTTTAAGGGGGGAAAATCATCGAATGACTTCTACCGCCTGGGTGAGGCGGGAGATGTCAGACTTTTACTGACTAAAAACCACTCTGTTCCTACTCCTGCACTTGGAGCCGGAGAACTTAACTGGTTATCGGGATAACCAGTTAAGTTCTCCGTGGCTCCGTATCGGTATCAGCCCTACTGGGCTTCTGCTGTGGTGGTCTGAAGGCTCTTTGAAATGCGCGTGGAACGCGGCGCGGTGCACGCTCGTTCTGGTCGGGCGGCGAGCTACCCAGGCTCGCCGTCCGCAGGCCCGTGCATAAGCACTGTGGCTGGAGATCGTCCCGCAATTCCCGACGCCCGGAGTGTCCTTCGCGACGCTGGGTTGTGAGAAGGCAGAGCTTCGCAGTCTCATGCGCCCCGCCTCCTCCTTAGCTAGCATGACTGCTACGCAAAAGAAGGAAACGGTATCCCATTTCTTCTCGCTCCGCATCATAACCCGGACTAGGACCGGCCGCGAGAGGTCGCTGTCGCCGATCACATCCCTGAGCGCAGGGCATTCCCCTCCACCGTGTCCTCAGGGCAATATTGTAGCTATTACTATTGATATTTAGTTAGATTGAGCTGCTGTGTACGTTAAACAAAATTGTATCATGCCTCTCTATCAACTTCTTCGAGAAAAACCGATCTCAGGATCATATTTGAATGAAAATGTCATAACTTTAAATCACTTTTAAAGTATTTCGGTCTTAAATTCTTCAAAAGAAAGTATTATAATAAATTTATCCACAAAGCTTCCTTATTCCATGTTTCAAAGGAAGCAGATCCACAACAGCTGTGAAGTTATGACGTGGCGGATATTACCTAACCGAATGCGAGGGCACTGTGGCCCATTCATCTTTCTATATCTTTTAGCAGGCTTTCAAACTTTGTAGCGTTATACTAGGATCTATAGGTATGTCGTGTGCCGCCCTATATGGAAGTAAAACTTATCGAAAGTTCGCATCTTTGGCTTTGGTCAGATGGTGTGTGGTTCATTTGAGTAATGTCAAGATAAGAATGTTGTAATACTAGAGGTATATTAAAGTAAAGTAAATTGGAAAATGATTGAATGATTGAATGATTGATGAAAAGAAAAAAAACTTGTTTTTGGAAATTGGAAAATGAATTTTGCGACTAACCTGATTCCAAACATATATTCCTACATATGATACCACTGTTCCTAAGCTATTGTTATTCATATTTCTTTTGAAATCTAAACACGAAGTAACTGCAAACACTTTTATATTTTCTAACAAAAAAAAGTGAACATAGAAAATTCTTGTGAGTGTAGCAAGGCGTTGTTATGGTTGCATCTTGCAAGCAACATTGTGCTCGAAAGAAATAACAAGGCTTGAGGGGGCCACACGATATAGCTCATACATTGCATTGTCTTCGATGTATCGTGGAACTGCCATTTATCTGGTACTGCAGTGTATAAAACTGGATATTCAATGTACAGTGTATACAATTTAGTTCAGTAATGCCCATTTTCACCAACCTCTTCTACATTAGGAACCCCTAAGATGAGGTTTAGGTACTACATTTTACGTCCTTCTGGTTCTCAACAATCTATAGCTGACACCTATCGGTACAAGTAAAGGGTTAAGGCGCTAAGCCACGATCAGTAACTTTTAGTTAGGAGATGATTTAGTGGTGGTCTATGAAAATGGTCATTAGATACATAATAGTGTTGCCTTATTTTCTAACGAGTTTTTTAAACATAGAGTAATATACATAATCTTTTGGGTATTGAATGGGATGAGACAAGAGAAGCATATGACGTACAATGTAATAAACTTTGTATTAGTTAATCTAAGTATCCCATATAATAGAGAAGAAAACTTTTGATATACACTCCGGCTTAACATAAACCTCTGTGTTGTTATTGACGATTTTCATAAACCCAAAAAATACCCTGTGCGTGTGTTAGGTGTGATAAATTTAATACTCAACGGTTAAACTTTTGAAATGTCTGTCACGCATTCCCGTATCAGTAAATAGATAAATAAAAACGGATATTATTTTTACGTAGTATGTTCTGATGATTCAAATGACCTAAGATCACAGTTTAATAAAAACTCAAAGATAAGATGTTGTAGCAAATTGGTTGTCTTTTGTTATGACAATAGCTTGCGTAGTTTTTGATCGGGACAGCCCGAACAATGGGAACGTAGGCTCGTTCGAGTCCAAAACATAAAGATAAGACATGAAGATCAAAATAATGAGATATTTTTCATAACATTTAGTCATCATTGCTGATTTTAAGAATACTATGAATATCAGAAATGCGTAATGTAAAGTCAACATTTTTAATCCTCGAATGGGCTGACAGGAAGCGAATATGAACAATCAACTGTCAATGGTTCTTGATGCTGTGCCAACAAACAATATAATGACAATATAGTTTTACTATAATGGTACTATTACATAAGCTTCAAAATTGCATGTGTGTTAAAAGGTGTTCTATTGAGCAAACTGAAAAATATTCAAAACTTGAACGTCTGTCGATTCATCAACTAGCCCAAAATGAGCATGCTAAGTCTGATATACGTCGGAGAACCTAACGGGTTACTGGGGCTCCGGCTCGACGTGCAGGAGAAGGAACGGAGTGGTTTTTAGTCAGTAAGAGTCTGACACTCCCTCCCGCCTCACCCAGGCTGGAGCAGACATTCGATGATTTTACCCCCTTAAAAAAGTCTGACATACGTGACAAGTGCTTAACTGAGGTATCCTTTCGTGGTTGAAAGTAGTATGTGTAACAGTAGTGCAGTTGAGCTTATAACCTAGACCACAATACAAGTGACCCAATCACGTCCTCACTTCCATAACCAATCTATCACATAGATACAAGATTAATAACAAGAAGCGCTACTTTGTTCATATGAAATATTGAATTACGTAGAACAATTACTATATTATTGATGATCGGTGGCTCTAATAACTTGTGAACGTCAAAACTAATATATAACCGTCTAGAAACTAAGGGATCTTGTTTCAGTAGAAGGGTAAAGCATTGTGTATGTACACATAAGGACTTTTTTGGATTTTGATCTTTGTGTGTTACTAATAATAATTAAGGTGTTGTCTACCGTACTCGCCGCCTCGTTGGCCGAGTGCGACTGCTGGGCAACGGGTCTCAGGTTCGATTCCCGGGTCGGGCAAAGTATTATATATATGGGTTTTAAAAAAACTCAGTAGTAGCACGGAGTCTGGAATTGGCTCACTTCCTATTACATGGGACTCATAACATAAATAGTGAAAACTGGGTGTTACTTCTGTGTGCACCTCTGCCTACCCCTTCCAAAGGCGTGATGTTATGTTATGTTATGTCTACTGTACTCAGTAACTGTCTAGTGATATAACTAAATCTAGTTTAATAAGTTATCGACAACTTAACACTATGTATTGGTCATTTGGTAAAGTCAGAATTTTCTTGATATAGATTTTATAGCTTAAAAATTTGGTTTTAAAATCCAACTACCACTGACACATTTTACGAAGTTTACAGAAATTTCGAAAGAATTCTTTGTAGAATTTCTGATCGCTAGCATCAGATAAATTTCAAAGATATTTGTGCATTAAAGTATGTCCTTTGAAAATGATTTATACGAGTATGTTTCTAAGCTTTGGTGGAATGACCACGAAATTTAGAGACACGAAATTTCTACAATGGACGCCTGAGAAAGGAAATTCTGTAGTAGCAAACGTGGAAGAGGTTTGCGAGGAATACTTGGATCAATTTTTTAAGGTACACTCAAGATGAAATTGCTAAAATAGTGTGTAGAATTATAATCGAATATCTGTAGTATTTTTTCCACACATATGTAGGTACAGCATAGCCGCTGAAAACAAATTCCAAACGTTGGTTCAAAAATGTCTATACCTATTACGTATACCTATTTTACCAAAGGAGCAAAGTCCAGAGTAAATTTAACACGCACACATCAAGCCGACTATTAAGCAATTTGGAACAAAGGTCCATTACTGTGAGTGTCAACGCCTATACACATCACAATAATTTTCATAACACGATTGAACCAAGTCCCAAAACCACACACTTAATCTTTCATCCCAATTATCTTCCAGACTTCAAAAGAACACAATTACATTTAACTGAAAGCCACAAAACACTTGAAGAGAACACAGATAATGTTCAAAGCGTTCATTTCTTAAATATCCATCAATTTGTAAAACATGTCCACACGTCAAACTATACAAATCCGGTATAAGCTGACACTTAAACGAGCGGAAAGATCGAACTAAACGAAACCATGATAAATTGGTATTGTTGTACAGCTTGATATGCTGAGTGTTCCTCTACCTACGCACCCTGTTATTACACTCATACAGGCAACATACATGAATGCATTACAAAATCTTCAACTCGTGAGAATTATACTGAAAGCAATTCTCAGTTCAGTGAACAGAGAAAATTCGAAAGACAAAAGCGATTAATATGTACAAGTAAAGGTATGAATAACTCGGCAGAGCATTGCGACCCGGGCGAAATTTTGCATATCCATTGTTACCCACGAAATGGACGGATATACGTCCGTTCGTACCTTAAAATACCTACCTCTTGCTAATTTGTAAGTGGGCCTCCACAGTCGTAAATTTCACGCGTGGAGTTATAAAGTTTTACAAAAAGTACTGCCATATATTTTAGATATACATCACAGTGGCTGACGTTTGGATACCTCGTTTCTCAAGTGTTGCTTTTCTCGTCCCTTCTATGGGGGCGAGGTCTGAAAGATGGCGGGCGCTTCATTTTATTATTTCTTTTGTTCATTTTCATACTTGATTAATAATAATATATTTATAAGTATTTGATAAAAAAAAATTCAAAATATAAAAAGCAGTAGCCCACAGTAATGGGAGAAATCCAAGCTACCGGTGGTCAGGGCTCCAGAAAGAGGAATTAATGAATAATACGTGCCGTGTCCAGAAATAGGTACTGTTTTCTGATATTGAGACCATTGGCAGATACGACAATCGGCACAATTATCGCTGAATCCACATGTCCACACATCTCACATGTCGATAATCGCAAGATCTTTAATTAGATTAATTATTGTTGCTTTTGTAGAGGTAGATGAAGTTATGCGTAACAAAGATAACCTATTTATTTTGAAGACCTTAGTAACATATAGTTTGATTACTGTCCAGGAAATACAGGTAAATAAAACCGTTGGCAGAAGTTAATGTAATTATCAAACCCGTTACCTATCATGTATAGTCACAAAATTAGTTTAAAATAATTTAAATTAAAGTGTTATTTAATTAAAATATCCAATTCATAATTTAAACATAATTTGTATACAATTTTTATAGATGTCTCGTAATTAATGTAGATCGTGTTAATAATACGAGATAACACAGTAATTTTGTTTATAATACTAATTAAATAATGACCATTTTATGTTATTTAAATTCGCTGAAATTTTAATACATTTTAATGTTGTGGTAGAATTTATTATTCACTATTATTTTAATCTGTCATAATGATCTTCATTTTAATGATAGGTATATTTTATTTCTCATATTAAATACTTAATACATAGAATTTATTGAAAATCACGTAAAAAACCCAAAATATTTAGTAGGTATAAGTGTTTATTATTATTGTTATATTATTTGAATTTTAAGTTATATTCTGAGTGTCTAACTTTGCATGCATGAAAAGATTGATGACTGTTAATGAAGCGAAAGAGGTATGTAAGAATCGTAGTAATTGGCGTTCCTTAGTCTCTGCCTACCCCCATGGGAGACAGGTTTGAAGTTATGTATGTAGGTATGTATGTATATTCTGAGTATCTAACTTTGTCTAATATTTTGTAGCTTTACCATATTATTTTCTTTTCTTTCTGTTTTTTTTTTTAATAATTTTAGTAATAGGTATCATTTGATAAATGTAATTGATGTTTAGCGTGTTATTCGATAAACTGTAAACAAAATAATTATTAATAATAATTAAGTAGTGACGTCTATGCTTATTTTTTGTAAAATATAGTTTATATTGTCCCATAAATTATATTTGGGCCGCTTATTTTACTACCGAAGCCTTTTAGGGTACCTTTAGAAAGTTGTTTTTGTTATATCGCAACTTCTGTATATATGGTGGTATTTTAAATTTGCATGTATATTTTGTGAGGGAGATATTATGTTTATAAAATAATGGTACGCGGAAATCTTTTGTGAAGATGTTCCCTTGACGTTTTTGCGAGGAAACAATGTGTTACGTATGTTTGGTGTAGTTTAATTTTAAGTAACTCTGGGTCATTTTATTGGAAAGACAATTCATATACGTAAACAATAATATGTTTCTCATTTAGAGACTATAATGTATAGAAAAAATTGAGAACAATATTGTGCAATTTATTAGTCTCACTGCACATTCAATTCATATACCTAAACAATTTAATTCCATAATTGAAAATATTTTATTTGTTGTTTTCTTTCCTCGTAGACTCTTAGACTGGTAACCGGGGCTCCGACTCGACGTGCAGGAGAAGGAACGGGGTGGTTTTTAGTCAGTAAGAGTCTGACACTCCTTCCCGCCTCACCCAGGCGAGAGCAGCCATTCGATGATTTTCCCCCCTTAAAAAAAAGACTCTTTGCATACCTAAAAGTTAATATTCTAATAACAAAAAAAAACTACGATACATGGATAGTGTTACTTAAGCACAATTTGTAAGTAAACAAATCTATATAATAAATATAAACTAAATAATAAATAACTATACAGCTAAATTAAATAAAAAACTAAAGTATTTAGGTACAACTAAAATTAACACGAGGAATAAATACAATAAATATAAACCTAAATAAATAAAGTCATTTAAAACTAAAATTCAATTTAATAAATAAATAGGTACGTATTTTATAAAATGTAGCAAACGTTTAACCACAATAATGTGAGTGTATTTTTCGTGGCACTATTTCATACACGGTCTCTTAACCCTGTAGTGTCAACCGACGTCTAGACAGACGAATGGTGTGGCTTATAATACCACAGGTTACTTTATTACATTCTACAATAACGCTGTATACGTATTTGTGTTGTTACAGTCAAAGCGAGTAAATTGAGAAACGTAATGTTGTATTTAACCTTTTGGTTTCTTGTAATGTCGTTTGTGAGATTAATACAGAATAAGTTGCGATCTGCAGGTGAAATTAAATGTCATGTAGTGTTTTTTGGGATAATATGTACAATAACATAACATAACATCACGCCTTTTATCCCCGAAGGGGTAGGCAGAGGTGCACATAGAAGTAACACCCACTTTTCACAATTTATGTTATGAGTCCCATGTAATAGGGGGTGAGCCTATTGCCATATACCGGGCACATTTCCAGACTCCGTGCTACTACTGAGATATGTACAATGTAGAGGTAGTAATTGACGTTCCATAGTGTCTGCCTACAGCCATGGGAGACAGGCGTGAAGTTATTTATGTACGTAAGTACAATGCAATTAATAACGTTTACAGTCGTCATTTTTGAGGCAATCTATTGACTAGATTCTGTTCAAAGTATTATAAAAAAAAAAAACTAATATTTTCTGATGTGTGACGTAACAATACCTACTTAGAAACTTCTCGACTTTTGATTTCAACTGACACCATTTTGGATGAATTTATTCGAAGGTAATACTAATCAGTAACACTCAAATTGTAATAGATGGTATATTATTATGCAAGCCACGAGTTTGTATAGTTTATAAAAGCACTTATTTGATAACAAACTTGGAATTAATGAGAGATTTTAGCGCAAAAAAGAGGTGCTTCATTGATTAAATATTCAAACATTCACGAGCGCAGTGCGGTGGTTAAGTTTGCGAGGAATTTATCTAGATTTTAATTATATATTTTTTTTGTTTTATTTAAAAACTGAATTGTAGACGAAAAGCGGATTATGTTTAATTGTTAAATTTTAATTTGTTTAGTTTGATGTTTAGTTTTTATTTAAATCCCTATTGTTTAATGATATTATTATATTGGTTTTATATAAATAAATATGTTTCTTTTTTTAATGTCGATTTAGGTACATGCTTTCATAAATAAATATGTACCTACGCATTTGAAAAAAATATATTAAAGTTATTAACAGCATTAATGACAACTGCCTCTTAAAGAAAATAATCCAACACAATTCGATTTACATCACAAATGAACTGTTAATAACATAACACATAACATAACATAACATCATGCATTTTATCCCGGAGGGGTAAACAGTGGTTACGGCACTTAATGCCACTGTACAATGTAACACTCAAATTTCACTATTTATATTATGAGTCCCATGTAATAGGGCCTAGACCTTGCCATATACCAGCCACAATTCTAGGCTCCATGCTACTACTAAGAATTAAAAAAAAACCAGTAATAGTTTGCCCGACCCGGGAATCGAACCCGAGACCTTTTGCCCAGCAGTCGCACTTTCGACCACACTTAAGTGTGAGAGAGCCATGCTTCGGCAACTGGAGTGATACCGCGGCCTCACAGAAAATCGACATGAAACAACGTTGCGTTATGTTTCCTCGTGTGAGTGAGGTTTTTTTTTTTTTTAAGGGAGGAAAATCATCGAATGACTGCCCCCGCCTGGGTGAGGCGGGAGGGAGTGTCAGACTCTTACTGACTAAAAACCACCCCGTTCCTTCTCCTGCACGTCGAGCCGGAGCCCCGGTTGTGTGAGTGAGGTTACTGGAGGCCCAATTATCCCCCTTCCTCAGTCTCCACAATCCTCAAAATCCCAAATGGCCGGTAACGCAATTGTAACGCCTTGGTGCTTCATGTGTCCATGAGCGACGCCGATTGCTTAACATCAGGTGATCCGTCTGCTCGTTTACCGGCTTATACCATAAAAAATGACTCGGCCAACGAAGCAGTCATGAACTGCAAATCTACACACAGAACCTAGAATTCGCAATAAAACTACCTAATAGCCGTTTGAATAGTGAAAATAGTGTTTTAAAGAGAATGCCACTAGCTACTAACTCACCGTAAAATATGAGAGACGTGCAAGATTATGATAAGGCTTTAACCTAGTAAATCATTGGTTTTCCCGCTTCAGAATTGAGGCAAATTTTAAGGTGGAACCGGTTTGAACCGGTTCGAACGCGTGCCTTACTGGTGAAACTGAAATTGTTACGTGATGTGGTGCCGAATGTGTGTTTGATTTTCGCGTACTTATGACCCTAAATGGGAGTTTTGAGTTTAGTTTTTCTGGCCTGTTGGTTTAGGGTTTGAGTTTGGGATCATAATTATTTTTATGTAACATATTTTTGTATTATTATTGAGCATGCAGTATGTTGTTCTATTGCCGTTGCCCTACGTTAGGATTTTCTCCTGTATCGTGGATGCGCCTAGAAACATACAATATCACATACGCATGACACCCGAAACAACAATAATTTTTGGATGACATCAAGGGTTGCTCCACGCGGGAATTCAACCCGCTACACGTTGCACACAGTCAGCTGCTCAGCCACAGCGCCAACCGTGCAGTCAGTGTGGCAGGTTCGATTTTTGATTTTAGGTATTATTGATTTTGTTTGTGTAAACTAGTAGCATTTAGCTTCAATTTAAGTTCCATATTTAGCTCTTGAGAAAATAGCGGCATATGAAGATATTTATCTACCTCTATTCTATAAAAACGCATTAAATATTAATGTTGCCTTAAGATAGTATTTTTTTAAGGTGTTAATATTTTAGTTCATAGTCTATACTAATATTATAAAGAAGAAAGATTTGTACCAATTTTTGTATGTTTGTAATGAATAGGGTCAAAAAGTAGGTACTGGGCCGATTTAAAAAATTCTTTCACCAATAGAATGCTACATTCTTCTAATTTGACATAGGCTACATTTCATTTAAAAAAATTAGGGATCCTTGGTAAAATTTGAACATTGTAACCGAAGGTGTAGAAAAATGGGTCTTAAAATGTCTTTCGTCGAATGCGCTGCCAAAACTATTAGCGATAGAACCAAATAATGTACAACAATATTGAAGGACATCATAATGTCTACAAAAAACTCCGCGGTAGCATATGTCCAACTATTTGTAGTTATGTCACTACAACAATCCAAATTTCCAAAAATAAATAATTGTCTACCCCGTGCGAAGCCGGGACGGGCTGCTAGTTATTTATATTTCAAGTTGTGTATAATTTCATTTAGTAATTTTTAATTTTAATTTTATTTATGTCCTACATATCTATACTATTGAATGATATTGTAATTACTCATTTCCTATAATTATATACACCAAATACAAATTGCGACAACATACCAATCCTCCCACACCGCAATTTTTAATAACCACATTTCAGTATGTGTGTTAATGTGTCCAGTTAAACACAATACTAATATTTTTATGCCCATCCTATTACGAAATGATTTATGACTAACGGATCAAGATAAGTGCCCGGCTGTTACCGCCCACAATTAATCCCTTTAGCTTCCACTTATCAAGAACTTCGGATGAACGTACAATGAAATGAGTTAGTTAGTTAAGGAATGGTTCCGTATTAATAAAAATATTGTTTAACATCTTGAATGCCGAATGTTTATGAGACGCAATAGACAATATATTGTGTCTCACATAGATCCGCATTCCGGTATACTACGGTTAAGCTGACGTTGAATGCGAAGTGCTGAAAAATATGAAATATCTTTATTTACCAGGTTGGCTGAGTGGTCGCTAATGCGACTGCTGGGCAAGGGGTCTGGGGTTCGAATCCCGGGTAAGGCAAAGTATTACTGGGTTTTTTCAAAAAAAAATCTCAGTAGTAGCACGGAGTCTGGAACTGTGCCCGGTATACGGGAATAGGCTCACCCCCTATTACATGGGACTCATAACATAAATAGTGAAAAGTGGGTGTTACATTGAGGTACAGTGGCATTAAGTGCCGTAATGTGCACCTCTGCATACCCCTACGGGGATAAAAGGCGTGATGTTATGAATTAATTAATTAAAAAGTAGTATCAGTCAGTTATGCGTTTTCAACAAAAGATTGACACCATTATCAGCAAAGATGACAAATGTCAATAGAAATACGCCAGGCAATTTGATTGTTACAAAACATAAACTTTTGACTGAAGTCAGAAAACAACTGTTGAAGGCAAATTCCACTAGCACTGGTCACTTTTGCCTCCTATACCGTTTAACGTGTTGAGAATTGTGCATTGTACACACAACTATTTAATGCTAAAGAAAGCAATGTGGAAATTTCAAAATAATGATCTCTTAATAATTCATACATAATATTACATGAAGGTGCAATACAGCCTTCTTCAGTACCGCCGTTATAGACACAATTAAAGAACAATAGGTTGCGGTCACCGGTGTCCTCGCGATGTTTGACAGTTTAAAGTCACTTTGTAACACACGCTTTTCACTATTTATGTTATGAGCGTCATGTAATAGGATATAAGTCTATTGCCATATACCGGGAACAATTCCAGACTCCGTGCTACTACTGAGTTTAAAAAAAGCCTGTATTACATTGCCCAACCCGGGAATCCGACCAGAAGTCGTACTTGCGACCAGTCGGCTAACAAGGCAGATCTCTTAAATGACATTTCCTAAATAACCCTAAAACAATGAAATAAACGAACCCATAACCCTTTATTACCCGAACAACACATGAAAGACTTGTCTCAATTTTTTTGTCTCATAAATCTTGATTCTTCATATCAACCGGAATGAGGTCACGTTCGGTGACTGTTTGGAACAAAAACCGTATATTTTAACACCACTAATGATACTTCAGTAAGTCTATTTTTATGATTTATATTGGTTTTACATACATGTGTTTTGTAACGAGTTTATAGTTCATCGTTTGGTGTTTTAAATTATGTTTTAGTTCCTTCTGTTTCTTCTTTTTCTTTAAATAAAAAACATCTCCCCACACTAGGATTATCTCCTGTGTCGTGGGTGCGTTTACAAACATAAAAGTTCACATACACATCACACCCAGACCCGAAACAACAACTTGTGGATCACACAAAGTGTTGTTCCGTGCGGGAATCTAACCCGCGACACGATGCACGGCAGCCGGTTGCCCAGTCACCGCACCAACTGTACAGTCTGTTCTGAAGGGTATTCTGATTTCAGTGGTCTGAGTGTCAATGTGGTTACAATTTGATTTAATTGTTGTTACAATACCTACTAAAATTACTGAATACTTGAGATTTTAATACTAAAAACACAGAAAATGGTAATTTAAAGTTAGCTACTACTATACCACCTATAAGTCGCGGAGAACCTAACGGGTAACCGGGGCTCCGGCTCGACGTGCAGGAGAAGGAACGGGGTGGTTTTTAGTCAGTAAGAGTCTGACACTCCCTCCCGCCTCACCCCGGCGGGAGAAGTCATTCGATGATTTTCCCCCCTTAAAAAAAAAAAAATACCACCTATAAATATTTTTTGATGCCATAAGATAACATTTTTATTATTATTAACGAGGACACCGGTGACCGCAACCTATTGTTCTTTAATTGTGTTTATAATGACGGTAGTCAAAGGGTTAAGGTGTAAATATTTTAGTTTTTAGATAGTTATATTTTAAACTGTATATATTTTTAAATTAATATTACCCAATATCACCTTAGAAGTAAATATACATTAATTATGTTAGAAAAATAATTGGTAGGCAACACAAATCTTTTCTTGTTTCTTCCCAATGTGTTGTGAATTATTATGTATAGGTACGTTTGTCAACATCCTGGATTATGTCATCTTTATAATCTTTTTGGCTACATATGACTTCAATTATGAATACAGAATGACAACAATAATTAAAGTGAGTACTTACAATAACTTTTGAAACTAAAAAAACTTAAAAAGTTTCTTACACATGACAATCACTGCATATAATAAATACATAGCAACACAATCTATATATACATAATTCAAAGGTGATTGACTGACTGACTGACTGACATAGTGATCTATCAACGCACAGCCCAAACCGCTGGACAGATTGGGCTAAAATTTGGCATACAGATAGATGTTATGACGTGGGCATCCGCAAAGAAAGGATTTTGATAATTTCCACCCCCAAGGGGGTAAAAAAGGGGATGAAAGTTTGTATGAAACTTTGTCAGTTTTTAACTGATCGGGTTGAAATTTGGCATGCAGATAGATGTTATGACGTAAGCATCCGCTGTGAAAGGATTTTGATAATTTCTACCCCCAAGGGGGTAAAATAGGGGATGACAGTTTGTATGAGACTTTGTCAGTTTTAAACCGATCGGGTTGTAATTTGGCATGCAGATAGATGTTATGACGTAAGCATCCGCTGTGAAAGGATTTTGATAATTTCCACCCCCAAGGGGGTAAAATAGGGGATGAAAGTTTGTATGAGACTTCGTCAGCTTTAAACCGATCGGGTTGAAATTTGGCATGCAGATAGATGTTATGACGTAGGCATCCGCTGTGAAAGGATTTTGATAATTTTCAGCCCCAAGTGGGTAAAATAGGGATGAAAGTTTGTATGAGACTTTGTCAGTTTTAAACCGATCAGGTTGAAATTTGGCATGCAGATAGATGTTATGACGTAAGCATCTTCTAAGAAAGAATTTTGATCATTTTCACTCCCAAGAGGGTAAAATAGGGGGTGAAAGTTCGTATGGAACTTTGTCAATTATAAAACGATCTGGTTGAAATTCGGCGTGCCGATAGATATTTTGACGTAAACATCCTCTAAGAAAGGATTTTGATCATTTCCACCCCCCAAGGGGGTAAAATAGGGGTGAAAGTTTGTATGAAACTTGGTCAGTTTTACACCGATGGGGATGAAATTCGGCATGAAAGTAGATGTTATGACGTAGGCATCTCCAAGTAAGGAATTTGATCATTTCCACCTCCAATGGGATAATGTAGGGGATGAAAGTTTGTATGAGGCTTTGTCAGTTTTACACAGATCGGGTTGAAATTCGGCGTGCAGGTAGATATTATGACGTACACGTCCCTTTAGAAAGGTTTTTGAACATTTCCATCCCAAAGTGGGTAATACAGAGGGTGAAAGTTTGTGTGATACTTTGCCAGTTTTAAACCGATCGGGCTGAGACTTTGCATGCATAAAGTTACTATGACATAGGTATCTCCTTCCTTAGAAAGGATTTTGATGAATTCCACCCCTAAGGGGATAAAATAGGGAATGATAGTTGGTGTGAAATTGGGAATGAAATATGAATCTAGAATCATTGAATCTTTTTGAATTACATTCGGTAAAACGATGATTTGGGACCTGAGTAACGTATGATAGTTTTTATCACAGAAGTCCCTCGGGAACGGGAACTATGCATCAATGCTCCAGGACTCTCTATCTTTTATTTAACCACTGAACTTATTTCATAGAGATTCTATACAACAATAGTCGAAGTTTTTATTACTCAAAACTTACGTGATCGGGCCGGTACTGGTAAGAACCCTGCGGGATTTGTAATTTATTGAAATTACGATAAATCATTTCACAATAGGTAAATCTTAATTAGGCACTGAATTGATTCTGATGAATTCTGTCAGAAGTCATAAATCTACGCGGACGAAGTCGCGGGCAACAGCTAGTTAAATATATAAACCGTATGAGGGTCGTTTCAATTTTATACCATCTGTAGATGTCTAAAAGAAAATCCAATTTTCTCTTCTTGTGAAATCCGGCTCTTATTTGTGGCTTGCGTTCAATGGGACAATATTGCACACAATATGGGTACGACGATTCACTGGATCACTTACCCATATCACTCAACACCACTGAGGATTTTATCTTACTTCTCTTTATTTTCTATTTTAATTTAAAGAACCGAAAGTGTAAGGAGTTAAGAAATAATTGCTATTTTCTGGGATATTTAGAAAAGTAACATAACATAACCGCACGCCTTTTAACTCCGAACACTTAATGCCACTGTACAATGTAACACCCACTTTTCACTATTTATGTTCTGAGTCCCATGTAATAGGGGGTGAACCTATTGCTATATACCGGGCACAATTTCAGAATCCGTGCTACTACTGAGATTTTTTTAAAAACCCAGTTGTACTTTTCCTGACCCGGGAATCGAACCCGAAACTTCTTCCCCACTCCTGTCTGAGGGCCGGCTGTAGAAAATACATATGCCACATTGAGTGCGTAATGCGTAACGCGCGCTGATGACGGTCAATTTATTTTGTAATTTAAAAGTTTTAATTTTACTTGATTCCAAATATATATATTTGGAATCAAGTAAAATTAAAACTTGTAAGAACATTCTCTAAAATAATTTCTACTGAAATATTACAAAAGAACGTTAAAGATATAATAGTTCTATTGAATTGTACTTATATAAAATCAATTGCTGCTCTTTGTTTAAAGTTTCTCAAAAAGAAAGTTTGAAACAAAAACGAAGTGGACCTCACGAAGAAACCCACTCAAATTCTTAACAAAGTGTCCCAAACCACGGTTTGGTATCTTACTTTAGTGGTTTGTCACAAGTCAAGAGCTAATAGATCACAAAATTCTAAAAATACGTGAACAGAACAAAATTTATAACATTTTCTACAACATTCCGTCTGTTAAACGATTCATGCCGGAATACTGAAACGCTATTCAATATTAAATTCTATCTCTACAATTTTTTTGTAAAATGACAGAGATGGCACGATAGTTGAGCACGACTTAAAATTGAGTAACGTTTGACATTGACATTGACATCAGCAAAATATATATTAAAAAGCAATAAAAACAATTTTGTTGAAAAAGTTGTAAAGAATACGCCTGTCTAAACCCCTGAACTCATTCCGCCATATTTGTTCGATAATTATGTCATCTGCGATCTCCAACCCTTCCACGTAGTTTGGGGATTGTGGGCACACCCCATTTAATTCCAGCTTATAATGGGGTTGACGAAATCGCGGTAATCTTCTAACTCAAGTCAATGGTAAACAGTTGAAAGTTTGTAGCGATGTGATCATTGTTCAGACAGGTAGGTCGAAGTTTTTCTGTCTTCAGTACGTGGGATGGAGGTTGGTCTCAATTTGTAAAGTTCAAGATGCTACCCATTAGGCATTCAGCCTGCAACCTCTATTGTTTGTGTTGAACGTAATGAAAAATACGATTTGGCAGGAATTTTGGTAAAAAACACTGTGGCCCGTAGGTTTAAGATGCCCGCTTCTCATGCGTAAGAGTGCGGGCTCGAAACCTACCAACGGCAAGTACAATGTGATTTTTGCCGAGTTATATGTAGTTTCTTAGATTATAGACACCACGGACAAACGGTACGGAGAACATCGTGAGGAAACCTGAGCTTATAATTTCTAACTATAAGTTTGAAATCGCAAACCCGAATTAAACAAGCATGGTGATTAATGCTCAAACCTTTTCTCCGTGAGAATAAGCTTTGCTCAGCAGTAGGCATTTATAGGCTGTTGAGTACGATTTTGTAGACCTTTAGACAATAGATGCGGTACCACTTGTTTGTTGTATAGGAATATTTTTGTGAATATAAAAGTTCAGTGTGTCTGATTTTAAATGTAAATATTTCGTGTCGTGATGTCAGATATATTATTTTTTTAATTAATGACGAATATAAATTACGAAAAATGATTTCTCTGATGAAATCATTATATTCAGTTTGATGAGCGATATTTTCATATTAAACAAAAAAAGGCGATGAGTTTTCAATAACAATTTGACATGTTGCTAATTAAAATTCACAAAATATAGTCTACGTAATGATTAACAATATGGCTGACCATGCTGACAGAGAAAACCGATTGAAAAAGTTGTTTAATTCTAAACGTAACTTGAACATACCACCACTTGAACTTATTTTTTTTAAATTTATACAGGTTCTAACATACCTAGAATAAAAACACAGTCTTAAAATATCATTAATTGAAATTAAATAATTACTGCCTCGTTGGTCGAGTACCAGCAAACCAGCAACAAATTAGCAACCGCAAGTGCGAATGCCGATGACACGATCAAACGTTTACATACGCATAGGCGTTATATTTGAGCGGACAGCGATAGCCCGTGTACGTGATACGGGCGCTCGTTGATCCGTCATCAGCGCACGTTACGCATTACGCACGCAATGTGGCATATGTATTTTATACAGCCGGCCCTCAGACAGGAGTGGGGAAGAAGTTTCGGTTTCGATTCCCGGGTCGGGCAAAGTATTACTGGGTTTTTAAAAAATACTCAGTAGTAGCATGGAGTCTGGAACTGCGCCCAGTATAAGGCAATAGGATCGCCCCCCATTACATGGGACTCATAACATAATTAGTGAAAAGTAGGTGTTACATTGTAGAGGTACAGTAGCATGTGCTATAATATGCACCACTACCTATCCCTTCGGGCTTAAAAGGCGTGCGGTTATGTTATGTTACTTTTATAATTATCCTGGAAAATAGCAGTTATGTCTTAACTCCGTACACTTTCGGTTCTCTAAATTAAAATAGGAAATAAAGAGATGTGAGATAAAATCCTCAGTGGTGTTGAGTGATATGGGTAAGTGATCCAGTGAATCGTCGTACCCATGTTGTGTGCAATATTGTCCCATTGAACGCAAGCCACAAATAAGAGCCGGATTTCACAAGAAGAGAAAATTGGATTTTCTTTTAGACATCTACAGATGGTATAAAATTGAAACGGCCCTCATACGGTTTATATATTTAATTGTGTTGCTATGTATTTATTATATGCAGTGATTGTCATGTGTAAGAAACTTTTTAAGTTTTTTTAGTTTCAAAAGTTATTGTAAGTACTCACATTAATTACTGTTGACATTATGTATTCATAATGGTGTTCATGTTGTCACTCACTTATAAAAACTTATCTTCGCTAGTAACCTTAAAACATAATATTTATTGCAAACTATTTCACAACGTTTCATTTGATCCTATTAAACGTACATAATTGAAAACGGTTTACAAAAGACTACATTTATAAAAACGCGCGAAATACATAATCTTTGCGGCCAGCCAACTAATAGACAAACAAGATCCTAATCACATTAAACCTGTTTTTACAAACTTTTTTTTATTTTATTCATAAAAGCCAAAGGCACGCGCTTTACGTTCACAGGAGCGTTCTAATTTTGAAATTTAAACTTTGTTTTATCATTCTGTAACAGAATTTCATAATTAATTTTAGGGTTTTGATATTATTCGTTATTAAAATTTTGTAAAGCTGTTTACGTCCCGCTTTAACTTTCACTCTTCGTTCTTAGTACTTATTGTCGGTATAATTTGAAAGCAAGGATATCTATTAACATTTTCTCTCTAATTAAGCAAATTGAAAAGGTATTTAAATGACAAGATAAAGAAACCCACGCGTTTTCATCATTTGATGACATAATTAATGTTCCGATGTTTCTATGGGTAGTTTCAATGAAACTTTAATAATACGAAATTATTATCTCCATTCATGTCCCTTTAGAAACGAGAACCAATTTATTTTGCAGTATCTGTAGATACAGTGTAACTTACTATTTACTTCTAAATCATATTTTATGCCTCGTTTGCCGAGTGGTCGTAACTGCGACTGCCGGGTCGGGCAAAGTATTACTGGCATTTTTATAAATTGTCAGTAGTAAAACGGAGTCTAAAATTGTGCCCGGTATATGGCAATAGGCTCACCTCCTATAACATCGGACTCATAACATAAATAGTGAAAAATGGGTGTTACATTGTACAATGGCATCAAATGCTGTAATGTGCACCTCTGCCTACCCCTTCGGGGATAAAAGGCGTGATGTTATGTTATGTTATGTTGTCATATTTTATTTTATTGTTTATTCGTATAGATAACTATAAAGTGACTGGCACTGGCCAGTCTTTAGACAACCACCATAGACTGAACTAGGGATCTTGCTTATAATAGCTAGTATGTTACCTGCTATTTTTTAATTATAATCATCAGTAGTGGCTCAAAAAATAAACATTAACACAACATAACAAACATAATTATTGCCACCAAAATTATACCAACCTCATGCAAAATTATTATTTTATTATTACATTTCATACAACAAAACACAACACTCAGTAAATTTCCATCCCTCCGCTTTAAAGTGGCGTAATTTAATTAAAATATACATCTATATCCCTCGAACCACCATCAAGGCGTGTAAACAACCTTTAACAGTCAAAATATAATCTTTCACACACACATGTGTGACAAACTTAAAGTCCAATTACACTCCCCTAGAATCCCGTAAATTGAATGCGAATTATACAAATTGTATAAATAATAATTCAGTAACACATGGCTCTAGGAAACACGCCTTAATTAAGTAATAACGCCTGATTTAATATTTAGGTTTAGCTACATTAGGAACTAAGTTTAGTTGTTCGTTAAGTCTAGTTCTCAGCTGTGAAAGTTCGAGGCAGTTTTGCAGTGATATCGTGTTGAGTAAATAAGTTAGTATCATGGTTGTTCTATGTTGAGAGAATAGAAACTTCTAATCTAGTAAGATAATTTTCTTTGAATAAATTCGAGTTCAAAGGCTATAATTATCTAACAACATTTTTCATTAAAAATTCAAGTGATACTGGCATAGGCATTTACACTCGTATGTTATTCAATGGGTTGTTATTATATATTCTCTGCTTTTTAATCTGTGATTTGCCCTTATATTTTTTTTTTTCACACAATTTCACACAATATCTATGTTCGGTTTAGATTTAAAGTCAATGATTTGTTTCACATCAATTTCTGAGTCTTTATCGGCGTCACTCATAGACCTAGACGCGTTACAGGCCTTTTGGGGATTAAAAAACTGAGATATCAGGGATTAGGGAGGGTAGAAGAGGTAATTGGGCTTAAGGCAACCTCAATCACATGATGTAACACAATGCAAGCGTTGTTTCACATCGGTTCTCTATGAGCCCGTGGTATCACGCTGATCAGGCCGGCCCTTGATTTTTTAGACAATTTTGATAAGCAACACAAAACGATCACGGAAATCGAAAAGCATTTGTCTATAGTCTAGACTTAAACACAAAAATAACTATTTAATATAAACAGACAATCAACACTTCATTGAACTGGTTGAAATTTAGTAGAATAGTCTGTATAAATTCGATGTTCGTATTCAAATGAATGTAAATTCGCGTATTAACAGATGTTTAACGAACTAAAACGTCGTGTGTCAGTATGAACCGGAATTAGGTGGGAATTGAGTTTGGTATCAATATTATTTAGTCTTAATTAGAATTGAGGTGACTAAACAATGTTTGAAAGTACCTAAGCATTCATTGTTTAAAGAAATTGATGTCCAACATTTGACGATCATAAGTTAATTAAATGATGGTGTATCTATTACATATACTAAAATCGTACAAAAATCAAAACTGTACATCGAATATTTTTGTAAAAGAGTACTTGGATCGTACTCTGCAATGGATACCGAAGCCAAAAATATGGTTTTTAGAATTTTTATCTGTTTGTCTATAGAGGTAATATGTCCGGGATGATCTCAAAAAGTACTGCATGTATTTACTTCAAATTTTGCATGAATATTACTAACAAATTCAAATTCAAATTCAAATTCAAATCACTTTAATGCATCTATAGTGTGTACAGGGTTGTTTACAATTTCTTACAAAATATGTTCCAACTATAGGCCCATTTGGGCACCGCAAAAGTACTTAGTCTACTTACAAAATAATGTTTTTAATTACATAATGCAATTTGGGTCAACAACTGGCAAACACAAAACAAGTTGGGTCAACATCAACATGTAGGCTACATAATATTATTACGCTATCATCTACGGGAGAGGGGCCCTGTACTAGGTACTGAATCAATTCTCACTACATTCGTTACCGCAGTTATAATATCCCTTGATAAAGCCTTGTTCAAAAACTTAAATTCTGCCAGAAGACATTATTCTACGCGGCAACAGCTAGTATATCATAATTATACTAGCTTCTGCCCGCGACTTCCACCGAGTTACTGTGATATAAAAAGTAGCCTATGTATTATTCCAGATTAAAATATATCACTGTTTCAAATTTCATCCCGATCCCTTCAGCCGTTTCGACGTGACAAACACACACACAAGATCACAAACTTTCGAATTTGGTATTTGTAAGACACTCGTATGAATAAAAACATTATTAACTCATTTGAAGGTAAAGTTATAATTTAAACTATTCAAAGCTAAGATCATAATGAGCTGTGGCGCCCTCTAACATAACATCACGCCTTTTATCCCCGAAGGGGTAGGCAGAGGTACACATTATGCCACTATACAATGTAACACCCACTTTTTCACTATTTATGTTATGGGTCCCATGTAATAGGGGGTGAGCCTATTGCCATATACCGGGCACATTTCCAGACTCCGTGCTACTACTGAGATTTTTTTTAAAAACCCATTAGTACTTTGCCCGACCCAGGAATCGAACCCGAGACCCCTTGCCCGGCAGTCGCACTTGCGTCTACTCGGCCAACGAGGTAGTGGTGCTCTCTAATGAAATAAAAAATAGTAAAATACAATTAATTCATGTGTGGTTGAGGAAGGAAATGTTCTCGATCTTACAATGTAATGTGGTGGAATATTTCCCTGAAAATACGCTGCGAGCGTGATACAATTCTATGAATGAAATATAAATAGGTAATAACAATGTATGTTTACCATTCGAAGTACGTTAGAGACAAGATAATAATACATAATTAATGTTTATAATTATTTACGTTCCAGACCGTTTAACTTAGGTAAGAACTTCTATGATAAACTTTATCGAATGAATGACGTGGATATCCAAGAGGGTGGTGGAACCGGAAAAAAGGTCAGCTATTTTGATAACACAATGTATTACATATTACATATATGTAATACTGATCATAATAATTATAATATCCTCAAATTGTTGTTTTGGGTCTGGGTGATTTCTTTTTCTTTAATTATAATATTTTTGTACGCATCCACTATACAGAAGAAAATCCCTGTAACGTTCCTTTTTTATTAAAAAACAAAATAAATATCGTATCCTATTTACTCTTAATTGAGGTAAATTGGGACCTATTGTGATAGGTACCATGAACTTAGTATTATTTACATTTATTGACTATCCCAGGAATTCCTATTCAAAATTAAGGAAGAAGTTTCATACCAATAATATACACTTTTGACATACCGCATCTAACATATTCTTAGAATTTATACTTTTAAAGTTAACAAGAAGGAATGTACTGTTACAAAAATCTTTATAAGAAACTATTAGATTCTGCCAACTTCGTACCGCCTACAATTTTTTTTCTGATTTTCCTGTTGGACTTCTAAGAACATTTCAAGACGAAAATTAGCCAAATCGGGTTCTCGAGTTTTAGCGAGACAAACGAAAGGGAATGCATTTTTATTTACATAGATTTTTTTATGTCATAACCTGGTAAATGAGCAGACGGATCACCTGATGGTAAGCAATCGGTGTCGCCAATGGACACCTGGAACACCAGAGGTGTGTTACCGGCTTGTTGGGGATTAAGAGTTTGAGGATCGTTGGGGATTCAGGGATTGGGGAGATTGGGAAGGGGAGGGTAATTGGGCCTCCAGTAACCTCACTCACACGACGAAACACAACGCAAGCGTTGCTTCACGTCGGTTTTCTGTGAGGCCGAGGTATCACTCCGGTCGAGCTGGCCCATTCGTGCCGAAGCATGGTTCTCCACTCTTACTCACTCTCACACTTAGATTTTATACACAGATATAGATAGATAAAACATTTAACACTGCATCTTTACTATATAACTCTTTGAACTAAATAGCTTGTTAACCCTAATACAACTACTAGTTAGACCTAACTAGTCTTATCTAAGTCTACATTCATCATAATTATCGTGAATCTGAACTTTCCCGCCGCGTGAGTCACTGTTATTTACAAACTACAAACCATAATATTAACATAGAAAGGAAACTATGACCACAATAAGAATGTGAAGAAAAACATTATTTTATGTCATCAAAAATCTATATTTGCTATGTGGTAACACCAGAGTAGAATATATTTTTACACTACTCATACTATGAACTTTTTTTTTTTTTTTATGTCGAGGGGAAACCTTCAAAAGGCGCCTAGCTTTTTGGGGAGAAAGACTAGGGAGTGTGGGATTCTTACCTCACTAAAACCACCCCGGTGGCCACCCTCAGCGCCTGTAAGGGGCACCGGGTCCTCTGAAGAGACCTGCTCCGGAGCCCCCACGGTGCAACGCCTGATACAGCACATCCCTAGGGAGACGAGCGTGTCCCTTGATCATCGCTTTGCACGGCAGCACGTGACCACTGTGCTACTGTCTTCCCTCATACTATGAACTTGCTAGACTAAGTGTGGAATAGAAACCCTTGTTTTGTAGAAGATACTAGGAGTATGAAGATCCGTGGGGCTCCGGGGCTGGTCTACTAAGAGGACCCAGTGCGTCTTTGACTCTGCGAA
Organism: Spodoptera picta; assembly: GCA_038387885.1. Taxonomy (NCBI): domain Eukaryota; kingdom Metazoa; phylum Arthropoda; class Insecta; order Lepidoptera; family Noctuidae; genus Spodoptera; species Spodoptera picta. The sequence goes on along the minus strand of JAZHFQ010000036.1, from coordinate 3,133,445 downwards.
ACGTGGCCACCGAGGAGATTTTAGTGAGGTATAAATCCCACACTCCCTAGTCTTTTTACCCAAAAAGTTAGGCGCCTTTTGAAGGTGAACCTGTGACTAGCAACCTTGCTATTGATGATAATTTAAGGATAATCAAAAGAGAAAAGAAAATAAAGTACACTCACCTCAAATTTATATCTCTGTGAAACAGCTACATTGATCTCCATCCGATCCGTCAGCGCTATACTGTCCAAATGTTTCTCCAGATACAACAGATTTGGTTGCTTACTGCAGTTCACGTACAAGTCCGCAGTGTCATCATGGACATACATCACTATTTTGATCCAATTATCTTTATAATTCTCATTGAATAAGTAATAAATTGATTCGCTTGGTGTATATAATTCGGTTCTGAGTGTGATTCTTGAAACATTCTTTCCAGCTGGTTGCAAACATAAGCTCAAAACAACAACATCATTTTGTTTTATAGAAAATACGCAGAAGGATTTGCTTGTATATGATTTGAATGTTGATGATACAAGGAATGGAGGTGCCAGTGTTGTGCCTATAAGATCCGTGGTAGTGGAATCAACTGGAAATGCCTCACCGCTGACAAATTTATATGAGAAGCTACCAGGTGTATAGGCTTCATCTACTATTTCGGTATCTGCTGGTGGCTGAAGCAATGTGTATTTTGTATCTGAAAAACAAATAAAAAAAATCAAATAACAAATAATCACAGGGTCATGAACCTACATGCAGTAGTCGTCAAATTGTTGCTAAGAATTGTGATATGAAAATAAGTAAAATTTAAAATTGGGTAACTGAATAGTGCCTACGTAAAAATATTAACCAGTTTTAGTTGTATGACAAGTGAAGCATAATCTAAAGGTATAGAAAAGCTACCACAACATTGATATATTTTGTTTCATTAATATTAATATGCAATAGGAATAATACAATTTTATGAATTCGTATTATATTTTTTATGGGCAACTTGAATGGACAGGTAAATATTATACTTTAACTTTATACATTTAAACATCTTAGTTAACACAAAATTCTTATCTACGTCTATTTGTCAAAGTGGAAGCTAACAAATAGCTAAGTTAGTAACACCCCATCTACTAAGTCGTGCTTCGTTTGAATGGACGACAAAATAAGTCGATCGGTGAGCAAGTAACATTTTTCAAGAAACTTTAAAACATACTTTATTATTTATGCAATTGTGATTTTCAAATACATACCAATTTATGACAATGATATTAATAACAAATTATGGTTTTAAAAATTATTTTTGCAGAACTGTGTACAGTCACAGTTAAAAACTATCAATTTTATATGGTAATTGGACCTATTACGTACTGAAACATATAACATAACATAACTTTTTCACTGGCTCATTGGCCGATTGGTCGCAAGTGCGATTCGATTCCTGGGTATATTAAAAAAAATCTCAGTAGTAGCACGGAGTCTGGAATTGTGTCCGATATATGGCAATAGGTTCACCCCCTATTATACGGGACTCATAACATAAATAGTGAAAAGTGGGTGTTACATTGTACAGTGGCATAATGTGCACCTCTGCCTACCCCTTCGGGGATAAAAGGCATGACGTTATGTATGTCATTAATACCGGCCGTAAAAGAACATAATAAAACAACTGACTCGACCGTCGAATAATTCAAACGAAGCACAAAAGACGCTACCGTATAACAGGCTGGTGTTTACACCCTAATCTTGATGAAGCACTAATGGTGACCGTCACGGGAGCTTTTTGGTGGCGTTCGGTATTAATAGGATCTTAGTCACCTCACTATTTGTGTATTTAAACGAGTATAAGGTGTAAAGTGTCTAAATAAGGTCCATTATTTTATAGCAGGTCTTCTCCTTTAAAATTAGTCCCAAAGACTTGATATTTAAGTTCTTAAGTTTAGTGTACTAAAGTTCATATTCTTTTTTAATTAAATTCTCTACAGTGACAATATTAATTATTATAACATAAAATAACATCACGCCTTTTATCCACGAAGGGGTAGGCAGCGGTGCACATTACGGCACTTAATGTCACTGTAAAATGTAACACCCAGTTTTCACTACTTATGTTATGAGTCCCGTGTTATAGGGGTGAACCTATTACCATATACCGGGCACAATTTCAGACTCCGTGCTACTACTGAGATTTTTTTAAAACCCAGTAGTACTTTTCCCGACCCGGGAATCGAACCCGAGACCCCTTGCCCGGCAGTCGCACTTGCGAACACTCGACCAATGAGGCAGGCAATGAGATAATCATTATCTATGGTATGTAAATCCAATAATGTCATTTTTTCACAGTAAAAGTATTTCAAGTGTGTGTAACTACGCATGGAAAATAAAATGTATAATTACCAAATGCATTTGCTGTATTTAATACGACGTATATTGTTATAGCAATATATCTGAAACAAAAGAAGAAGTAATTAATATTTTATTCTAACATTATTCACAATCACACAATTGTAATGTTATATATGTAGAGGTATATATATGACTTAGTATATTTTAGGTTGAAAAACGATCACTTCTCAACTATAATATAGGTGCCTGATAGCTTGTTTACAATTTCATCCCGAAACGATCTTCTCTTTTCATAAAAATAGTAAAAATCAAAGTCAGTCACGTAGACATGTTTCAACCAACTAATTTAAAACGACTTTTACAGAACCCATTTCAAATAAACTGGTATTAGCTACCATCCATTCAGGAACCAACTCTAAATACTCACATTCACACTGTTATGTTAACCTTTTAGTACGACCGTTGACACTTAACCTGATCCCTAAAGGAATGAAAAATGTGGGTGAAAAGTTCTGGAATTGAAATAGTTTGTGGTTCCAAAGCGATTGCTTGGGTACACTCGATGTCAGCGTTTTAGGATGGAAGTCTTTCGTTTAAGTTGATGCCAGGGGTTGGTTTCGACTTTGATAGCGATTTTTGGTGTTCTATTTTTTGTGCAATGCTCACGTTGGTTTAATGTAATGTGTACGTTCTTTGATGACTTTTGAGTCAAGAGGAAAATTGACGCGTAGAGATTCTTTTTATGGCATTAGCCGGTAAACGAGCAGACGGATCACCTGATGGTAAGCAATTGTCGTCACTCTTGGACACCTGGAACACCAGAGGCGTTCCAAGTGCATTTTAGGGATTAGGAGTTTGAGGATCGTTGGGGATTCAGGGAACCTCACTCACATTACTTCGGTCGAGCCGGTCCATTCGTGCCGAAGCATGGCTCTCCCACACATATAAGAGATAAACATTTCTTTTCTCATTAGTACACATAATCGTTGACACAAAATAAGTCTAGCTTGTATCTTACTACAGCTCTTCTACTCAATATTAACTTTGTGAAAAGTTTAACACCTACGCGATATTAGGTTTATTTCGCAGTTGGAGTAATAATATTTCGGGATTTCTCTCAGGCATTATAGAGGTAGAATCATATCAATTGTAGATTGTCGTATGATGTCGTGGTAGCCCGGAGGGTTTAAAACGTAGGTACCAACAGCAAGTACTAATGTGAGTTTTTTAGAGATATATGTACTTTCTAAGATTATTTAGACACCACTGACAAACGGTGAAGGAAAACATCATGAGGAAACCTGGGCTTATAATTTCTAATTATAAGTTTGTAATCGCCATCCCGCATCGAGCAAGCGTGGTGATTAGTGCTCAAACCTTCTCCGTGTGAGAAGAGGCTTTGCTCAGCAGTCAAGTGGGCATTTATAGGCTGTTGATGATGATGATCAATCGTAGAATCGTATCATACACAGCACCACATGTATGATAATACTACCATGTTTTTCTTAATCTAGAATTTGCGCCCAGAACTAGTGTTATAATGTAAACTTCAGACATACAGCCAGAAGCAAAACATTCGCCTTAACAATACAATTCAAGTGACATAAACTGTACTATATATAAGCTATATAACGGCTATAAATACGTGTCAGAACACAGCTGACGGGGCTACATAGCCGACTCGGCTAGCGTGTCACGCAAAGGGTTTGGGGGTTTAGACCAAGACAAATGTGTTTATTTCGTCTAAGTACTAGAACAATGTCGCCTTAGTTGTTTGTTAAGACGGTCAGTACTTAGTAGGGGCAGAGAAGATAAATATGCGGGTCGGTTTAGTAAGTTAGGCCATGAGCTTAGCTGCTTTTTCTGTCGAGGTAAGAGCTAAGACTTTGCTAGTGTTTGATATTAGGTAGATTGTGTTTATTAAAGTTAGTATTAGCACATTTTTTTAACGGGTGAAAATCATCCAATGACTTCTCCCGCCCGGGTAAGGCAAGTGTCTGGCCATATCTAACTAGGATTGATGCCGATACGGAGCTGATACCGGAGCCGGTACATTCCCTTTATTTTTACTGACTAAAAACTACCCAGTTCCTACTCCTGCATTTCGAGTCGGAGCCCAGCTGCCCCGTCAAGTCCTCCGCGATTTCGTAGTATTAACACTACAAGAACGTGACGTTATACCATTATTGTTATTTTATATATTTGATGGGCCGACGTTTGACCACCAACTATATCACCTGGAAGGTTCATTGAAAGGTTAGGATAAGTTAGACGCATATAAACGTCTTCTATTTGCTAGGTTTGCTAAGAATACCAAGTAATAATTCTAAGGCTCAGGCTATTACCAAATTCCAGACATCATGTTATCGCGACGTTTATCTAAATATAGATGAACATCTATAATATACTTTGACAGATTCAAAAATAGTGTTTCAATACACCTTACTTGTATTCAAAACAAAACTACAATCCATGTTCATACAGAAATCTACATAGATAATCCTATTAAACTATGTAGATAACATAGTTCACGATATAATTGAACCAACCCAATTCTGAAAGCAATTCGAATAAATATACCAAACACCCACCTGTTCAATTGACGTTTAATGTCAATAAACACGTTTCTAATTGGCCTGTCTTAGATCTAGAAAGGTCTAAATAAATGGAGTCTGTCCAAACACCTATAAATACTTAAAAAATTGGGTCTATTTGTGGGAATGTTTGCAAAAACAAAGACAAAATAAATTGGTATGTCGTGTTTTGTTAAAAAATAGCTAAGTTCTATAGTAAAATAGTAGTTTACGTCACCTATAAAATAATCATTAAAATTAAATTCAAAATCTAAGAGTTCGTATGTACCCATTACCTAATAAGGCAAGCAACTTTCAGTCTACTTATCTTCATAAGTCATTCATTTTTGTCAGAAATTGCCTAACACAATAATTATATTTATGAATAAGTGTGTGACTACAAAATGAATCACGGGAAGTTTCCACCGTATTAACTAGAGCAAAGTATCCAAAAAATTCACTGCTACACAGCTGTCAAAATGATATATTACATTCATACTAGAGGTATGAAAATTTAATAAGTGCTTGTATATTCAATGAATTTTTTGAAGCATTTTTGTGGAACAAAATTATGTTAATTGAAGGAAACAGATCTGTTTGTGGTTCGTTCTCTGTAAATATAATATATTAATTATGTAATGTAATATAAAAGTAACTTTATTTTTCATTAAGCAACTTGTTACCTTGAGTTTCAGTATCAAATTCTTATAAAATCAAGCACAAAAGCTTTTTTTTTTTTAAGTGGGGAAAGTCATCGAATGATTGCTCCCGCCTGGGTGAGGCGGGAGGGAGTGTCAGACTCTTACTGACTAAAAACCACCCCGTTCCTTCTGCACGTCGAGTCGGAGCCCCGGTTAAAACACAAAAGCTTAAATGGAATCTAAAACTTCGGATCTATTATTAATATCAAAACAAAGGGATTATACAATATCTGTACGAGGAATATATTCTAATAGTAAATGAATATACTATGAAAATCACTGGCGTATCAAACTACGCCGACATTCAATTAAGACGTGATACGAATGTCAAAATTACTAGCGCCGTCAAATGTCTTATCTTCAACCGAGTCGTTAGCGTTCATTTTAGACAGCAGTGTATAATATCGTATTTCTTTACAGACTAAAATTACTCTTTACAATCTTCTTCACAGACTGTGAATTTTCACGGAAAACTCTTTGTGATATTTTACACTGTGACACTACTGTAGATCTTAAAGACGTGTATCGACTTCAATGTGGGTTTCTATTTTACTTATACATGAAATTGCTTTCATGTTGTATTAAATTAGATATTCGTATGAGGTTTGATGAGGGCTGTCGGGCAGGTATTAATTGAGGTGTATGTAAGTATTTGTATGGATGACGTCACGACGTACGGTGTTCATTTCATTCAGTGTGCCGTCATAATTAATAGAATCGCGAGTGAGCTTTATTATCCCCATATTTTGGGAACGTGCAGCGATTGAGGCTCTTTGTGTAGCTAAATTTGTATGTTCGTTATCACGTTTTGTATTAATGAGATCTTCAATAGAGAGGAAATATTATTTCAAGGGGTTGTAGTTTGTTGTTAGGTAATTATTTTTGAAAAAAAAAGTAATTTGCATTTCTATATGTGTTATTGATATAACTATTTAACTAAATTTTAGGTATCGTTAAAGTAGTGTTCGTAAACCAGTAATTAAACCATTTCAATAAAACCAGTCAAGAACTTAGTGCTAAACCAATCAAGCATTAATTTCTACGACATATAACTTTTCGACTAGTAGTTTTACTATTGTAACTTCATTACGGCTGACCGAGATATCTGTATCTAAATAAACGTTTCAATTAAGACCATTTTTATTACATTTCAATTAGGATTTATTTCTGTAGCCTAGAAATTATAATTAGTTAAAAAAACCAACGAAGACCTAATTCACTAAAAAGAAAAACCAAGGCGTCATTACAATTTAATTCACGTTCCAAAAACGAGAAGACCAAACAAATCTTGGTTAGAAAAATAAATCTGAGTAACGGCGCTTTTTATTTTTATTTAAAATTAGGCCTAAATCCAGGTTGGAAAAAGATCATTAAGTTCCACAAGAACAAACTAGAACAGACGTAACGAGTTTTGAATCAGAGCCTACCTGAATTTTTATTAGGCTTGATACCACTACTGTCTTAAATATTTACAAGCAAAGAAATATTACTCTCACAATCAAAGAAGCAACTAGTTTAAGAAGAAAATGTTTGAAAACTTTTTTGAAGGTAAAGGAAACTAGATCTAGTTTCAAGCGAATGAAAAGTTTAAATTGCTTGCTAGTCAGTTGGTAATAATTTCGAAGGATTAAAAACTCGTTTTGATATGAAAAGTTTTGCTGGGTGCGAGTTTTAAGTTGTTTGCTGTACTAATAATAGTAATTGTGATTCAAATTATTCAATTTAAACTGTCAAACACCAAGCGGTCACCGGTGACCGCAACCTATTGTTCTATAATTGTGTCTATAACGACGGTACTCAACGAGTTAAACCAAGTAAAGAATGTTTTTTTTTATTTGCCGTTATTAGAACCAACTTTTGTGTACAGAGGCCTTAGTACGAGTTTGTTTTACGTGTAAAGTATTCGAAACGAGTATGCGTTCGGCACTCTGATTGGCCGGCACCAATGAAGCAACCAATCACATCGCCGAACGCGTACTCGTTACGATTACTATAAACGTAAAACAAACTTGTACTAAGGCCTCATAATACGGTATTTGTCATCTAGTCAAATTCAATACTTTTTTCGAACTGTCAAAAATGTTAGATTTCTATGAATTTTGGACGAGTTTGTGAATTGTGACGTTACGTTCTCGCGTCAAACAGCACTTATTTCTTAAAAAAATGCTGTAAATTAAGTAAATAATATTAAAATGAAGTTGGTCATAAACTCGATTAATGAAAGTATGATTATTTTTAAAGGTATAGGTATTGTATTGAATAGTCGAAATAATTTATTAAGTGATAGTCGCCCTAAAGTGATTGGAGTTTGATTTATGAATTACATTAAAAAACTTTTTAGAAGTACGTAGATTTTCTTATATTCTTTTTTTACTACAGTAGTCAAGGAGGTCCCAATCATAAGGGAATATTACAATATAAATTGACCCATGTTACTGACTAATAACCTGATAATAATGGAAGTTTAAGCAGAGTAAAAATTGGCTGAATCATCACGCTAACTATCCACTGTGTATTAAGTAAGTATATATTTATATATTATGTAATCTAGGTTTAATGTACTCGAGTGTAGGTATATATTATAATTATATTTATTTTTGTATATCTCTAAAATATATACTAGTTTATCTTTCATTTGGTAAATAAAATCATTACTTGCACCTACTATTTACTCTTCACTGCATCACCCGAAGATCAGATTTATAGTAGAAAATGCCCGCGGCATTAAGTCCAACTATTCGTACATTTTGTGCATGAAGAATATTAAATAAATAATACAAATATATTACGGGGCTTAGTATAAGTGACCTTTACAACAAATTCTAACTTTACTATAACATCCATGACAATTTAGGAATCAAAACACTGAGGTCACAATGTCACCAAGTTCAGAAGGTGGTTACAATCTAAGAGGAATCTCTATGTCAATAGTGTTGACCCCGGCCTCGGCCTGGCTTGGCCTCGCGGCTTTGCAATTAGTCTGCAGTACTTTGTGTTGGCCTGAACTGTAGCTGACAATGTATGCAGTTACCTGAACACTGAATTCCATTGTTAGTACGTTGAGTGAAATGTCTTTGATTTGTTGGAGATTAACATTAGGAGTGTAGTTAGTTTTATTTGTATAAATACTGACTTAGATAATATATATTTCGGTTTAGTTGATAGTTTTAGGTTGCTTACGGGACGACGTGTTCCTTCGTAGACGGCATCATCGCTTACCACCAGGCGAGATAGTGGTTGAACGTCGGCCCATCAAATATATAAAAAAAAGATATTGGAAGAATGTTAATAAACGAGTATATATATCTTCTTTTTTTGTAGCCAGCTGATTTCTTGACTATTTTACATGTTTAGTCTTCAATTTGAGGCACTTGATTTAAAAACAAAGATCGGTAAAGAAGTGTATAATCATTTAATTCAGGATAAAATATTTCCTATTGTATTGCAATAGAGACGACAACCACCAGCGTTGTATTAAGTACTACAATAAGGTAAACAGCAAGCACAAAGCACAATCTAGACTCTCCTATAAATAGCTTTTACAATAACTTTTCAACACAAGCACCCTCTATTCCTAAGCTTGTAATCAACCATGTGACAGCTAACCGTTATGTGCGTAGTACTCATTAGCACGTTACATAAGTCAACCAATAAACGTACGAACACACAAGAGCACATCAAGCTAAACAAACCAGTCCATCATGGTCTGAATTTGTGTGATCTTTCGGCACATTCAGGGGTCAATTTATACTGGGTTTGCATAGGTTGATGTGTCGTGCGGACACCTTAAAGTGTGAACGTCGCTGTTTCTATTTACGACGACAACTTTATGCGTCTACCAGTACTAATTTACGTTCTACAGCTTTTCTAGTAGGTATAAGTTAATGTTAGGATGTTATTTGCTAATAGGATTAGCATAGGACATTTGAAACACCAATCTATTTTTACTAACTAGTACAGAATATAAAACTGTAATACGAGAGATTAGGCTAGTGTCAAGCACATGCCGGTCTAATAATTAAATGAATGATAAATTTATGAAAATTGAAAAAATCGAAAATATTTTACACACAACATAACATAACATTACGCCTATTATCCCCGAAGGGGTAGGAAGTGGTGCACATAATTATGTAGAAGTAACACCCACTTTTCACTATTTATGTTATGAGTCTTATGTAATAGAGGTTGAGCCTATTGCCATATGCCCGGGCACAATTCCAGACTCCGTGCTACTACTGAGATTTTTTTAGTAAACATCCAGTAATACTTTGCCCGACCCGGGAATCGAACCCGAGACCCTTTGCCCGGCAGTTGCACTTATGACCACTCGGCCAACGAAGCAGTCATAATATTTTATCAATACCAATACTTTTATGACTTTTCTTGCTCGGTGGCTGTGTATCCTACTTCTCAAAATCAGTCTATTATAAATTATAACCTATCATCGATGATAATGTTGTTTTGGGTAAAAATGTTATTGTCAAAGTTGGATTAAATAGTAAAGTATGAAACTTTTTATTTATTTTTCATTTATATTATAAAATTAGCCGATAAACGAGCAAACAACAAAAGTGTGGGAGAGCCATGCTTCGGCACGAATGGGCCGGCTCGACCGGAGTGATATCACGGCTTTACAGAAAACCGACGTGAAGCAACGCTTGCGTTGTGTTTCGTCGTGTGAGTGAGGTTACCGGAGGCCCAATTACCTTCCCGTTCCCCAATCTCCCCAATCCCTGAATCCCCAACTATCCTCAAACTCCTAATCTCCAAAAAGCTGGTGACGCACTTGTAACGCCTCTGGTGTTCCAGGTGTCCATGGGCGACGCCGATTGCTTACCATCAGGTGATCCGTCTGCTCGTTTACCGGCTTACGTATGACACAAAAAAAGAAATCACCCGAAACACCAGAGGTGTTACAAGTGAGTTTACCAGCCTTTTGGGGATTAGGAATTTGAGGATTGTTTGGAATTCAGAGATTGGGGAGATTGAGGTAACTGGGCCTCTGGTAGCCTCACTCTCACGACGAAACACAACGAAAGTGTTGTTCCACGTCGATTTTCTATGAGGCCGTGGTATGATTTCGGTCGAGCTGGCCCACATTTTAAAGGTCGATTCTTTAATTATCAGTTAACTAGCTTTTACCTGCGGCTTCGCTCGCGTCAAAAAAGGATAAAAAGTCGCCTATGTGATATATACCAATACATACAGCGCCATCTATACCAATACTTTTGTTTTCCCTCGTGAATATCAAATTTTTCCGGAATAAAAAGTACCCTATTATTTATTCCAGACTTCTAACTTTACGTCTGCAAATATTCAAAGCAATCGGTTTAGTAGTTACGGCGTGAAATCGGAACAAACAAACTCACTTTCCGATTTATACTATTAGTAAGGATTCTTAACTGTAGAATAAAATTGACATTTTAGTATGGAAGAATATAGCGTTGGAAAAGTCGACCTTAAAAATAATATAATTTTGAAAACAATACCTAATCAATGATACTTCGAAACTTCGATCACCCCACGTCATCACAGCATCTTGCTAGCGTAACATTCTACCATTCGGTCATAGAGGAAGCAGTCTACCATAGCAACAAGTATTAGAATAGCTATAAATGTTCCCACGGTATAAAATCTTCCAATGAAATCATTACTCGAAGATTCCAAATAGGCAATTTACAACCTAATCATCAAAACATACATCCAAATCGGAGATGAAAGAATTCTTGATCGATAACAGATTCATTCGTCTCTACCTCTATAATGTATGGTTATAGAGAACGGAAGACCTAGAACCGGGTTTATTGTGATTTAGGTTGATAGCAAGGAGGCCATTGTGTAAACATTTGAAATATGTTCATTGGTGTTTTGTATGACTATGGTTGGATTAAAAGCCTCTTCAAAGACTAGTAATGCGCAAATGAAGTTAAATTAGTATGTAGGTAAGTCTTTGATGAACATAGGAAATTCTACAAATGTCTTTCTTGTGACCCGTTGAAATCCATCCCCTAAATTTGGTCATACAAAAGTAGTCTCTAAACATTACAAATAAAGTCTATAATGTAATGTAATATTAGTGGAAAGCGGTCACCGGTGACCGCTTAGGGATTTATGGGTTAATATATTGATGATTTTTAAATAGGTCCGAAAACTTGAACCGTCATTTGCCACCAGTTTCTCAAAAGGTTATTGTTATTCTTCTTCAAAGATCAAAATGAAATTGACATGAAATAGGGAATTTAGATTTCAAAACTCTCCGTTGAATTTTGGAATCATATCTGATCTATACTCGGTATCAATATGCTCGATCCTCGTAACATACAAATACGAACATCCGTCACCACGTACAGTTAAAGTCCATATATTTCTGCCTACCCCATAGAGGTATAAAAGGAAAGGCATTATGGCATGTTTTATTCTAGTTACGTTACTAGCACCGTGGCCAGATCATTTGTAACTGGGTCACTTTATTCGCGACCAGAATAGTATCCCGCTGCCAGCAGTGGGCCGCGAGTACAGAAACTCAACGACTTTGTACGACACGAATGAATGAATGGATTTTTATTTTTAGCAAGCCTTTTTGTTTATTCTAATGAACGGTTCATGAAGCTACAGGTTCATTATAATTTTGTATTACATAGTTGAACGTCTTTTGGTATTTGAGGGAGGAACGCGGTAACGGATTTATACGATACAGCAGCTCCTAGTTTTAAGCAAACTGATACGTCTATCAGCAATCGACCCTGAGTGCTCGCTGCTGGACAAAAGCCTTCACTACATAAGAAGGCTTGTCATAATCTCTATGCATGGCAGGTAGGTAAGCAGTCGCAGTATAACAGGTTTGGATTAATCAGTTATTAGTGCAGCCTGAATTTTATTAAATTTATAGGACATACCCACTTATCTACCACAGAACCTATAGAGAAATGTTAATAATTATGAAACACAAAACGAATCAAACATTTTTAAGTGTAATGTCGGCTTAACCGGAGTGATATACCGGCCTCACAGAAAACCGACGTGAAACAACGCTTGCGTTGTGTTTCTTCGTGTGAGTGTGGTTATCAGAGGCCCTCTCCCCTCCCCAATCACCCCAATCCTTGATTCCCCATCATTCTCAAATTCCTAATCCCTATTAGGCCGGTAACGCAATTCTAACACCTCTGGTGTTCCGGGTGTCCATAAGTGATACCGATTGCTTACCATCAGGTGATCCGCCTGCTCGTTCACCGGCTTATCCCACAAAAAAGCTATAAAAAGACATTAACCAAATAAAATTATTCCTGTAAAGTTTACGTAACTCTCACTTTACTCCAACAACAAAACAGATGTAGTACTTATAAACAGTTTCAAAACACCTAGTTCTAAACTAGTCTAGGTTTAGCACAGTCAAAGGGGGGATTCTCTAAAGGATTACGTAATTATATGACTTAACACGTCACGTGCTTTGCAGGTTACACAGAGTATAGTTGCGCTAGGTAACTTATGAAATTATTAGGTAGTGAAGCGAATTCAGAATTGCTTTCTGGTACATATACCTTTAGATAAAGTCTAGAATCCAAGTGGAGGGTGAAAAGAAAAAGGGATTGAAATGTTAGCTTAATGATATCACATTTCAAAATGCAACTTCACTATTGAATATTAATTTTACTAAAGACTTGGTGCATGAGCCCTGCGCTTGCGACTGATTGCTTTACGAACACAATCAATCACTTTAAACCATATGCACGACAATTTATGATCCTTTAGACCAATCATGTTGCCTCTACATCACGCCTCAGGCACCACTTCAATGACCGTTAAGGCAAATTAGTCCAGACCGCAGTAATATTTTAGCACTAAATGCAATGACATTTGAGTGGCACTTACAATCTTTCATTAGCGCGTCTTACCAGGTATCTTGGACGCAATCAGGCTTGTAATGACAGCCTCTGTCGGCGACATGAAATTTAATCGAATGGAAATCAGGTGTTTTTCATAAAGGGACTCAAAATACAAGTATGCAAGTTTATACATTAATGCAAATTTCAACTTTAAGCTGTGTGAAATATAGTTAAAAGTTAATATCACAGAAATGAGCAACAATACAGGGCCGGATTACGAACATTTTAAAATAAAAACACGTTTAAAATGTTAGAACTATTATTGGCTATGTTACAACTTTCTCTAAAAAACCATAGTAATTTTAAAAATTACTCTGCTTCGATTAATATGTCAAGAATGTGAATTAAATTAAATTTATGGTTTTGGATTGCGGTTACACCGTATAAAGGTACTTTGGATACTTGATTAAAGTAATTTCGGGCTCGATTGAAAGTATTTTAATCAAATTAGGAGCACACATTTGGGACAATTTGAGAAGAAATTATCTTAATTGTACGATGTAGGTGGTGGTTGTGGTTGTTTGGGCAATATTTTGGGTTTAAAGGTATTTTATTTCATTGTGTCGATATTTGTTATGGAATCTGATCGCATTGGGAGACATTGGATATGAATAGGTACATAAACCGCAACAAGAATTGATATTTTAGTTAATTTTGTATTTATTTAATTTTATGTTAATGACAATAGACTCACACCCTATTACATGGGACTCATAACATAAATAGTGAAAAGTAGGTGTTATATTATACAGTAGCATTAAGTGCCGTAATGTGCACCTCTGCCTACCCCTTCAGAGATAAAGGCGTGATGTTATGTTACGTTTATTTTAATCGTATTATAGTTTTATCGTATTGTGTAAACTTTACTATTTACAGTATTTTAAATCAATAAATTAGCCTTGTTAATGCAGGATTGTATTCAGGAAAAAACAATAATTAAGTTATTTTTAGCAAATAAAATGCCTCAAGAAGTCATTATTAAGTATAAATATAACGACAACAAATTAAATTCATGAGTTTACCTTATAATAGATTTGAATCACTGCACTTAATAACTAGTCTCAATGTCAATGATGTAATGCAGTACAAAGTAATTGGCACAAATCAGTCATGGCGCCTACACTCCTATTGTTTGATGATTCTGAATATTTAATTTCTAATTGTTCATGGACAAAAACTTCTGTTCCGTTACAAATTTAAATGTCATCCAATTTAGAACAATAAACCGACTCATGACGCCATTTATTGATTTTGTTTTAACAAATTTGTGTTTGACTTTTACCTGTATTATATTTCAACGTTTATATTTACTAAAAATAACTAGTTTAAGTTTACAAGAATATTAAATTTCGTGCCAATGTATAATTTATTGACATTCTAGCTTGACCAGGGGGCTTACTCTTGAATCCAATTCCGATCGATCGACATTGACATTGTGAAACTTCGTACTCTTGAGTTGCAAAACTAGCGCCCATTGCATCCGTATTGCGTGGATATTTCATGAACTAATTGGTATTGAGTTTGGCTTTATGTTCCGTACTCTGAATGCTACTTTAACAGCTACGATAGGGGTTGCATAGTTTTGACATTAGATAATTATTGAGATTTTATTGGATTGAAATTGCATTGACATTGAGATTGGTTTCAAGAGTAAGCACCCTGGAATCAGACTATAAGATACATATGCTGCAGTCTCCAACCATGAATTTAAAGTATATTAGTAATTTACTATATTAATAGCATACTTTTCAATGACTTAGCAATTGAAGTAATGATTTTTAAATTCTCTACAGACTTTCATTAACTTTGAGTTATGTAGCAACACCCTTTTTTTGTTTATTTATTACTTCTTCACCAAAGATAACAGTGAAAGGCGGACTTAATGCCTCAAGGCATTCTTTAACAGTCAACCATAGAAAAGTACAGAAAAATTAAGCGGTTGATGCGAAGCCAGAACACATTGAAAAAAAAAAAGAAATAATTGTTATTAAATAATACAGTACTATACACACAAAAAACCTATACAATAAATAAACTCTTTTAAAACACTAACAACCTTTCCCGAATAAACTTAACATAGAATTTGACTTTTGCAACGCTTATCAAGAAACAAACGTCCATTACCTCATTAATTTGTATAATACTCCATACACAATGACGGTATCATTTTCTTAGGTACGTAGATATTTTTTATTACGATTACCGTTCCAAGTACATCCCTGTCCTCCATTCACGTATTAGCAATTTAATACATTAAGTTGAATGGACATTATTAAAAATAATCACTCTGTATAACTAGCTTCTACAGTTTTAAGACTTATATAAAACTCCTTATAAGGAATGGAAACGATTGAAACTATAAATAATTACCAATAAGTGTCTTCTTGTAAACCAAATAGGAACTTATAAATTGATTGTATTAAGTTTCAACATTAAGATCTGTCGTATAGATAGTAGTGAGTTATATTGCAAAGGAAATAATTAAAATTATTTCTTTAATTACGGTTGACACATAAAGTCTAGTTAATTACTGCCTACAGAAAAGAAGAATAAGGTTGTGGTATACTTGGAGAAACTCCAAACAATTTTGCTGATTAACCGGGACTTAGTCTAACACCAAAACATGCAATCCTAACACAATGTACATGGTAAGAACAAGTTTGGGAAAGCCATGCTTCGGCACGAATAGGCTCGACCGGTGTGGTACCATGGCGTCACATAAAACCGACGTGAAACAACACTGGCGTTGGGTTTCGTTGTGTGAGTGAGTTATCCCATTTACCACCGCCCAAATCTCCCCAATTCCCGAGTCCCCAACAATCCTCACTAATCCCCAAAAGACCGGTTACGCACTTGTAATTCCTCTGGTGTTCCAGATGTCCATGGGCGGCGCCGATTGCTTACCATCAGGTGATCTATCTGCTCTCGTACCGACTTATGCCATGAAAAAAAATGTACCTACACTCCTTATTAATACTGACACTTTCAACACAGAAATATTAACTATATTTAGACCAACCCATGATTCAAAAACAACATCTAATACTTGGTAGTGGCTCTCACGATTCATTGATCACCACAATCTCATATAACAAATACAACACGTAATGATCTGACTGATTGACAGTCCTCAGCATAAGATTGCTACTTATTTATGAGAAGAATAAATAAATAAAGCCTTTCAAGAAAACCCGTATTGTATATCGATAAAGATCGAAAAAATAAATCAGTCAACGCAATTATATCGATTGTGAGTTTACTGATTGACTGGTTGACATAAGCTTCTTGCAGAAATCAGATCAATATTATTCCTACATGGTTAGTTTTGTAGGGCATATAAATAAATAACATAATACATAAATAAAGTATACAGTGCAGTGCAAAGCACATATCATCATGCCTATTATCCCCGGAAACCCCGTGTTGCAATCGTAAAAAAAAATCAGTAGTAGCACAGAGTCTGGATTTGTGTCCGGTATATTACCTCTATAGTAATAGGCTCAACCCCTATTACATGGAAACCATAACATAAATAGTGAAAAGTGGGTGTTACATTGTACAGTGGCATTAAGTGTCATAATGTGCACCTCTGCTTATCCCTTCGGGGATAAAAGGCGTGATGTAATGTTATGTTATACAGTTACTTGCTAAAGATGAAAAATAAGAAACTCATAGCTTGATTACAGAGATCAGTCGTTGGCTCATCAAACCATCAACGCATAAAGTGTTAGGTTGACGCATGAGCCAGCCCTATTAATGGCGACGGGACGATCAACCAGTCTAGCCTGCAGAAATGCAATCTATTACGAAAGAATTTTTATAACTTCGTAAACCGGCGCCATTAACTCTGACGAATGGTTAGATTATTTCCGTATTTTTTAATGTTGTGGATAATAATAGGTTTTTTTAATAAGATAAGTAGCTATGATTATTTTCTGTCAAGTGGTTTCCTTTATTTGTTGACTGTCTTATTAGGAGACATGTTTTTCATAAAACATAATCTAACATCACGCCTTTTATCCTCGAAGGGGTAGGCAGAGGTGCACATTATACCAGTGTATAATGTAACACCCACTTTTCACTATATAGAGGTAGTTATGAGTCCCATAAAATAGGGCGTGAACCAGTAATACTTTGCCTGACCCGGGAATCGAACCCGAGCCCCTTGCCCGGCAGTTGCAATTGCGACCACTCGGCCAACGAGGCAGTCTATATGATTATGTACCGACATGTTTTTCTTTTAATGAAATATAATTAGTTTCGTCACTAAAATGATTAAAACCTTTTCTAATTATTTTTTGTTGAACAATTTCTCGATTCCTTCTCTCCTTCTTCTTCTTCTTCTCCTTCGTCTTATTTCCTTCCAGACGATTAAGATGAATAAGAAAATTTCAATGTCAAGTTTTATGTAGAACCGCCTTAATTTTACGACTATATCATGATATTTTTTCTGCAATTTAACAATAAATAATGTTTTAGTTGATTTAATACGATTTGATTATAATACGATTCATAACAAAGATTCATGATGACAGACATCCTACTACTATTTACTAAAAATAAAATTAAACTGAATCAACTTTTAAAAGAAAATTCTTCAAAGTTCAATTTATAAATAAACATTTAACAAATAGCTTATACTGTAATACGCGATGATTTATTCATTTAACAAATTTTTGCGGATCGTAATTTCATAACGTCGAGTGCCCTCGTTCATGAGGGTAATATAATGATTTCCTCAATTTTAAAATGTATGGGGGGAAATAAATTAATATACGAGGTGTATATTAAAATCATACCATTTGAACAACATTAAAATCATCACCATTCATCTTTGCATATTATCTTAAAATCACGATTTATCTCTAACAAACTTTTCTAGATATGAATAAGAATAATAGAATATAGAAGAAAGTTTACCTTTTGAATGTTTAATGTTTTTGTATTGCACTTTATGCTAGCAACAAAACTGATGAGCTATCTGATATTAATAAACGGTTACCGTAGTCTGTGTAGTAGTTTTGTGTGATGTGAGTATAGACATGCAGACAGATGAATATTAAATTAAAGATATTCAATATTAGCTTTTACCTAATTTGTAACGTAAACACTTTTTGTTGTAGATTTGTAAAACTTTCATTTAACTACGCTATCATCGACGTGATATTTGGGGAACGGTTTTAACAAACCAGTTCGGATATTTATGATCATGGAAGTTTAAATAATAATATTATAATCGATAGTAAACATTCCAAACACTAATGATGGAGAGTTTCGACGATCTATGTGGTCTTATGGGTGACCTTTAATAATTTTACCATGATGGTTAACATTTATTTACATATTTATATCGTTTTGTATTAAAATTCGAGCTTAATGAACTTGGTGATCATTTTTAAGGTCTTTTTGTCTTCATTTCAAACCGTTGAAATAATTATTATGTTTGTCTTTACCAAATATGTGATTTATTTTTATATTATATTTTCAGCTTACTCGCGTATCTGTTTGACAAGTGACTCGACTAGTTTCAAGCCATGCTAGAGGCTCATATTCATGAGTAGCATTTCGCGATCCGCGACGCGACGACTGTCGCGATGTTCATAAATTTAGTATGCCTCACGAAGGTTTTAATATAAACAATTACTATGTTTATATATTCAACACTGCCTCATTGGCCGAGTGGTCGCAAGTGCAACTGCTGGGTAAGGGGTCTTGGGTTCAATTCCCGGAAAGGGTAAAATATTACTGGGTTTAAAAAAAAATCTCAGTAGTAGCACGGAGTTTGGAATTATTCCTGGGGTATGGCAATAGACTCACTTCCTATTACATAGGACTCATAACATAAATAGTGAAAAGTGGGTGTTGTATTGTACAGTGGCATTAAGTGCCGTAATGTGCACCTCTGCTTACCCCTTCGGGGCTAAAGGGCGTGATGGAAATTTAACAAAAAAGCACATACTTACAAAGCCCGTCTACCTTTTTTTGGGTAGGCAAAGACAATGAGCGTTGCATTGATGCTAAAATCACGGTATGACATACATCTTTCGCTTATCTTAATATCGTTATAACAAACTAATGAATGATGAACAATTTCAATAATAGCCACAAACATTTTACCTATAACTACAAGATATATAACAAACATCAAACACCAATACTCAATCCACTGCAATAAACCTCATCCATAAAATGCCAAACCAGAAACGTCGAAAGGAAGAAAAGTTAAATCAAAATCGAGAACGTATCGAAATAAAACACGAAACTTCTTTTATAACGAAAACGAAATGCACTTTAAAGTACAGCAGGGATATCGGAAAAACATTAGTCTTGGATGAAAGGAGAAACATGATAATGGTACTTTTTATTGAATAAGCCGAAACGTAAACGAGCAGACGGATCATCTGATAGTAAGCAATGGGCGTCGACCATGGACACCTGGAACACCTGAGGCGTTACAAGTGCGTTACCGGCCTTTTGGGGATTAAGAGTTTGAAGATCTTTGGGGATTAATGTATTGGGGAGATTGGGGAAGGGAAGGGGGTAACGGGGCCTTTTTTACGGTAACCTCACTGACATGACGACATCGGTTTTCTGAGAAGCCGTGGTATTACTTATCTTCTTCTTCTAAGCTAAGTTAGCTAAGAATTTTAAGTACGACGTGTTATATTTTCGTGTCTTTTCGGGTTGATTAACGTCATTTATAGTCTAGAAGAAAAGTGTTAAAAATTGATCATTGTCATGAAATGGATTCAAGTTGATGTATTTTAATTTGCACACTATTTAATATTAATGATTTAATATTTAAATTATTATGTTTTCGGCTCATTCACGTAGTACATAATTCGACGAGGAACTCGACTAGTTTCAGCCATGCTAGAGGCTCATGAATGCCTCTAGCATAGCTTCTATCTGTTCTGTTTTCGGCTACGTGAGTAAGCCGAAAACATAACAATTTATTTAGTATGTCTCACGAAAGTTACAATACAAAGATTTAATATTTCTTTAAAAGTTAAAGAGTAGCTTCGTTGCCGACTGCCTTGTTGGCCAAGTAGTCGCATGTGCGACTGCCGGGCGAGGGTTTTCGGCTTCGATTCCCTACTCGGGTATAATAAAATAGGGTTTTTAAAAAAATTATCTGGGTGTATATTTTTTAAAACCATGAACAATGGTAGTACAGCGTCTGGAATTGTGCCTGATATATAGCAACAGACTCACCCCCAATTACATGGGGCTCGTAACATGAATAGTGAAAAATGGATGTTAATTGTACAGTGGCATTAAGTGCCGTAATGTGCACCTCTGCCTATTTTCTTCTATGTCGTGGGTGCGTTTACAAACATACAAGTTCCATACACATGACACCTAGACCCGAAACAACAATTTGTGGATCACACAAAGAGTTGCTCTTTGTGGGAAACGAACCTGTTACATTTTGCGCGGCAGCCAGTAGCCCAGCCACCATGCCAACCATTCGCAATCATCTTCTTATGTAAAATCATGTTAAATTTAATTAAAAAGATAATGTACGTTACATTCCGTTCCCTTCACATTATTTTACAAATGAACATAATATTATTATGTAGACGATAATCACAATTATCAATTGAAATGAATATTAATTTCGGATTTCATAAAGGATTCGACTAAAGTTTGGACAAAAGATGTGCCTTATTAAATCAAATGTAATTATCAATTATCGTCATTCTAGTCGCTTCAATGAAAAGGTAGTCATTTCAATTTAATCACGACATTACGAGAGATAGCTAAATCAATTAATATTGAAGATGTTTAAAACCCATGATTATTTTAGACCCAGCCCTAATACAACGAATGAGTATAAGCTTTTCTCTGCCAAATGTAAAGAAATAAAGCCTATTAAAAAAATTTTTTTTATTGCATAAGCCGGTAAACGAGCTGTCGGGTCACTTGATGGTAAGCAGTCGGCGTCACCCATGGACACCTGGCACACCAGAGGCGTTACAAGTGCGTTACCGGCCTTTTGGGGATTAGGAGTTTGAGGAGGAGGAGAACACAACGCAAATGTTGTTTCACATCGATTTTCTGTGAGGCTGTGGTATCACTCCGATCGAGCCGGCCTATTCGTGCCGAAGCATGGCTGTCCCACACTTATGTGTAGATTAACATACATAAATGTAGTATCCCAAACCAGTCAAAACCGTCGCTATTAATAGAAATATTAATAAATATACCTATTTATGAAACACCAGTAGATTTTACCTTTAACGACAACAATTATGCTAATTCAGACACGTTGACATCGAAATCTCCATAACTAATACGTCAAATCATGCCATTAATTAACCTTACTTATATCATACTAAATGGGATTATAATGACATGGTTAAACGAATACAACTTGCAACGCTTGTTAAGAGCATAGCCATTAGAAATGCAACTGAAAATCATTAAATTACACTGGTAGTAGGTACACACGTCAAGCTATGACAAACTAGTATAAACTGATCGTCGAATATACTGATAGATCACACAGAGCGAGATCACGATTAACCGGTTTTGTACGGCTCGATGAGCTGCCGTGTGTACACAGTTTTGCACTAAAGTCAAACCAGCTCTGTAGTTCTGGTTCGGCCATATATGCTCATGAACTGTTCTCTGCACATTCGATATTGTAATACCGGTATTTCGTCCAGTTCAGCTACTTATTATTGTACCTGCTGGGCTTGCAAATACATATAATAATTTTGGAATCGCCGATCTCTTTCTATTGTCTCTAATTGACTGTTAACTTGGTTTTAATCTTTATCAGTTTAAATAGTCTCAAATGTGGTTCCAAATACAGAACAAAATTTGTACAACAAATTAAATTTTTTTTATCAATTTGGATTAGCGAAAAAGAAACCAAAGTCCAGGAAGACTAAATCTAAAATCATATCACACTAAAAGTCTAATAAATCTAAACCATAAGAAATTATCTCCGATAAGAAACTATCACCATATAACTAGACCTGACAATTAAGAGATAAAATCTTCTGCGCCAGTGCTTAAATTATTTCTACATTCGCACTGAGATAATTTTAACTGCATCGGGCATCCGAGCTATTTCCATATACAGTTGGTGACTGTGTTAAATCGGAGTGGTAACTTATGCCTTCTATTTGGCCTGGATAGGGAAGCTAGAAACTCTTGTGGTGCTATCCATACTTTTGTGCTATAATTGTGACGGTTTCCTTGGTTTCTTGTTTCGAGAATTGGTTGTTTCCTAGTACACTGTAGTTGTGGACTTATTAGCAAGTGGTCCCTAATATAACTGATGAGTCAGGGGCCGTGTTCAATTTTTTTTTATGGCATAAGCCGGTAAACGAACTGAGGGATCACCTGATTGCAAGCAATCAGCGTCGCCTATGGACACATGAAGGCGTTAGAAGTGCGTTACCGGCGTTTTGGGGAATAGGAATTTGAGGATTCAGGGATTGGGGAGATTTGGGAGAGTGGAACTTGGGCCTCCGGTAACCTCACTCACACGACGAAACACAACGCAAGCGTTGTTGTTTCACGTCGGTTTTCTGTGAGGCCGTGGTATCACTCCGGCCCATTCGTGCCTTAACATGGCTTTCCCACACTTCAATTAGACAATAATCGAGTTAATTATAATTAATAAGAAAGTTTCTTTTAATCGGTGCATTGCAATGTAAAAGTGACGTCATGAATACCATATTTTTGGTGACCTATTACCATGTATTAGTTAATACCAACCTACATATTATTACTCAGACTAACGTACATATGTGCTATTGCTGTGAAATTTCCTAAAGCGCTCTCCTGTTTGCGACCTTGTCACAAGGAACTAAAATTTTACTCAAAAAGAAA
Organism: Spodoptera picta; assembly: GCA_038387885.1. Lineage (NCBI taxonomy): Eukaryota > Metazoa > Arthropoda > Insecta > Lepidoptera > Noctuidae > Spodoptera > Spodoptera picta. The sequence goes on along the minus strand of JAZHFQ010000036.1, from coordinate 3,110,117 downwards.
CTAGTTCTGATGACCATAATTACAGGTGTTCTCCAAATAAATTGTGCTATTATTTTTTCTTCAATAGAAATGCTAAATCACAGACGTTTTGATTATAATATTATCGTAAAATGTTCGAAAACTGGTTTTTTACTCTCAAACGATCAATTTTCTATGTTATTTTATTGCGTTCGATTACCATAATGATCAACTCCGAAGAGATATTTAAACAACGATAAATGATAGGGACTTTATTAAATTAACTTAAAATTTACGGGTTTCTCCCGTGAATATACTGAGAAAAGCTCGACTAGTTTCGAGTCACAGAGGGACCCATCATGAGCATCCGCGGTCGCGGGGATATCGCAGAGCTGACATCGACATTATACACCTTTTCTAAGTATGTTTAGGTGAACGACCTTAAAATGTTTAGTTAATTCAGTATTAGATAGTTATTATAAAAATTTAAACATAGCGATTCTATTAATTTAAGATTTGACTGTATTCTTTTTTATGTAAATGATAAAATGCTTTGTTGGGTCTTCAAAGTGACAATCGGAGAATCAAAAAAACAATCAAAAAAGACAATAAAAAAAAAGTATTTTTTATTATAAAATAAATATTCTTTAACATAACATAACATAACATAACATCACGCCTTTTTATCCCCGAAGGGGTAGGCAGAGGTGCACATTACGGCACTTAATGCCACTGTACAATGTAACACCCACTTTTCACTATTTATGTTACGAGTCCCATGTAATAGGGGGTGAGCCTATTGCCATATACCGGGCACATTTCCAGACTCCGTGCTACTACTGAGAATGTTTTAAAAACCCAGTAATACTTTGCCCGACCCGGGAATCGAACCCGAGACCCCTTGCCCGGCAGTCGCACTTGCGACCACTCGGCCAACGAGGCAGTCTAAGCTAGTTCAGTAGTTTAGTAGGTATAAATTAATAAAAGCTTATAAAGTAACAATTTATGGTCTGTGTTTTTTTTTAATAATAAGTTTGACACGAAGTGTTTTTTTTTTGCAAAGAGTTTAAAATGAAGGGTTTGCGGTCCTATACAATCTTAATAATTTACTAATAAACTATTCTATTATCATGGTAATTATGATTGAGTGCTGGAATTATGAAGTTTTAATTTATTTTTATGATGGAATTGTGTCGTTTAGATAACGGTAATGGTCTAGTAGATAATCATGTTAAGGTATGTTTAATCTTGACTTTTTAATAGTTATAAAAGAGTTTGATTAAAAAAATGATTTTTATGTATTCTAGAGGTATAGACATGGAAAATTGGACAATCGCATTTTTAAAAAAAAAATATGTCTATACTTACTCAACCTCCTTTTTGGTGTGTTGATATGTGTAGTAGTGTTGTATGTTGTATATTATTCACACACTACACACACACAACTCTACGAAATCCAATTCCAAAAAAAATTTTATTTCAAAATACAATAACTCACAAAACTTTACAATTACCTATTACAATTAGTATCTTAGGTATAAAGATTTTACTACCAATTAATTCATTATATTCATAGGCAAGCAATGGTTTGAATTACCGATATCTTATAATTAAATCTAGATAGGAACGGAATGGTGCTTGCTTTACTTACATCGATATGTCACGAACCGTTTCTAGGCAATATTTTACAATGACGAATGACCAGTACTTGTGGTAATGTATTTCATTTTAACCGTGGGAAATAAATTTGTATCTACAGACCTGCGTTGAAGATTGATTTTAGTTTGACTTTAATTCAATATACTTACAATTTAGTCGTTTAATGGAACATAAAATATCCTTGATCTTAGTCGTGTTTTATGTCCGTAAATTGAAGTAAAATACCAAAAGCAAAGACTGTTACAATCCAGCATATTCATAAACGTATTGTTGCACTGCTAGAACGTCTTCGTGAAAAAGACATTTACGACGTATGTACAGTTCGATTTTACAGTTAAGACGAAAGGTGTGGCTATATTGCCTGCATACAACAGATTAATAAAACAGTAATAGAGGTATAACACTTTTTTTAGAGGGTGGGAGATTTCCCACCAATGACTTCTTTCGCCTTGGGTGAGGCGAGAGGGAGTGTCAGACTCTTACTGACTAAAACCCACCCCGTTCGTACTCCTGCTCTTCGAGCTGGAACCCCGACAACCCGTTAAATCGTCCGCGGCTCTACATCAGGCATCATCCCTATTGAGCCTCAACTGTGGTGAGCTAAGTTTTTTTATAAAAATTGCCCCTCACTAGGAATTTTCTCCTGTGTCGTGGATGCCTTTACAAACATACAAGTTCACATTCACACATAAGTGTTCTATGAATAATAAAGATAATGCCATTATACTTGAACTCATAGACACGTGATCGCATATAGCATATTTTAATCCATAACCATCGTCATTTTAAACAATATCTAATAACAGACAAAAGAAAACAAAATGCCAGTCTAAATATAATTTTGGAAGATAATTCGTGAATGAAAAGCTCTGCTAATCCTATGACGGTCCACCTTGAAGGAGGTCGGACATATGGTGAAGATAAAACGATTTGTCAGTCGTCATAAAATTAATTATACTTACTTGCATTTTCTACAACATTATTTTCGCGACTGTTTTGTTGGCACGCATAAATTGTAGACGGAACTCAAGGTTTGTTTCATTTTAAAATGCTGTATGACTGTATGCTGCATTGCGTTGCAATTTTAGTGTGAAATTTTTAAAGTTTTGAATAATCGTGATAGGTATTTTTATCGTAAACTTTGAGTCATTACATAAATCCACGTTTTTATTTTATAATACAGTGATGTAACTATTACTTTAACTTCTAACTTGTACTTATTTCTTTGAGCGATAATTATTTTGTCCCTTTTTTGGTTTCATAGTTGATCCCAACTTTGTTTCTAAAGTTTGTTAAAATGAAATAAAATATGAAATACAAAATTATACTGTACTATAGAGTAGGCTGTGCGACATCACCGCAACCGAGCACGCTGCTCATGAGGAAGAACCCCTCTGTGCTTCGAAACTAGTAGAGATTTTCTCAGCACGGAAGAACAACACGATTTTTAGTTAATAAAAAAGTTTTATAAATCGGGATCAAAAGCCCTATTATTGCATTTTCCGTGTCAGTTTGCTATGAAAACATGAATATATTGCTACACATAGATCGGTTCTGCAAATAATATTATTATTGGGTCGGCCAAGATAATTTTAAAGTTTATATTTGTAATTGCATCTACGATACAAGGAAAATATTGTGCAATTACTAGTTGTCTCTTCGACTACATACATCTAACCTATCATAACAACGGGCGGTGTCGCGGTACAGCCATACCAGCAATGTACATTATTACATAACATCACACCTTTGGCAGAGCACCTTTAGCAGGCAGAGGTGCACATTACGGCACTTAATGCAACTGTACAATGTAACACCCACTTTTCACTATTTGTGTTTTGAGTCCCATGTAATATAGGGGGTGAGCCTACTACCATATTCCGGGCACATTTCCAGACTCCGTGCTAATACTGAGATTATTTAAAAATCCAGTAATACTATGACCGACCCGGGAATCGAACCCAAGACCACTAGCCCGGCGCAGTCGTACTTGCGACCACTCGGCCAATGAGGCAGTCAATGTATGTTATTGTATATATATAAATAAATTACAATACCTATAACTGATATGTTATTTATCTCTTGTATACAATAATACATGACATAAAGGGCACCACATTTCCGCCGCGATTGTCTATTAAACAAATCAATACATTGTTTTAAATAAATAATAATGATTGCGGTTAGTAACCACATACATACATACTATTATTTTTTATTATTAGCAATTATGATTATCAGCTTACATATAGTATAATGAATGAACATACAATAAACGGAACGACAATATTAGAGTTCAAAACTAGTGATAGTATAATGTTAAGATAAATTATTATGTTTTCGGCTTGTTCACGTCATAATTTGACAAGGAACTGGACTAGTTTCAAGCCATGCTATAGGCTCATATTCATGAGCAGCATTTCGCGACCCGCGACGCGGCGACTGTCAGACTGCTACTCTACTTATTACGTGAGTAAGCCGAAAACGTAAGAATTTATTTAGTATGTTTCACGAAAGTTACAATACAATGTTAAGATAGTTTATGTATTCCTTGAGAATAAAAATATCAGAAATAAAACAAATCTATTTTAATTTGTAACTCTAGTAACCATTTTTGATTTTTATTTATTGACTACTATCTTCTGCCAGTGGATTCGACCGCGTTCCCGGGGCCTATGTGTTATTCTAGATTCCATTATGTCCATGGGCGACGCCGACTGCTTACCATCAAGTGATCTGTCTGCTCGTTTACTGGCTTTTTCCATAAAAAAATACAAGTACATTCTCATAAACACTCGCATTTATATAATTTAGTAGGATTTGCACTGAATAAGCTCCGAAAATATTATATTACATAAATTTTTCAATTGACCACTGCAAATTTTACCTTCTAATGCTAATGGTAAATAGGATCGAAGCCTACTTGAGACGAAAATCAAATTCTACATGACCGAAGTCACAGACGAAAAGATAGTTGTTCAAATAATGAAACTGACAATTTTTGTTCGTAATGTTTATTAACCGATTATTATTTATTTCATTGATAAGAAGTAATTTTTTCGTCTCGTATCTAAGTGTATAAAACAGTAACAGTAGTAAGTAACATATATTAAACAGTTTTCAGTAGATTTCTTTTATCAATGTTTTTCTTATATTTAAAAACAAATTTGGGATAACCCGATGTTTTTTACTACGTGGCGCTAAGTGCTGTTATCAACGTTTTGTTGCTCAATATTAATTTGTATCATTACAGTTGTTATACTAGTACTTATTGATTGATTGAGTGATAAACAAGTATGACTTTGTAATGAGTAACAGATCTCTAGTTTTAATTCTTGGTCGGACTACTTGCAGAAAAAATCAAATGGAGTCAGAAAGAGAGCTTGATGCATAGGCTCATCATTCAGTATTTATGACTATTTTTTTTCTATGGAATAAGCCGGTAAATGCGCTGACGTGACAGATCACCTGATGGTAAGCAATCGGCGTCGCCCATGCCCACCTGGAACACCAGACGCGTTGCAAATGCGTTACTAATATTTTGAGGATTAGGAATTTGAGGATTGTTGGGTATTCAGCGAATTGTGAGATTAGGGGGGCGGGGATTAGGCCTCCAGTAACGTCAGTCTTACGACGGAACACAACGCAAGCATTATTCTACATCGCTATTCTGTGAGGCCATGGTATCACTCTAGTCGAGCCGGCCCATTCGTACCAAAGCTAGGGTCTCCCATACTTATCACCAGGCTTGGTCAATGCGGGTTAGCGATTATAAACTTAAAATTAGAAATTATAAACCCAAGTTTCCTCGCATGAATGTTTTCCTTTACCGTTCGTCAGTGGTGTCTAAATACTCTTAGTAGATACATATAACTCAGAAAAAGTCACATTGATACTTGTCGTTGGTAGGTTTTGAGCCCGCACCCTCATGCATGCGAAGCGGGCGTCTTATACCTCCAAGTATAGTACGTACGTACTCCTTTAGTTCTACCGTCTTATCTCTAACGGTGCCTATAACACTTATCTTCTTTAGTTATCGTGTAACTTGTGGGAGATAACTGTTTGATACTTCTAACATTACATAGTGGGTTTGCGATATTGCATTACTATTTTACATAGCCATTATTGTATAATAGAGATAGGATTTCTATTGTAAGTACAACGGTAATGGCACTTCGATAAATAAGGCAAGTCTTCGTCTTAGATTACGAATAGAGTGTCGTATACGTATACTCGAAATGTGATGTTATGTTTATTCATTAAATTATCTTTATACTTTTTTTAAATCATAGTTTTTGCATGAGATGCCTATTGTAACGAAAACCTAATTGTCGATTGATACCATCTAAGTATCTGTACCATTACTTCCATTAACTACAACAAACAAAGCGCTAAAAGTTTAAACGAATTCATTGTACCTAATGGTTTATGTTTAATCTAAGGCTAAATAAAACTATACAATAAATTATATTTTAGACACGACGTCTGCTTATAAATCTAGGCTATTAATAATCTTTATTTGTATTGCTGAGTGGTTTATTGTAGCATTATTGTACCGTCCAGGAAGTGGTATTAAGATTTCATGTGTTCATTTGTGTTAACAAAGGTTTTTATGGTATAAGCCGGTGAACGAGCAGACGGATCGCCTGATGGTAAGCAATCGGCGTCGCCCATGGACACCCAAACACCAGAGGCGCTATAAGTGCGTTACCGGCCTTTTGGGGATTAGAAATTTTAGAATTTTTGGGGATTCAGGAATTGGGGAGGGTAGAGGAGATAATTGGACCTCCGGTAACCTCATTCACATGACAAAATACAACGAAAGCGTTGCTTCACATCGGTTTTCTATGAGGCCCTGGTATCACTCCGGCCGAGCCGGCCCATTCGTGCCGAAGCATGGATCTTCCACACTTGTTCCACTGTTATCTTAAAGCAACTGCTTTTATACTGTAACGGAGACAAATAGAGTATTTTTGTTTATTTATTGTATTGTAATAATTAGATGTATAGTGCGGTATATTGTTCTAATTATACCCAACAATACTTGCACTCGTTTGATGGGACCCAATATATTTGAAATCAATTGTTTGTTGACTATCCTCCTAGCATTAGTTATTTTATAATATCACTAAGTATGTTTCGTTAAAATCAATTAAAATGATTTATTATAACACTACGATTTCCTAATAGGCTTAATTATTTATATTAGTCAACTGTCAATAAGTTATTTATTTGTACTTGTTCAACATTACCACGGGATGGCCAACATGATCAATAACAAATCCGGTTGGCCATGGCCCAATATTGGTGTTTGGACTTAAAGGGCCACTTTCGTCATAATATTGGTATCAAATATTTGTTATTGGAAGCATTTGCATAATTTATGTCTTGGTTATTGGTCATTGGTTCATAGTTACACTTACAAATCGTGTGTGTACTTTCTCTATATAGCGATGCAAGCGATTGTAGTTAAATCGTTCTAATGTGTATGTTCTAACAACGTTGGTATGATACTATCTAGATTGTATTTATTTAAATAGAAACTTTCGTTCTTACTTACTTCGATCATATTATGAGTGTATGTTTTCCACAGGAATTAATATGATAAACTATAGCTTTGGTTGATTAAACCCCAATATCTATCTTAGGTTAGATTTTTGGAGTATGTATATTTTTTTGTACAAAGTAGACTGTATTACAATAAGGATGATGACGGGGTATGAAAATTAAAATCTAATTAGTCCGTCAGTTAGGTAATGAAAAAATATTGGACTAGTATTTTTTTATTTTGTCGTTTAGTAAAATGATAATTAGATAAAACGGTGCAAAGTTTAGGAGTGGGGGCCAAAACGTCATTTTTACATATAAAATGTATTCCAAATCAATATATCGTAGAAAGTATTCGTTTCTGTACGAAAATAAAAAATGATTCAAAATAAAACCAGACGGACATTAAAATAAAAATTTGTCATCTACCCTATTATACCTACCCGTTGTATGGAATATGATCATATTGTTATAGTCTATTACTAAAGAATCAAATGTAGGTACCTTCGTGAATCATAGCTTAAACTATGATACAGCGGTTAATATTACACGGATATTCTTATCTCAGCTTCATTCATTTACGGTCGCTACTATGACATGTAGTTATAGTAGATATTCTGCGCTATCTAGACACGTGATTTAAATTTGAGGAAGTTCTATTGTTGCTTATCATCGATTTGCTCATGCCATTAGTCAATACAAAAAACTGAATGCTATTTTTTTGTATTTAAATTCTAGGTACGTTCCGGCAAATATGATCAGAAGGTTTTTAGGACCTCATTAGGTTAGTATATTAGGTACCTTGGTTTTATTCCATAGATCGCTCTCAGCAATAATTATGTTTATGTCATCATGTTCCTCAAGCGTAGGTAATAGCCATAAAAATAAGTAATTCATTCGTTAAGAGTGACTTAGTATTATTTCTAAGTCAACAAAGAGCTCCAGTTTTGATTATTGTCTCAACAAGAATACATTCATTTGATCCATTGCAATCTTGATAGGTAGACGAACATTTAAAATAAATATTTATCTTCCTATCGGTATCCACGTATTGAAATGTTGTAAACAATGACGAAATATTAAAAGTCACAAGACGACAATGTCTTGAATGTAGTACTTTTAATAATATGACTGATTAAAAACTTAATTTCGATCACTTGACCCGTCTGGTCGTTCTAGTGTTAAATCATAACAAAAACGTCATAATCTTACCACTTCACAAATCTAGTTTTATCCAGTTTCAAATTCATTATAAAAGAAATCACTGCGCTTATTCATTTAATAAGGGCAACCTTCAATTATGTTGAGGTAGGCAGCTTCGATTAAACTATTAATAACATTATCTCCTACACAGGATTAACAATAAATCCAACAGTAAAATTGAGGAAATAAGGTTCACAATCGCTTGAATTAGTTTCATTATAAATAGTCTCAGACAGGTCATCATAAATTAATGTAAGTCTTAGTATTGAATCGTTTTGTAATTAAAATGTTTGAGATCGACTCGCTTTTGTTTGTTGTCAAGCTAGTTTTATCTCTTGGTCGCAAATGTGAATTTCAAATAATAAGTCTAGAATTTGATCAACGGTTTTCAATTTTTTTTTTAAACGTTGCCTCACATTAGGATTTTTTCCTGTGTCGTGGGTGCGTTTACAAACATACAAGTTCATTAGTGTAGTACAAAGTGTTGTTCCGTGCGGGAATCGAACCCGCGACACTTTGCACGGCAGCCGGTTGCCCAGCCACCGCACCAACCGTGCAGTCAAAATGTTATAGAGATTACATTTTTAATCATCATTTCGATAGCACTATGTTGGAAGTTGAATCCATTTAATGCTTGACAATCGAATCATCCTCTTTTGAAAGAGAAATAAAATATATTATGCAATTGTATAAAGTTATAGTTCCAACGAGGTAAATTATAAAAATATTGAATGTTGTTAGTACTCGTTTCAAAACATCATCGATCACAATTTTCGATACCAAAATCTTTATAGACTTCTAAGCTCTCAAAGAGTTCAGTAGATACAAAATAAACAAACAATTGCCGAGCCTTTTGATATCTTTTACTAAATTAAATATTGTCAAACTAGTCTCGATATTTATAATTTCTCGCTGCTCAATACAAATATTTATGTTGGTTCAAAATTGATTTCGTATCAACTCAAACAAAGTATAATGACATCACGTCTGTTATTATTCTCGAAGATGTAAACAGATGTAGTGTATCTTTCTTTTCTTTTTTTAAAAACGTTGACCCGCACTAGGATTTTCTCCTGTGTCGTGGGTGCGTTTACAAACATACAAGTTCACATACACATGACACCCAGACCCGAAACAACAATTTGTGGATCACACAAAGAGTTGTTCCGTCACGACACGTTGCACGGCAGCCAGTTGCCCAGCCACCGCGCCAACCGTGCAGTCAATTTTCACTGGTAAGGTTTCACTTACAGTAAAACTTTTTTTTGCAGGGGGAATGTCATCCAATGACTTCTTTTCTTCCAGACTCTTACTGACTAAAAACCACCGCGTTCCCACTCATGATCTTCGAGCCGGAGCCACGACAACCCGTTAGGCTTCCCACTAGTATCAATTACGGTGATACTTGCAAGGGACACAATTTAGGACTCCTAATTATTACAAATAACTTCGAGAACATGATCAATAAAAAACATTTTGCGTAACCAAAAATTGTAACCAGAGCACCCTTGCTTGACTTGACTTGACAGTCACTATATCTATTTACGGCAAATCAAAAGATAACTAGTAAAACTAAATAAAGTTCTCCAAGAAGTAAAGTCGTGTACTAAAGTTGTTGGCGCTCTTTTTTGGGTAGGTAATCTGGAAGTCATTACCAGATAAATAATACAGCAATAATTTTAATACATCATGGTACAATAAAAATATTCAATACTAGTAAATGAAGAGACTTTTTAAACGCAATGTAAAAGAATGTTGGCACAGTTTGTAGACGCCATATTGTAGTCATAATAGAAATGATAAATTGCAATATGAACTAATTATTTGCTTGCTATTTCTATAGGTCAATGTCATTGGTTGTTTTTTTATTTTAAACTAACCGTTGCCCACGACTTCATCCACGTAGCCTTTGTTACTTGTTAGTAGTTAGCTACCTACCAGTAAGAGTCCCGTCAAAATTTGTCCAGCCAGCCATTAAAATAAAAAAAAATGTTCTTTTTGGTATAAAACAGGTATCGTCATATGCATGTAATAAAAAGGTTATTTCAATATTACAAACACACACTACAATTTTATTTTTCTGTATAGGTACTAAGTTTTTTAGTCTATCGTCTCGAATGCTTCGTTTATCGAGTGACCTCGAGAGTGTCCAGCTTTTATATTTCAACTTCGATTGTTTTTATCAGAAAACTGTTGTGGAGTTTTTTTAGGATCTTTCTCAGCAACTTATTTCTTTATTAAATCTAGAATTATCAGGTTGGAAATATTAGCAGAGGGTTCTTTTTGGCAATGTACGGAAACGGGTTGATTCCAATTTTTTTATGTATGTATACATAAGCTTGTTTAGACTAGTACTAGACTTTAATCAATATTAGAGGGGATACAGTCGTAAAAAACATACAAAAGATTATTAAGTTTGTAATCGTGTATGATTTAAGTTTTTATTTGAAACCAAGATTGGGCGTGCCGCTTACCTCTACACAAATCAACCTAACCAAAACGTCACAAAAACGTGAGTACCTAATAGCCTTAAAAAAGTACTAGGTCCAACTAGGTACTAAACGACTATAGATTACCTATCTGTCGACTATTTTAACAAGGTCCCTCCAAGGTGAAGGACGCTATTATAATAGAATTCACTGGATTTAAGCGCAGGATCGGCCATTGTGGGTCCTGTCTGGGACACGTCTGGCCAGCGGTCCTTTTTTGAATAAGGTGGAAATATTTTAACGATCATGACATTTTAGTAAATTTTGAAAATATTTTTGGGATATTTTTTGTTTAACATGTGGGTAGGTTACTAAGCTCCTCTTAGTTATAATATCCGTCTGAGCTATTCAGAGCTTTATCCCGCTGTTAAATAGGAAAAAAATAGGTATAGAGAAAATACAACATTTTTACCTTAATAATTTTTTCCGACTGCCTCGTTGGCTGAGTAGTCGCAAATGCGACTGCCGGGCAAGGGGTCTCGGGTTCGATTCCCGGATCGGGCAAAGTATTACTGGGTTTTAAAAAAATCTCAGTAGTAGCACGGAGTCTGGAATTGTGCCCGGTATATGGCAATAGGCCCATCCCCTATTACATGGGACTCATAACATAATTTGTGAAAAATGGGTGTTACATTGTACAGTGGCATAATGGGAACCTCTGCCTACCCCTTCGGGGGTAAAAGGCGTGTAATGTAATTTATTCCGAACAATTTTGTTGATAAGAAGTATAAGCATAGTGCAAAATTTGGCTCTGATGGACCTCGTCTACGACCTCGTGCGTCTGTATCACCAAACTGCATTCAATTAATTAATAGAGAACGCCCAAGTCATTTGAATCTCCATGACCTATATTATAAAAAAAACTAAGCCAAGATTGCTTGTAGGGACCTAAAGAAAACTGCACGAAGTTTTTAAAAAACACCAACGACCTAATAATATTTAACAATACTCACAAATACCTCCAGATCAGCTAACGTAAATTACACGTGTGATTGATTTCAAAGACTAGACCAGATCAGATTTAAATAGGTAAGCAAGAATACTAATGTTTTTTGAACTATTTATTTGAACCGGATACATTACCTACATTTTAGTCTCACGATAACAAATAGACACGATGGCTAACAGATGTCTGAAATTAAATAAACTTCTAGACTAAATATTCGAACTCCATAAAACTTTTTATGTGGGTGACCTGTTTAGTGATTTGGTACTTTAAACTCTTTGGAGTTCATTGAAATTGGTAATGCAAAATTATTTAGTTTTGATACAACTACTATAAAAAAATTACTGCGACAAGGTCAGATTAATACCTCCATATACTGTAACTGCTGCTGTCTATAGCAATCAAGCCCTGCCAATTCATTACTGACCTGAAGAAACGATTACATGATCTAAATAATACCACAAACCATAAAATGGGGACAAAATCTATAACGAACGCAGATGCAGACTTTTTATCTACAGCTTATATTTTCAAATATAAAATCTAATCATTCTGTAAAAAATCATGTCAAGAACAAGAGCTTAGTAATATTTTTAAAAGCAATGCAATGTCAAAAGATGAATTAATAACCGTCTGCTTCGGCATTTCTAAATGCATACTAGTTACAGACATGACTTTTGGAACAGAATCAACAGGATAATGTGACACTGTGTATTTTGTTTAACATGATATTTTGGCTCTAGAGCAAATAGCTTTTGTATTAGTAGTTATGTTTGATAACAATAATTAAAAAACTTGGAATTTGCTTATTTTTATTGGATAAGTCGGTAAACGAGCAGACGGATAACCTGATAGTGAACAATCGGCGTCGCCCATGGACACCAGAGACGTTACAATTGCGTTACCGGCCTTTTGGAGATTAAGAATTTGAGGATTGTTGATGATTGAGGGATTGGGGAGATTGGACAAGAGAGAGGGGTAACCTCACACACACGACGGAATATAATGCAAGCGTTGTTTTACGTTGGTTTTCTGTGATGCCGAGCCAGCCCATTCGCCGAAGCATGGCTTTAAATAAGGTAAAAAATATAGCTACCTATATTTCGTTTTTATCAATAACCTATGTTAAGTACCTAATAGTCAGTCACTTAAGTTAAAGCGTTAAACGCTGGGCAAAATTGCTTACACCAAGCTGTCACTAAAATTTTCAAAATAATATTAAAGTATTTATCCGAACTGTTCAATCCATTCAGATCGACACTAATGCTAAAAAAGCTTCTAGTACTGTGGATTTATCCTCTTCTATGTTAACGGACACCAATATGCCAATTTCTTCAAACAGATTTTCAGCTTTATTACAGAACAGTACGATTAAAAATCCATTAGAAGAAGATTGATTAAGGAAGTTCGACTTTCTGGCGTCTGTGCACCTATACGTATCTATAGACCTGTCATTTCAAAGTGGAATGCACCACAAAATCCAAATCCATTACGTACAGTCTAGACGCTTACTGTGTGGTCTCGCCTAAGAATAGTGCGAAGCTTCCTATCCAACTTTCAGAGAGTATTACATAAACATAATTAGACGAGTATGGATGAATATAAACATATTATAGTTCTTCTGAGATTTTTTTTATTTATTTATGTTATAAAATATATGTCGGAAAGATGGTGTGGGCGAGGTCAAGAGAGAACCCTCTTCGTCATATATATCGGTAGAGGTATGTTTATGCAGTAATAAAACAATTAAATCTTCGTAATTAAAGTAACGTTTACTTTCGACAGTGCACAATAAAATTACTCAGCGATTGCGTAACGTGTGAACTGGGCAACGATCGACGAACGACTCCCCCGAGCTTGCGCTTGCGCTGCTTTATATATCACTCGGTGGTGGGGTTGAAGTGACGTCGGCCAGTTGTTTGTTCAATAATGACGGCGGCGCCGTCACGGCCATACTGACGTACGCTCGTCCTCGAGCGTCTTCCGAGCACCTGGGAACAAGATAACAACCCGTTCGTTCATCCTGGCATTTCTAATCTCTATCTAGATTCTTCTCTATAACCTTTAACAAAAGCTTTCAATATTGTGCGGGTTCGGTTAACCCTTCAGCTTACCACAACTACTACGTTATCATCACTCATCAGTATTAGAACTGGAGATGATTGTGCTAGGCCGGATAAATATCCCTTTAGCGAATGCTAGACCGGACATCAGTCCCTTTAGCGTATGCTAGACCGGACATCAGTCCCTTTAGCGAATGCTAGACCGGACATCAGTCCCTTTAGCGAATGCTAGACCGGACATCAGTCCCTTTAGCTGAGTCATTGGACCGGATTTTCCCTTCAATGACTCTTTCTTACATTTTTTGTTACTTTTTTTTTTACTTTTTTTTTACTCTTTTTCTCTTTTTTTTTACTTTTTTTTTTTACTTTTTTTTTCTCTTTTTTTTACTTTTTTTTTTCACTTTTTTTACTTTTTTTTTCTCTTTTTTTTTTACTTTTTTTTCTCTTTTTTTTGTCGCCTTTTTTTTTATTCTTTTTTTTTTAATTTTATAAATAAGTAATCAGTTACAACACTCATTCACTCTGGTAAATCTGATGATGGACTTTCCATACTATTACTAGTACGTGAACTAGCCGATACAGTGCTGCTATTAACAGATATAGTGGCGCTATTAACAGATATAGTGTCGCTATTAACAGATATAGTGTCGCTATCGGAAAGTTCATCCTCAGCATCATCAATCACAGCTATGTCACACAGTATATTATTACCGCGATCAGTTTCATGGACAAAATCACTCTGGCTATCATCCGCCGTCACGTCATCATCATAACTTTCGGCTATTTCTATAAAACCTAATGGACCGCGGGGTACCTCGCGTAAGTTCTCATGGGCAACCTTGTACGTTCGATTAGACCCATTAACGAGTTTCAATTCGTACCTATCGTTTTCTAAGAAATCAGAGATTTTGTAGGGACCTTTACTTTGGGAATACATTTACAATTAAAAGTTTAAAAAGTTACGACGTTCCAGTAGCAAAATCAATAACCAGAAAACTTTTAGACAAACTGACGTTTCACAATCTCACAAGATTATTATTCTACCAAGCAACCCAAAGCATTTAAACTTTACAAGTGATCACGGCTGTGCATAGCCCAGTAACTCACAGCTACTCTTTTCTAACGCGAAACTTACAGGACACAAGAGAACGTGAACGAGAGAGACAAGAAACATCTATCTGCGGAGTATCCGTGGAGGATCGAATCAGAGACAAGATAATCTGACAGATAACCAAACATTTAATCTTACAAACTGAAACTGCATAAAAATCAATACGATACTAACTAACGTCACACAGATCAGTTACCAACCAGGCAATTCACCAATCAGATGCATTGCCACACAGGCGGTTTGCCACACAGGCGCTTTACCACACAGGCCCATCGCTACATGATCCTCATGAATGCGGTCTGGTGTGTGAAGACCCATAGCCACAAGTTCCTCATGGGTGCGGTCAGAGTACGAGTGCGTGAATATGATGTAAGTGTGGGTATTTTTTTTTTTTTTTTGATGGGACAAGCCTGCCACAACCTCCCAAAACCGCTGCAACTCCTGTAAGCCAGGATCTACAGTAGATACAACCATGAAAACACCGGAACATTGAAGTCCGGCGCGTCCCAGGGACATGAGTAACTGTCTTGGTTCCCGCAACGAAGTGAATCAGAAGATATATAATATAGAGGAGAAGAAGAAAAAACTATAGTTTCCACTTCCCTCGGTGAATATTACTGCAGGAGACAGAATGAATTAAGCCTGAAGGCACAAAGAAGAGACCGTACAACTGGGTGTAGTTATCTAGGCAGGAAACCAGTGATCAAGGAGCTGGTCTTAAATCCTTGACGCCGGATATCTCTTTAAACACCTTATCCTTCAATATGTGTTCGATCCACCCAAAAAAAATGAAAAATGAAGTGTGGGTATGCGATTTATAGGTGTTGAGTGCAACTCATGACATTGACACTTTATAAAATTCTCAAAGAACCTGGTGATCAGATATTCTCCTCATCCTTAGTCCTCAGATCTACTGCATTTCAATTTCATCTGTTACAATTAAATTACTCGACATTTTACGTAACTTATAGGCGCTGCAATCGACATTTTTTGTAAGACGCAATATAATAATGAAATGCAGAGTCTCGTTACTCTGCGTTTTCTCTATTAGACAAAACCCGACTTCACTACATCTGGAATAACCACCGAACAGCCTATCTACTCACTACAACGCACTTAGCGAAAACATATCTCAAGGTCCTTTAAATCAAAATAAATGATCAACAGCCATCAAGATTTTCAAGGTAACCACAATTGATACACTACACAAGTGTGGATAGTTACTCCAGTGTTTCAGAGTCACAAGTCAGCCACGACTGTAGTTTCATTATATGGACTCGAGTACCTGCCCCAGTAACGACTATGACTAGCACACACGATATAGTAGAATAAATGAAAAGTTTTACCCTTACAATTACTAACTCACTAGGTACTGAAAGGCCCTAATTATAACAAATCCTAATGGCAAGATCAAGGGAAGCATGTTTCTCATCAGAGTATTCTTAGCGCTTTAACTATTTTCCAACCCAACAATAATCCTAAATGAATGTAGGACTTTAGAGGTCTCTTCAATTCTGACTTTAACTACCAATTATTATTAGCAGCTTTTGACCTTTATTTGTTATAAACTACTTTTCTCAATACTCTGTACCGCGTTAAACAGCAAGCACCACTTAATTCTGCATCTACCTCGCGGAAACCATACCTCCAAGTTCCAACCAAATGAAAGCCTACTACTTGAGATATTACCTAACAATACGCAACACAAAGTAACACTATCAGACGTAATTCTAATGACCATGTATAATCTCGGATCTAAAACATCACGGCTATTTTCTTTAAATAACTACCCGACAAAAATAAAATAAAACAAAATGGAAAACTAACAATTGTAAACTCAAGTCTTTGACTCGTTTTTGACCCATATGGTATCATCGGAATCATAATAAATGGAACAAAGTCACCTGGTATAATCCCGATGGGAGCAGTGTCTAATTGCAGACATCAACACGCCGCTCACCAAACGCTGCGTTAACGCCGCGTATCTCATGCTGTCACTGGACGCCAATGTACTCCGGCTTGAATTGGGACCACGTCATGTCTTCATTTGCTGCTTCAGATAGCGATTCAGTTCGAAGTAGCTGCCTCAACGTTAGCCACGTTGAATCTTCACTACTGAGTACCTAGCTATGTATAGCTAGGCATTTCCAATCTTGCAGCACTATCTTCTTTGTCGCATTTGCATGTAGGTAGTTCTTCACGAACCGGCTCCGATAATTTTAACATTTTCAATAATCCTGGTCCATCCCACTTCTGATGTCGGAAAGATGGTGTGGGCGAGGTCAAGAGAGAACCCTCTTCGTCATATATATCGGTAGAGGTATGTTTATGCAGTAATAAAACAATTAAATCTTCGTAATTAAAGTAACGTTTACTTTCGACAGTGCACAATAAAATTACTCAGCGATTGCGTAACGTGTGAACTGGGCAACGATCGACGAACGACTCCCCCGAGCTTGCGCTTGCGCTGCTTTATATATCACTCGGTGGTGGGGTTGAAGTGACGTCGGCCAGTTGTTTGTTCAATAATGACGGCGGCGCCGTCATATATATATTGTGTTTGTTTATGCTGATTAAATAAGCTGTGAGAAATGTTTAAAGATTTGTTTAAATATTTTTTGGACTAACAAATCAACTGTAGGTATAAAGTCGTTAAATAGTTCGTTAAGAAATTACTCATAAATAAAACATTATTTTAGTAGTCTGACTATGCTAAAAGTGAACAAATTGACGCCATATTCTTTACACAAAGTCTTAGGCATGCATTCTCAAAATGGTAATAAATGAACCTTGATGTCAACCTTTAAAATGGCTTAAAAAGAATAGAAATAAAAATCCGATTGAAAACGAAGCAAAAAGCAGACGAGATAAAATAAATCTTGAACTCTCATGTGTACTTCAGCAGAATTTGATATATTGGAAATAGATTTACAAATCTCAAATCTTTTGGGATCCCTTACAAAGAGTGTAAAAAAGACCGTATTGTGGGTGGGTACTATTGACGAAGACCACCTGTCAGTATCATTAAATCGTAAATTACGAGTTTAAACCAAAAAACGTTTATTCACCCACACTAAAAAGTGCGAATTTAACCGATTTTAGACTCTATGTGTAGCCATGCTTGTGACTAGACGTACAACGAGGTTGGCTAGTTTACAAATCAAATGGCAATTATACATTTTAGAATAGTAACATAACATAACATCACCACGCTATTTATCCCCGAAGGGGTAAGCATAGGTGCACATTACGGCACTTAATGCCACTGTACAATGTAACACCCACGTTTCACTATATGTGTTATGACTTTATGAGTCCCATGTAAAAATGAGTGAGCCTATTGCCATATACCAGGATTCCATACCATGACTCCAGACTTCGTGCTACCACTGAGAATTTTTCTTAAAAGATCAAGTAATATTTTGCCCTAACGGGAATCGAACGCGAGACCCCTTGCCGGCGCCGGCGCGACTTGAGACCACTCGGCCAACGAGGCAGTCAGTTTAAAACATTAATAATAATAATTGTCTTTCTCCAAAGAAATAAAAAACCTTCAATTATAGCACTACGTGAAATCATTTCATACTTGACAGTTTAAAAATAATCTTGTCTGTCTTTAATAATAACTTTATTCTATATTAGCAGCCCGGCCCGGCTTCGCACGGGGTAGACAATTATTTATTTTTGGAAATTTGGATTGTTGAGATGACATAACTACAATAGTTGGACATATGCTACCGCGGATATTTTTGTAGATATTATGTTGTTCTTCATATTTTTGTACATTATTTTGTTCTATCGCTAATAGTTTCGGCAGCGCATTCGACGAGAGACATTTCAAGACTCATTTTTCTACACCTTCGGTTACATTGTTCAAATTTTACCAATGATCCCTAATTTTTTCATTACAAACATACAAACATACAATAATAGGTACAAATCTTTCCTCTTTGTATTATTAGTGTAGAAAACAACGTAATTGGTTTTTCTTTGGAGCCATATGTTTTCATAATAGAAGATCAACAATCTTTCAACGTCTTAGTAAGAACATGGAATATAAATAAAATCGTCGAATAAATACAAATTGAAGAACTGATAAAATTAATGACCTGTCTAAATGAGTTATTTGAATTTTGCGAATTTTAATAAAAGTGCATTTCAATTTTTTTGCTCTTATGCCACTTTTTTGTTTGAGCTATTTATTACTTTATTATTTAGAGCCATTTTTTACTAAATTATCAAGGTCAGAAGCAACTAACAAGGAATTAATCTTTAAATCGAGTAAAGTATTCATCTACTCTGGTAGACTATCAGGTCTTTCTTGACATGAAGACTGCGGTTTGGAGATTGCAAATTAGGCTCAAGGCTCAAGTTTAAGGATTTATATCAATTTTTTTTCTGTGTATATCTCTTTATTGTTGCTATAGGTCAATTTAGAGTCTTATGCCCGAATACTGAAACGCTACTCAATTTTAAGTCGCGCTTAAGTATAGTTCTGTCACTACAAATTCTTTGTAAAATGACAGAGATGGCTCGATATTTAAGTGCAATTTGCAATTGAGTAGCTCTTTCAATATTCGGGCGTCAGACTTTTTTTATATAATTATATATATGTTAGACGGGACTGACGTTTGACCACTATCTCGCCTGGTGGTAAGCGATGATGCCATCTACGATGAAGCACGTCGACCCATAAGCAACCTATTCCCTCGGGCCTTGAAGACACCCAGGTTATACCCTTCAGGAAATATAGACTTTTTTTCTAAATGTACTCACTTTGAGTAGCCGATACTAACCTAGTTGGGTATAGTCCAGAATAACAATATTTCAGACAGAAATTCAACATTTATATGCTTTTAATAAAAACGAGAAAATAATTAATCTTTTTATTCCACATACACGTTATATAGACTTGTACAACCTCGATATAATAAGTTATTAGCACAAGAATGGTCTACACACCTACAGCATACTAATTTACAATTTATTATAATCAATATGGATTTATTCTGAACAAAACACGATATGTTTGATCTAAAAAGAAACTTATTATGTAAGAATTTGGTGCTATCTTTTGCTAACGGCCATCCAATTTATCGTTAGGTACATGAACTTTAATGAAATGCCAAAATTAATTCAAATACTCGAGAATCCCAGATTTTATTGGCGCTTGACAAAAATGATCGCTATGAATCGGCGACATATCGAATGAAATGTTGGAATGGCGCCAAGTCTTCAATAAATGCAAAAAATATTCTATTTATTTTATTTATAACGCGGTTCACGTAACTACGGAACGTATCAAATTATAATAAATGTGAGATCTTGTTAGTAATCATATTCTGCGTGGACGTCGGTAACTCAACGACTTGAGCGTTGAGCCCTTGGGATCAGCAAACTACAAGTGTAAACACTTATAATACTGAATCTATGGATATTGTTATCTAGTCTTTTCCTTAAAATTGAATAATTGTAACGATCATTGTCATGTTTTTTAGTAAAATAATATTTGGCGTTTCTATTCGAATGTCAATAAGTTTACCTATTATATTCTTCATTTCTTATTTAGAAATATACATGTCTATATAAATTTCAATGTATACCCATAGAAATATATATTAAGATGTTTAGTAAGCTGATCGCCTTGGCGTTTTTATCTGGAACGATTCGACTTCCATCGAATAAGGCGAGCATTGTCGTACACAGCGCTAGCAGTTCCCCTTGTATTTTACCTTAGCGAATTCATTCTAAGCATTCTGCAAGGCTTACTTTGTTCCGAATCCAATTTCGGAAATAGCCTTCAGGGGAAGGTATAAATGTTGAATTTATTCGCGAAAGTGAGAATTCACAATAGAGACTAAAATTCCTGCTAAATGAAATAAGGCGGGCAAAGGGTGATACCGACATGGTCAGAATAGTTAGAACCTTATTATTGTGAATACCTTTATCCACATCGCTTGCCAATTGATGCCTCTAAGGTGGGAAGTACTGGAATATATTAGTTTTATATTTAGCATAGATACGGTTATAAGGTAGTTGGTATAAGTGGGTATGACGTTGGTTCGTTGGCAGATAAAAATTACATATTCTGAGGAAACCAAATCACCACGAATAGTTTTGAATCAAAGTTTGGAATGCGAATCGTGTAAACGTTTGGAAGTTTATAAAAAAACGTTTTAAAAAAAAGTTTATTACAAATTTAAAAAAAAAAAACAATTAGCTCTAAGTACTCTTCAGTCTTAGTACTCGTCAATAATGTTTGTTACTCAAGCAAAGAAACCAATGCAATAATAAATCATTACCAAACGCATTACAAAGCCAAAATATATAACATTACATACAATTAGCCTCGAAAATACAAAAAAGCTGTTAACAAAAAAACAGAGTGATGGGTTTGACAACATAATTTGCAAGTAAGCCCACACTAACAAGCCTAGAGTTATTTATAACAAGAAACCTGCACCCCAGCCTGATTGATGACTCACTGAATGCAGAAACAGTTGGCATCGCGTCAACTAAGGAGGGACTCCAACAAAAGCTATGAAAGATAGATAGAGATTTATCGAAGTGGGGCAAAATACCTTTAAAAAAATCTCAGTAGCAATATAGTGTCTGGAATTGTGCCCGGTATATAACAATAGGTTCACCCCCTATTACATGGAACTCATAATATAAATAGTGAAAATTGGATGTTACATTGTACAGTGGTATTAAGTGCCTTAATGTGCACCTCTGCCTACCCTTTCGGGATTAAAAAGGTGTAATATTATGTTATGTTATAAAATAAATGTTGTTTACGATTAAATATTTCTATTTTAAACTTCATCACCCATTACTGAAATTTGTCTGGGTCTATTAAATTATGTCTCACTTTCAAATCTTCCGATAGCTTAAAATATATCTTTAGCTGTGACTCAGCAGTCGGCATACATAAGGCCAGCTTATTGAATGATAAAATATGTTCCTCCCCCCTTATCTAGTACATCGTGTTCTATTCAATTAGATTCAGTCACTGAATTGATTACTGTCGATATAAATTCTCTTACTTAGATCATTGAATGGAATTGCAACTTTATGTTAATGTATTCTTTAAATATCTTCCTTGGTTGGTCTCCCGTTAGGTCCTAACTTAGCAACTGAAGCAATAGTAAAAAGAATTATCGATGACTTGAATTTTAATAGATGAACTTTTGCTTAGACCTATTGCTAACCATTAAGCATATCTTTGAGATTCGTGCTGCTTTTGTCAATTTTATAATGATCCATCCACATTTTATAATGATGTATAGAGTCCAAAAATGTAAATAGGTTTAAACGGAAATTGAAGTCATATTATTTAAAAATGTTCTAATAATAAGTAAGTATAAGTTTCAACGCCTGTATAACATTTAAATATAAATACATTTAATTGTAATGTCTAGCGACTCGACCTTAAAGTCAAACCATTGCAACGGTTTTGTGGGGCTTAGATTATAAAATACTTACCTTTGTGGTATAAAGATAAATAAATAAAATTAAAAAAATGCTCGGATCCATGTTACTTACGGCTGTTGTAAAATTAAAAAAATGCTCGGATCCATGTTACTTACGGCTGTTGTAAAATTAAAAAAATGCTCGGATCCATGTTACTTACGGCTGTTGTAAAATTAAAAAAATGCTCGGATCCATGTTACTTACGGCTGTTGTAAAATTAAAAAAATGCTCGGATCCATGTTACTTACGGCTGTTGTAAAATTAAAAAAATGCTCGGATCCATGTTACTTACGGCTGTTGTAAAATTAAAAAAATGCTCGGATCCATGTTACTTACGGCTGTTGTAAAATTAAAAAAATGCTCGGATCCATGTTACTTACGGCTGTTGTAAAATTAAAAAAATGCTCGGATCCATGTTACTTACGGCTGTTGTAAAATTAAAAAAATGCTCGGATCCATGTTACTTACGGCTGTTGTAAAATTATTTCTTTCACTATTCTCTTAAATAAGATGTCATCTTTTCTGACTTCTATTTATTCCTTTCCACCCTTAAACTTTATTTGTATCTTACTTAAAAATGCCTAAGAAATATTTAAAACTTCACATGACTCAGAATTCATACATAATTATAACATAACATCACGCCTTTTATCCCCGAAGGGGTAGCCAGAGGTGTACATTATGCCACTGTACAAGGTAACACTCGCTATTTATGTTATGAGTCGCATGTAATAGGGGGTGAGCCTATTGGCATATACCGGACACAATTTCAGACTCCGTGCTACTACTGAGATTTTTTTGAAAAACCCAGTAATACTTTGCCCGACTCGGGAATCGAACTTGAGACCCCTTGCCCTATAGTCGCACTTGCGACCACTCGGCCAATGAGGATTCTGACTCAGAAATCAAATCTAAAAATACACATTCGCACTTGTATTCACTCCAAAAAACAATCCCAATTACCTATCAATATTGACATTTTAAGATCACATGTTAAACTGCCAATATAAGTCCAATATAAAACAACTTTACAGTTGAGTAACATAGCAATGTCAAGATTAAAAGAATACTCAAGAACATGCCAACCCTACTCAGAGTTAAAGTACACACGGCCACAGATATAACTGTACAAAACCAGTGTATCGTGGTATCGCTTCGTACCATCTATACACACGTTCAACGGTCATTTTATAATGGTTTTGAGTAACTTGATATGTAGTTTTGTGTACGTGCATAACTAGATAAAAATGTTAGTGCAAGACAAAGTAAAATGGCACCTCGTCCTTTGAGTATAACTATATAAACATGGTTGGAACGCGATAAGACGATACAATAAAGTAGTATTAATGTAACTACAACTTGGCGGTTTGCATACAAAGACATGTATTTAGTTTTAAGTATCAGGTGGTGGGTACAGGAAAATTGTTGTGGATAAAAATATGCACCTATATTTTCTGCAGCTAGTAAAACCTGAGAAACGACGTAAATTAGCTCTTTTTATTGTCTGGGTATTTATATTGAAGGCAAAATTTAAAATTACACCCACTGTGCACAGTATCAGACTCTGTGCGATGACAATAACAACACCCTAAATCATTAACGTAATAAGTTCATACATACGTTTCAATCGTATAACATAACACCTTTGCCTTTTTATTATTGAAGGGGTAGGCAGAGGTGCACATTAGGTACGGCACTTAATGCCACTGTGTCATGTAACACCCACTTTTCACTATTTATGTTATAAGTGCCATATAATAAAGAGTGAGCCTATTGCCATATACCGGGCACAATTCCGGACTCCGTGCTACTACTGAGATTTTTTTAAAAACCCAATGGTACATTGCCCGACCCGGGAATCGAACCCGAGACCCCTTGCCTCGCAGCCGCACTTAAGACCACTCGGCCAAGTTACATTTACTAAGAATAATTTCGTAAATTGAATATTTCTCTAACACAACCCAATCATTATATCAGCCACAGGACGTCCACTGCTGAACATAGGCCTCCCCCAATGACTTTCAGATACTCCGGTTGGAAGCTAGGTAGCCGCTGGATACAGGTGTATCCAGCGGCTCCCTGCGACCTTAATGAGGTCGTCTGTCCACCTTGCGGATGGACGTCCTGCGCTGCGCTGGCCGGTACGTGACCTCCACTCGAGAACATTTCTGCTTCAGCGCCCGTCACCCACCCAGAATCTCTTGTTGCACTCCAAATACTCTACGAATAAAACAGTAATGAATCTCCTTCATACATAATATCTACTTCACAAATCCATATTCTGGTTTAAACCAATGACTTGAAATGGCCAATCACACAATCTATTTGATCAACCAAAGCTTGCTCAAACAATTAATTCAATTCAGTTGAACCTTGCTAAATTGAGTTTGTATTAAGACTACATCTTGTCCAATGCATTGCTGTTAGCTGGTCACAATGTAACTGAATTTTGATTTGTGATATATTGGGAATTCATACACTGTACAATGTAACACCCACTTTTCACTATTTATGTTATGAGTCCCATGTAATAGGGGGTGAGCCTATTACCATATACCGGGCACATTTCTAGGCTCCGTGCTACTACAGAGATTTTTAAGAAACCCAGTACTTCACTCGACTCCGTTTGATTTGATTTATAAAATTTAGTTTGATATTATTGTTAATGTTTTTATAATAACTACCTATCGTGAGATATACTAATTTAACTCGTCGAGTACCGGTTTTGTAGACACAATTATAGAACAATAGGTTGCGGTCACCGGTGACCGCTTGGTATTTGACAGTTTAAGAAAAAATCACGTGAATACACTGAGAAAAGCTCTACTAGTTTCGAATCACAGTAGGCTACGAGACATCGCCGCGACCGTGCACGCTGTTCAAGAAAAAGAACCCCTTAGTGATTCGAAACTAGTAGAGCTTTTCTCGGTATATTTATGTGAGTAAACCGCAGTATTTAGTTATTTATTTTTAAGACTGCCTCGTTGGCCGAGTAGTCGCAAATGCGACTGCCGGGCAAGGGGTCTCGGGTTCGATTCCCGGGTCGGGCAAAGTATTACTGGGTTTTTTAAAAAATTCTCAGTAGTAGCACGGAGTCTGGAAATGTGCCCGGTATATGGCAATAGGCTCACCCCCTATTACATGGGACTCATAACAACTAGTGAAAAATGGGTGTTACATTGTACTGTGGTAGAATGTCCACCTCTGCCTACCCCTTCGGGGATAAAAGGCGTGATGTTATGTTATGTTATGTATTTTTAATAGTAAAAAGTTCAAATCTTCAAATCACAGTTATGATTTAGCAATTTAATAGTATTCGGATCAATTTATTTTAAAATTCTTTTTATCGTAAATGCTTCAATAAAACTTTTAAAGCTATAATTTGGATTGGATTTAAAAGTAAATGAGGGTCATCTCTTTAATTGTTTTTTTTTTATTCAAAGATGATATTACGATAAAAAGGTTTTCGAATCCCACTAACGATTGTTATCTTAATCGGTTTGAGATTAGGTTATGTGTAATTTTGGGTCAATTTACTTTAGAGTTTAAAAAAAGTGTACTCATTTTCGGTCCAAACTTATTCTTTTTAGAGGTAGTATCATGTTGCTTAAAATCTTTTTGATTGATTAAAGCATATATGTATTTCATACTTACTTTATATGACGGCTTTAACTGCTGATAAAAACGATTATTCGTTCGCTAGCGTCAGTCATCATTGTCCGATACGGCATCCAATGTGTTAATTTAATGAATTAATTAAAACGTTAATAAATTCTCCGAAAGATGATTTTAAAATTTTTTGTCAATACTTTACTCAATTTAGAATTTAAAATCAAGACCTACTTATGACAGTTACAATAGGGTAGTTTCCAGGGTAAAAAAATTCAAAATCTAATTAGTCCGTTAGTTAAATAATAAAATAATATTAGACACGTATTTTTTTATTTTCTCGTATAAAGTTACAATACTTAAATAAAATGGCTTTAAGTTTAGGAGTGGGAGGTAGTTATGTCATAACGTGGTACATTTTGTAGCACGCTGTGACGTCACGCGACATTTCAAATCAACATATCTCCAAAAGCATTTAGTTTTGTGAGAATAGAAAAAATAGGTACGTGTCTAATGTTTTAAAATAATCTACCAGACGGACATGAAAATAAAATTTAGGTAACTACCCTATTACAACTACACATTTTCTAAGGTAAATTATCTTAAGCTATGGTTTATTGAAAACATTTTAATAAATAAAACCAAAAGAATATTTTTATGAATAAAATCATTTGAATAAACCAAACTGATTTTACATTACTTTACTGCATACTTTATTCTATATCCATTCTTACTTAAACACGCATGTAATAGTACTGCGTCTACTTATTTACTATCTTCTATCGCTTTGTCATTCGCCGGACAAGCTAACTTATAGATACACACAGTTACAAACCAAACTATTAAAACCAGTATAAACTGACCATCGAATTTACGGATAGATCATACAAACCAAGGCCAAGTTAAACCGGTTGTGTAGCTCGAAGTGTTGTCGTGTGTACCATCAATGTATAACTTTACTTGACATTATCGGAAGCAAAGTGTTGCAATATTTTAAAGAGATTCATGATGGTGCATGAATGGTAACAGGTCGCATGCAATGAATGCTTGATGGAATTACTTGTTGAGATATTTATAAGTGCTTAGTATGAAAATAAAGGTTTTTAACCGGGTATGGACTCAACATAAAGCATAAATCAGTAGTTTATATTGTAAACTCAACAGGTTAAAATTCAATTCAAGTTTACAAGTCGATTAAAATCAGCTCTTGATTTTAATTCTGTATTAAGTAAAGTATTGACAAATAATTGTAAAATTTCTTTCAGTGATGTGTTAAAAATAAGTTTTAATTATATTTTTTTTTATGGGATAAGACGGTAAACGAGCAGACGGATCACCTGATGGTAAGCAATCGGCGTCGCCCATGGCCACCTGGAACTTCAGTGGCGTTACAAGTGCGTTACCGGCCTTTTGGGATTAGGAATTTGAGGATTGTTGGGATTCAAGGACCAATCATTGTCCCAATCCGGCCTCACAGAAGACCCCTCCTTTCCTTGGGGAAAGGGGGGGTCTTCTGTGAGGCCGTGGTATTCCTCCAATCGAGCCGGCCCATTCGTGCCGAATGGCTCTCCCACACTTATAATATAATACTATTTAATAAATATCGACCAAAAAAGGTGACATGATATGACAGTTCATATCATGTCACTTTTTTTTCATATCAACCATGCATAGTTGGCGTCGCCCATGGCCACCTGGAACTTCAGTGGCGTTACAAGTGCGTTACCGGCCTTTTGGGATTAGGAATTTGAGGATTGTTGGGATTCAAGGACCAATCATTGTCCCAATCCGGCCTCACAGAAGACCCCTCCTTTCCTTGGGGAAAGGGGGGGTCTTCTGTGAGGCCGTGGTATTCCTCCAATCGAGCCGGCCCATTCGTGCCGAATGGCTCTCCCACACTTATAATATAATACTATTTAATAAATATCGACCAAAAAAGGTGACATGATATGACAGTTCATATCATGTCACTTTTTTTTCATATCAACCATGCATAGTTTATAACTAAAA
The DNA here is from genome assembly GCA_038387885.1 of Spodoptera picta. NCBI lineage: Eukaryota > Metazoa > Arthropoda > Insecta > Lepidoptera > Noctuidae > Spodoptera > Spodoptera picta. Next base: position 3,082,049 of record JAZHFQ010000036.1, on the reverse strand, counting down.
CCAAAATCCATAATCTTTTCCTGGTCATAACCAAATCTATATGCAATTTTCTCCCCATAAATTCGTAGCTACAATAAGAAACTTTCCCGAAATCGTCATATCGAAAGCCATTATTCAAACGACACTTTCATTTGTCTACATCGGAGAGTCTGCAAGATATATTGGAAACGGTTCTAGTCCAAACGGTTAGGAAGAGTTACTAAGGTGTTCGAGAAATCTAGGAGAACGAACAATGACAATGACTCCTCTAAAAAGTACACGAGAAAAGAAAATTCAGTCAAACTTCACTCTTAAGTTTATAGGAATAGAAGTGATGTTGGAGATTTCAGGTGTAAAATAAATGTTTGTATTGCTCTCGACACTGCACAAGATTGATAGACTAGTAGCCTGTGAATGAACTTAGCAAATATTACGTTGCTGATATTTAGCGGGAAATTTCGCATGAACTGTTTGTATTTTCACAGCAGCTAGCTACAATATTGACTGCCCCGTTAATTCGAGAGGTTTCAAGTGTGACTGCTGTCCGATTTGTGGATGTAGCAAAATGTTCATGCCATTTTTATTTGCAAAATTGTTAGTTAAGCACATTATACATTAGACTCATCATAACTGAAAAATGGACTCTTACGTTTACCATGAGCCATCTCTATTAGCTATTTCTGTTGTTATTATCTCATTATGTAAATGTTTCAATTAGTATTGGTTTACTACAGTACGTTGTTCTAGTTTCGCACATTGATTACCAATTTCTATGAAGTGTCTTCTGCATGTTCATGGAACTCTGCCAAAATATAGTCGTCATCGACAAACTTATTATGCCTTTCAGTTTTCACACTTTTTTGTTATTTTTAAAACGATTACATCGGTACGTAATCGCTTTATTTACTTTCTTCTTGCTTATGTTTTTGATTAAATTTACTGTTGATATAAATAAATTTTGACTGTTATGTTTGAAATCCAAAGTCTTTGGTATACTTTATCCTTGTTCAACTTTGATTGAATTTTCAATTCCTTTATTAAAATGGATATCTAAAATGTTAATAAGTATTATAAAGCTCTTAATAATAATTTGTAGAAATCTAAAGAGTAAAACACGAAAGAATATCTAGGTATCAAAAAGTATGAAAAATGCCTACAATGTTTCTTTCCACTAAAATAATGAGAAACTAACATCTCAATTTATGCGTTGTTATCATAACAAATATGTTTTGTAATCCTGTGCATATTTACTTATAAGCTTCCTCATAATTCTGTGATAATAAGATAAGATACATTCTCATATATCTACCTATACAAATGTACATCGTAGGAACAGTAATAATTCAAACATGAATATCATCAGATCATCTCTTACATGACCCGGCTTAAATAACAAAAGCTATGCACGTTTTGATTAAAGATATGACTAAAGATGTAAATCTTCGATATTGTCTTTTGAAATTTTCAAATGGTATTAATTTTGAGTCTAAAAATATTTTGGTGGTCACACGGATGCAGGTGTGACAGGTAAATAAAGGAAATTGTTATTCAATAATCTTATTTGTTATCTAGGCATATTTTACACGACGAATAAAATTATCATAATAGCCAAATTATTTAAAATTGGAAGATAAAACAATTATTCAAATGTGACATGGAGGAGATTAGCCGTCACAACCTGTGGCTTGGTGTCTACGCTCACACTCCAAACAGGTTCTATACTATCAAACGCATAATCCGCGTGTTCGATCACCATATCAGTTTGTAGTAATCTAATGCCATTGTTATCAAAATGTAGACCTGTTTAGACATTCAATGCTGGAGTTTGTGTCTAAGTTACAGCTGTATGAGGCACTTAATCATTTTTGAAGGTCACTGGTTTCTGGCTGGATAGGTTATTTATTCTTTAGACATGAGCCTTATGAGCAGATACAGTTGTTGATCTTAATGACAAAAGTATATTTGACTGTTAGATTGTCCATGGCATTAAGCCCACCTTGTGCACAAGTATGTGCATGAAACCTTTTAAAATTAAATAATATCTTTGAGAGTTATTGCAGGTATCCAAATGCCAGGTTTATAATTAAATCTAGCATTATGATTAATGATTTTATACACCTACTGTTTCAGCAACATATCGTGGTAGCCCAGAGGTTCAAGACGCCCGCTTCTCATGCATGATGGACCTGACCTGACAAAGAGGCTTGTAATTTCTAATTATGAGTTTGTAATTGCACACCCGCCTTGAGCAAGCGAGGTGAATAATGCTCAAACCTTCTCCACGTGAGAAGAGGCTTTGCTCAGCAGTGGGCATTTATAGGCTGTTGATGATGATGACTGTTCCAGCTCTAAAGGATAATGCTTAATTTCTAGCATACTTTTTTCGCTTAATCCACCATCAACTTCGCCAGTTTAATAACCTTTGAGTCATAATACTTCAATACTATCTTCCAACACTTTTGTCTAAATTGTTTGACTGTGCTCCCCAGACAAAAGATTAGACATAACCACTAAATCAATGTCTTTTGACCATTGCATAACAAATTTCCATTAGCAACAACAATCTATTTTCAACATACAAAACGTGACGATAGAAGTAGAACCTCATTCATTGTTTGTATTTACTCATTGTAATAATGTCAGACGATATTCAGATAAAGAAAATTTTCGTGGCTAATATCTGGGACAAAGTCGTCATATGGAGTCATTGACCTGTGATTATCGTGACTGATAACGTTGATATTGCTACTTGGAATGCTTATCGGCCTTTGATTTCTGGTACATTGTAGTTATGCCATTTTTTCTAGTAAGTTTGCAGACCTATTTAGTTGTACGAGTCCTAGATGCATAGGAATAGGATAGTTAATAAATAAATGGCCAAAATGTTTAATTTAAACCTTAAAACTCTTCAATCATAGATATTCAAAATATTAGTTATCACAATAATCAAAACCATAGATTCCCGAGTCGGCCATAATACTACCAGATTTAAAAAAAAAATCTCAGTCGCAGTACGGAGTCAGGAATTGTATCCGGTATATGGCAATAGGCTCATCCCCTAAAACATGGGACTCATAACATAAATACTGAAAAGTGGGTATTAGATTGTACCTATTAAGTGCCGTAATATGCATCTCTGCCTGTTTTTTCGGGGATAAAAGGCGTGATGTTATGTTATGTAGTTATTACAATTAGGACAATTTCAAAAACAATATCCATATCGAGAATTTGGAGAATAAAAAATTAAATGAAGATTTACTTAATATGGGAATAGAACCGGGAGACCTCTCACTAACTTTATTTCAAAGGTATTCGATGAAGGAACCAACCAAAAACTCAGTAATAACAATATCTTAAGATACGTTAAACAAGATTTTCAATCATACTTTTTATCTTAAAAGTAGCCATTACCGTATGCATACATGACGGGAGAACATACCTGATTCGACTCCCTGATTTTGCATAAAGCTTGCAGTACAAAAAACGTTTTTATAAAAGCCCAAATTAAAACCTGTTCAGGGAGTTTCGAACACCATTAATGGACGAAAGGTTTCTCTTTAAAAACATGATGTGAAATAAATTTAATGCTTTTCTTGTTTTATGTTAGTCGGTATGTCTTGGTCTACGTTCCCATTGTTTTCATTTATTCATGCTAATATTTGTACAGTATATATATGTTTGACTTTCTAAAGCTACTGCAAGTTTGTTTAACTGTCTACCAATATACATTGCTCTATTGACTCTTCGGTGTTGTGGTCACGGATCGCGAGGTCTCTAGTTGGATCACTGATTCTATCATAAGATGTCAAGAGCTAGATAATTTCATATCTGTTTTATTACTGTTTGCAATTTGGTGATGGATGGAAGCTGATGAATCTTCATCAGCCTTCTATGTAAGTCTGTTTTAGACATAGACTATCAGCTTAATAAACTTCGCAATTTTAGTTTAGTAGGTCCAGGATCAAAAAGGCTGCCTCGTTGGCCGAGTGGTCGCAAGTGCGACTGCCGGGCAAGGGGTCTCAGGTTCGATTCCCGGGTCGGGCAAAGTATTACTGGGTTTTAAAACATTCTCAGTAGTAGCACGGAGTCTGGAAATGTGCCCGGTATATGGCAATAGGCTCAACCCCTATTACATGGGACTCGTAACATAAATAGTGAAAAGTGGGTGTTACATTGTACAGTGGCATTAAGTGCCGTAATGTGCACCTCTGCCTACCCCTTCGGGGATAAAAAGGCGCGATGTTATGTTATGTTAGGATCAAAAAGGAACCACATGTAACTTCTGCATTATTGATATAAAAATGTGCATAGTCATTCCCACAAAGTGTAGAGAAACGAGATGCATTCATAATTCAACAATTCGAAAGGAAGAAATATATTTTTATCAATCGCTTGTTCTCGCGAATTGTTATGGGTCCCGCAGGAGTTATTGCGTGTACGCAATGACCCGTAGATACCAGTTCAATGTGCATCCTAGAGGAATTTGGAGGATAATGTATCGTGGGATTTAGTTCAAATTGTTATGGCAAGCCATAATATTAGGTAGTAATAGCAGTAAAGTGGTTGTTTGGTGATTGATACATTATATGTATAATGTATATATTTGGTATTAACATAACGTAACATAACATCACGCCTTTTTAGCCCCGGAGGCAGAGGCAGAGGTGCACATTTCGGTATTTAATGCAATCGTACAATGTAAAACCCACTTTTCACTATTTACCTCTATACTATGAGTCCCATGTAATAGTAGGTGAGCTTATTGCCATATACCACATTCCAGACTCCGTGCTATTACTGAGATTTTTAAAAACCCAGTAGTACTTTGCCCGACCCGGGAATCGAACCCGCGACCCCTTGCCCGGCAGTCGCACTTGCGACCATTGGGCCAACGAGGCAGTCTATTTGGTATTATTATTACAAATACCTATACGTATAGAAAACGACACCTTCCTACAATCGGGTAGTTGCCATTAAACTGTCAAACACCAAGCGGTCACGACGAGTTAAACCAGATGTAATGAATTGTAGAAGCTTAAACTGTCAAACACCAAGCGGTCACCGGTGACCGCAACCTATTGTTTTATAATTGTGTCTACAAAACCGGTACTCGTCGAGTTAAATGGTAATTAGTCAACGATCTCCAAAATTTTTAAAGTAATCATTACCTCTATAATGATCAGGGTACCATAGATCTGCAATTCATTCTATCTATTTGTTTGGTACTTGCACACACTTTGGTACGAGCAATTTATCCATATGATTTTTTTATTATGACTGCCTCTTTGGCCGAGTGGTCGCAAGTGCGACTGCCGGGCAAGGGGTCTCGAGTTCGATTCCCGGGTCGGGTAAAGTATTACTGTTTTTTTTACATATTCTCAGTAGTAGCACGGAGTCTGGAATTGTGCCTGGTATATGGCAATAGGCTCACTCCCTATTAATGAGACTTAAAACATAAATAGGGAAAAGTGGGTTACATTGTACAGTGGTATAATTTGCACCTCTGCCTACTCCTTCGGGGATAAAAAGCGTGATGTTGTGTTATTTTTTTTATCTTAGTTATATGTTCACAATATATCTTTATACGTATTTACACGTATATAAAAGGAGGTCGAGGTATCGTCACATTGTGACGAACACGTCACCAATCGTTTCTAGCCGATTAGGTACAAGCGATTAGCAAGTTTTGTAGGCAATTGCACTGAAATAACCTGTTTTTAGTAGACACCTTTACCTGTTTGCTTTTGTATGAACATATTATATGAGTATTTGTTTATATGATAAGCGTTATACCTACTATCTATTTCGATAGAATGTCAGTCTTAATAACTTTTTACACGTTTAATATCAAATTTCTTTCTTTTTAATTAACATAATATGTCATAACAACACGCCTTATATCCCCGAAGGGGTAGGCAGAGGTGCACACAGAAGTAACATCCACTTTTCACTAATTATGTTATGAGTCTGTAATAGGGGGTGAGCCTATTGCCATATACCGGGCACAATTCCTGACTCCGTGCTACTACTGAGATTTTAATATTTTCATTTTAATTGTTTTCTTTATACTTATATAGATACGATGAAATTCTTGTTAAGAGAATCTCCCTTGTTAGTTGAAACATGGGAAGATATAATAGTGTGTATGGTGATAGGCTCACTCTTATTTCTACTTATACATATACTATATCAGTTTTATAATTTTATAATTTTGATTCACATTTTGATCATGGAATTAAGCTCGGTTCAAATTATATCCTCAAACGATTTGATAATAAGCATCTTTTGAATAAATTAATTTGAATTCTAGCCATCTGTCTAACACCTACGACATTTCCACACAGGTCGGTTAAGTTCATAGTTTGTACGATGTTCGGATAAGTCGCCAATATTATATTATGGTAATGTGTAAACTTATGACTGCCTCGTTGGCGGAGTGGTCGCAAGTGCGACTGCCGGGCTAGTGGTCTCGGGGTTCGATTCCCAGGTCGGGCAAAGTATTACTGGGTTTTTACAAAATTCTTAGTAGTAGCACAGAGTCTGGAATTGTGCCCGGTATATATATGGCAATAGGCTCACCGCCATCAGTGCGTGTTACATTGTACAACGGCATAATGTGCACCTCTGCCTACCCCTTCGGGGATAAAAGGCGTGATGTTATGTAGGTATGTTATGTTAACTTATAAGATACAAATATTCTTGTGAAATGCTTTCGAATCAAGTTGTGTGGGTTCTTATGACAATCTACCAATGTTAAAATATATTGTATTCGTATAAGTACAGTTAGTTGAAAATGCCCTATGTTATCATGTCAAAACTCAAATCATAGTGGAAGGAAAAGTGAAGAAAATATGTTTTTTTATTAACTTTTTTCTCCTATTCGTCGGGTTGGTTGCGTTTATAAAAGTACCACTTCATATACATATGACATCCAGACCAGAAATAACAACTTGTGGATCACATAAAACTTTAATTACAGACGATTTATCAGACTAATTAAATATGTTCTTTAAAACAATAACTAACAATAGGGTAAAATGTTCGTCTGGTAGATTATTTTAAAACATAAGGCACGTATTTTTTATTTTATAACAGAAATAAATACTTTCGGCGATATTATATTGATTTGATATGTCGCGTGACGCCCCCGCTCTTGAACTTTGATTCATTTTACCTAAGTAGGTATTTTTTAGATATACGACAAAATAAAAAAATACGTGTTGTAAATTTTTTCATTACCTAACTTACGGTCTAATTAGAATTTAAATTTTCATACCCTGCCATCATCCCAATTGTCAATGGAGTCCAGACAGCTGAATGAAATGAAAAGAACATCGAAGGTTTGTAGGCATATCAACAACATTGTTGTCTAACTGTTTGTGGATGTGTTTATGGGGCTCTAATTGACAACACACGGAGCTCTTACTGTCGCACAATTAACACATATCAAAACTAGTTTTACGGTAAATTGCCATGCCCAACACATTTCTTCGCGATTTATTTATGAATTATAAAGAAATTGGTATGATGACTTAATGTTTTCATTTACATAATAAGATTGCCTTTTTTCGTCTAAATAAAGCGATTGATTGTAGAAAATACTGCATTTCTTTGATGGAGTAATAGTTTACATTGGTAAAGTGTATGTTTGGATTCTTTTACCGTTCCCCTCATATCGAAAAAGAACGATTATTGCTATCCGATATTCATAATTGAGTAGTTTCCAGGGTATCAACATTAAAAATCTAATTAGTCCGTCAGTTAGATAATGAAAAAATATTAGACACGTATTTTTTTATTTTCGCGTCTTAAGTCTTAAGTAGCGCGGAGGAGGTTGTTACGTCATAACGTGCTACAAAATGTGACACGCTGTGACGTCACACGATAGTTCAAATTAATATATCGTCGAAAGTATTTAATTTTGTGAGAAAAGAAACAATACGTGTTTAAAGTTTAAAATTAATGTACCAGATAGACATAATTTAGGAAGCTACCCTATTGTCCCTCCACAAGCTTCAATAAAAAAACAAACCAATATAATATATTATGATACGGCCCTTACATTCTATTTATAAGTTGAAAGGAATAAGTTTGTAAGAACGCCTAGACTTATACGAATATTAAAATTCCACTTCATACGTTCTGAATTTATTGACACCTGAGCTTTGCCGCATCAATGGGCATCTACATATTGGAGGACGATTTGTGGATAATGCAGTTCTTCTTTGGACAAGTTTAAAGCTAGGTATCCAATAGCTTTGTGTGATGGAGATCAAATTCATGAAGAGCACTGTGACTGAGATTTACGAGTTACAGAATTGAAAGTGATATTATGGGTGGAATGTTTTGTATAACGATTGTTAAAGAGATTTTTGATCAGGATTTGAAGTTCAGTTTAAAAGAGGAATAAATAATGAATTACCTTTCTAACTAGTAAAAGAAAAAAGTTTCAAAAGTAACCTAAATTGATTAAATTTATTTTTGATCAGTTACATTATGAGGGTTGCGGTCTAATAGGGTAGTGTCCTAAATGTTATTTTAATGTCCGTGTGGTAAATTAATTTAAAACATTAGACACGTAACATTTTTTATTTTCTTACAAAATGAAGTTTTTTCGACGATATATTAATTTTAAACATCGTGTGACGTCACAACGTGCTACATTTTGCAGCATTTTGTGACGTAATAACTTCCCATACTTAAACTTCACTCCATTTTATTTAGGTATTGTTATTTTATACGATGAATTTATAAAAATACCTACCTACATGTTTAATATTTTTTCATTCTCTCACTGACGGACTAATTAGATTTTTAATTTTCATACCCTGACAACTACCCTATTTTGTTTACCAGATACTTGGTGAAAATCACAAAATTAAATAAATTGGTTGAGATTTTTTTCAAAAGACTTGAGTATCAGCCCTGACATGTTTTACACGATGGACCAATGGAACCATCAAACAAAAAACAAACACCACAGTCACTTTATCAAAGCCAACATTACATTACAATGAAATTACGAACAGACCTATGATCCCTAACTTTATCATACCACTCCAATGAGAGTTAGTCCTATAAGGAACAGGTTAAAGGCATCCGTGGGCGCTGATGTACTGGACATTTAATATTGAAGCCATTGTTATCTGTACTAGACACGAACAGATTTATGTAACTTAGATCCCTTGCTGTGTTAAATACTGGTTCCTATTTAATTCCTTCGTTCATTTGATCGTGTAATTTTATTTGTAAATGTTTGTTAAAGGAACGATGTGGAGTTGAGTTATGGAAGTGTCGATTATGTTGAGGTTTTGTTAATTTAATGGTATTTTAAATTTTAAGTAACTATTATGTCGATCGATTATTTAAGTGTGACTGTCAAGTGAAGGTCTCGTGTCGATTTTCGAGCCAGGCGAGGGATTGCATGGATCAAAACTTTTTTGGGTATTTACATTTTTGTAATACAAGTAACTATCATGACGTGAAGGTTTTTAACTTTTGTAAGTACCAGCAACGAAATACCAGTCTACAAAATAGAATATGGTAAATCACGTTAAATAACATAACATAACATCACGCCTTTTATCCCCGATGGGGTAGGCAGAGGTGCACACAGAAGTAACACCTACTTTTCACTATTTATGTTATGAGTCCCATGTAATAGGGGGTGAGCCTATTGCCATATACCGGGCACATTTCCAGACTCCGTGCTACTACTGAGAATTTTTTAAAACCCAGTAATACTTTGCTCGACCCGGGAATCGAACCCGAGACCCCTTGCCCGGCAGCCGCACTTGCGACCACTCGGCCAACGAGGCAGTCACGTTAAATAAGTTTCTAAATTAGATCTAAATAGAATCTCATCTGGATTTAGTGTCGCCACAATTTCCTGGTAAGATGATGTTGCCAGGCTAGGCTTAGGCACGTCTCACACAGGTAACATTCATAAGTGTCAACACGAATGATAGGTATTGAAAATGTTCAGTGATACGAGAAAAACTAGTTGAGACACACTGCTGGATGGAGAAAACAGCAATTGGAGTAACATTGTTCATACGCTTATTTATAAAAGTTAAGTTTGGGTGATTTTGCTCGCCGCCTGATCAGAACCAGACCCGAGCGTACGGGGTGTTGCGTTTTACACGTGCCTCAAAGAGCTATTAGACCACCACAAATAGGACCCAATTGGGCTAATGCCGATACGGAGCCGCTGAGAACGGAACAGGTTACTGGGGCTCCGGATTGAAGTGCAACAGTAGGAGCGTAGTGGTTTTAGTCAGTAAGAGTCTGACACTCCCTCTCGCCTCACCCGGGCAGAAGTTATTCGATGTCATAATCATTGTAGTAGCAAAGAAATTAATGTCCACTGCTAAAGAGAGGTCATCTTAAAAGTTTTCTAGATAGGTCATTTGGTCTGTATCCAGTGACTCCTTAGTGCCCATGAACGAGAAATGTTCATGAATATTTGATTTACAAAATTGGATTAAGTATACAGAAAAAAAAATATTTTTTTTTTAAGGTGGGAACATCATCGAATGACTGCTCCCGCCTGTGTGAGGCGGCGAGACAGGGGTGCCGTAGAGGGCCATGGACCGCACGACCCCGGGGTATACAGAAAAAGGTACTGACTTCTCATACACTTTACTAACATCACATGTACCTATCGTTTAACGTTTTCAGTTTATCATTATTTTTTTGTTTAAAAAAAGGAAATCATGAATTCCGTGACGATTCTATTGATAGACACGTTTTGAAGACTTACTTAAACTGTCAAACACCAAGCGGTCACCGGTGACCGCAAACTATTGTTCTATAATGACGGTACTCGACGAGTTAATTTACGTTCTTAGGTTCGATGCATAACTCGAAACATATGAAGATCGTATGACTCACTGTGTGCAACAAACAGAACAGTTCTCGTTACATTGTAACTATTGTAACAGTCTTTAAATGAATGAACAACCAAATAAATTTTGTAATAGGATAGTTGCCTAAATTTTATTTTAATGTCCGTCTGGTAGATTTATTTAAAACATTAGACCCGTATTTTTCCTTTTCTTACAAAATTAAATACTTTCGACGATATACTAATTTAAAATATCGTGTGACGTCACAACGTGCTACATTTTGTAACACTTTGTGACGTAACGACCTCCCACTCCTAAACTTAAATTCATGTAATCTAAGTATTGTAACTTTATACGAAAAAATAAAAAAATACGTGTCTAATATTTTTTCATTATCTAATTGACGAACTAATTATATTTTTAATTTTCATTCCCTGGCAACTACCCTATTCTCTCAAACCTTGGAAAAGCATTTATGTTTACAATCTGTTGACAAAGCATACACTATCTTAGTAATAAAATGTCATCAGATCTTCAACAATATTACAAGAATAAAACTGGCAATAAACTTGGGCATCCCATATGGTTGTTCTAAAACTAAATAGTCAGTTGGGAATTTTGATGTCAAAGTCGTTGGTCTGTCTAATTTATCATAATATGTAGTAATAAGACCTTATTTTAGAAAATGACTGAATTATCTTAACATTGTTTTATCTGGTTAAGATTTAAATCTCCACTAGGAGACAAATTGTATAAATCGTAGACACACTTGAAGTTCACTGAATCAAAAAAGGATGTATACAGAAGATAACAATTTAGACTATGGGTCAAATTTAGTAAGTCGTTAATAAAAAACGAATATGTCCAGTACCAGTAAAGAAAAAAAATTAAAAAGTAAATCGTTAAACATAATAATACATAACATAACATCACGCCTTTTATCCCCGAAGGGGTAGGCAGAGGTGCACACAGAAGTAACACCCACTTTTCACTATTTATGTTATGAGTCCCATGTAATAGGGGATGAGCCTATTGCCATATACCGGGCGCATTTCCAGACTCCGTGCTACTACTGAGGATTTTTTAAAAACCCAGTAATACTTTGCCCGACCCGGGAATCGAACCCGAGACCCCTTGCCCGGCAGTCGCACTTGCGAGCACTCGGCCAACGAGGCAGACATAATAATATAAAGAGTAATAACAACACAATAAAGTTCTACAATCATCTTAGACCTCCACAGTTATTTCTGTAATTAAATGTATACTGTCATAAACTTCAACTACTTCTATGTCAGCCAGAACAATTTAATACAAAACAAATGATACGTATTACTCAGAGCCCAACGACATTATAGTTAAATTTGGATTTTACGAGTCAACCAAGTCAGGGTAAGCGATTTAAAAACTCTAAAGACTTACGAGTTTTCGTTTACGTCCTTTAAAATTTCGTCAACGGCTATAAGGGTAATAAAAAATCTGCTGAAATTGCCCATTTCGGGACTAAAGGAACTCGTTCGAGGGTACTTCTTTGTGGCTTTGATTTTTAAAACACACTGCTTTGGAGTGGTTTTGATAAATAATATTACTAAAGTGAATTGGGATATTATTAGCTACTTAAAGTGATCATTGGATTTTAAATATATATTGAAGAACTTATCTTTATTTATAATATACGTTACACATCTATTCACCGATGAGCTAGGCACATAATATTAAACGTATATAGGCAACATTCACTTTTTCCAGTAATGTTTAAAGATTTTTCAGATGTTGCTGGTTTTCTGAAAGAAGTCACCATTGTTTATGTGGATCTCATAATAATAACCATGTAATGTGCATTTAGACCTTATAAAAATTTATTTACATAATAACTTCATATATAACCTCACCTCTGTCTCCCATGGGGGTAGGCAGAGACTATGGAACGCCAATGGCTACGATTATTACATACCTCTTTCGCTTCATCAACAATCATCAGTTTTCTCAATGCTCGTCGGTTAAGGACACTAAAAAATGTATTTGAAATCAACAATTTGTAAACAATACAGATATTACCCATTCAAATTAAAACAAATGAATCATCACATTGGTACTAACAGAAAATCAAAACAAAATAGTCGCCATTTTAAGATAATATCGTCATAAGTTCAATGAACTTCAAGCTCGTATGTCCGGCTTAACGTTAAGCCTTCTATTGCATATTGTCACGTAACTTTACCGGATTTTAATGTAATACAAACAGTTTTAGCTTTTGAAGAAAATTTTGGCAAGTTTTCATGCAAATAAAGTGTCTGATATATAGAGGTATGAAAATTCGTCACCGTGATCTCCTTGGGTAGGAGGTATCAGAATATTATTATCTTGAGTCAGCATTAGTTGATAAAAATAAAACTAATTTGGTTATTAAAAATCATGGTAGCCTGGAGGTTAAGACTTCTCATGTACTGGCGCGGGTTCGAAACCTACCCACAGCGAGAACCAATGTGACTTTTTCCGAGTTATATTTACTTTCTAAGATTATTCAGACACCACTGACAACGGTAAAGAAAAACATCGTAATGAAACCTGGACTGAATTATAAGTTTCGAATCGCCAAACCGCATTGAATAAGCGTGGTGTTTAATACTCAAACCTTCTCCATGTGAGAAGAGGCTTTGCTTAGCAGTGGGCACTTATAGGCTATTAATGATGATGATGATGATTAAAAAAAGTTAAAATAAAATATTACACCTAATACTATCATTAGTCTCCAACACAGTAACATAATGAAAATGAACCATTGACACGACGACGTTAGCATAGATCACAGTCATAAAACATAGCTGAAGAACCAAAATAATACACAAAATGCAATTATTTCCTAAACCTTTTATTGTATTGTCAAGGTAATATCGCTCTAATAGAATAAGTTGCCCATTTCTTTCATGATATGAGAATATATCTGGGAAAATCAATTCACTTATCAGTAATTTTTAGTGAAAGCCATTTTTCTGCCCTCGATTTAAAATATAAATTGCAATACGTGACTCGCAACTCTAAAATGCATTGATACACAAACATATGGCATATAAAATTCATAATATACCTTATGCAAATATTATAATTGTGCTTTGTATTCATGAATGGTAATTAGTATTGAATGCAATTTGTCTTGTTATGCATTTACATCGATTATTTGACGAGGACAATGAGGAAGAGAAATCAGTTTTTTTACAGCATCACACCATGTGAAAGAAATCAAATCTAGACTAAAGGAGTCTCTATCACAATTATCATCATCTGAACTACACGGTCCCTTTACATAAGAGGAATTCAAACCGTAATTTCCACGCTTTGTAGATAGGCAGGTTGAAGATCGCTGGTAGTTAATAATTAATTCATAAAGTACGTTTAAACGAACCGACTTCAACCCTCTGGTTTTTGAAGTCGGTCAAGCCATTGACTGACGACAGAAAACTACTGAGGCAAATCCTCCGCTAACATAGGTGACCGGTGACATTTTTTTTTTTGGGAAAATTATCCAATTATTTCTCCCGCCCGTTATCACCTAAATAGGTCACCGGTGACCTACGTCGCGGTTAACGTGATATACTGAAACCTTCTCCTAAATGTAACAGACACTTTTCTGAAAACCTCATCAATATCGGTTCAGCTAAATAATCGCGAGATAATCGTGCACAAACATGTACATACAAGTTGAACTGACAATTTCTTTATTCTTTTTACCGACTTCATAAAAAGGAGGAGGAACTATGTTCGGCTGATTGTTTTTTTTTTTCGCGCAGTACTCCGCCATTTGTGCACCGATTCCCAAAATTCTTGTTTTGTTTGAAAGGGTATATTCCTGTCATGGTCCCATTTCCATGAGATCAGGATCTGATGATGGAATTCTAGGGAAACCGAGGGGAACTTTCGAAAATTATATAGGCGAGTTATACGTCTATTATGTTTTTCAATTAAGATTTTTAAACACTACAATTTGATAAGAGTCTGGAGTCGACCTGATGATGGAGCCGACAGACAGTCGAGGGAACTCCTTAACTGTATACAGTAACTACCTTGTGTTTAGGCTTAATTAATTTGTATTGATGAGGACTTTACACCTTGATAGAGTGGGGCTGTCATTAAGGGTATGATGATGAAGAAGTGTAATTGTTAAGGGAACTCCTCAACGGTATACAGTAACTACCTTGTGTTTAGGCTTGATTGATTTGTATTGATGAGGACTTAACACCTTGATAGAGTGGGGCTGTCATTAAGGGTCTGATGATGAAGAAGTGTAATTGTTAAGGAAACTCCTCAACGGAATACTGTAACTACCTTGTGTTTGGGCTTGTAGAGGATTATAAGTAACAAGCTTATGTCACCGACTTCTTACCTATCAGTGGGTGGGTAACCTATCAGTACTAATAATAGTTATTTTTTGCTTTTTAGTTTTGACTTTTTGTTTGTTATTAGTTTTTGGTTTTTTGAAGTCGGTTTTTAAACGCAGTTTTTATTTTTTGAAGTCGGTTAATAATGATCTCGTTTATCAGAAAGCGCTGTTGCATTGTCTCTATCAAAAATTTAGTTCATTAGGCTGCTTTTACGAAACCTGCTGGAACAGTACGGGTGATAACGAAAATGTACTCGACCCTATCTTCATCACACGATACGAGGCTATTTCATCAACATCATTAATATCATCAGCTGAAAGACGTCTACTTCTAAACTAAGGCTTAGTCTTCTACATCGAACGACAACTCGTCACGGGGATCTATTGAGTATGGTAAGTTTTTAGTTTTTTTTTTTACGCTAATTTGAGAAATTGTCATGGAGCCCTGTCGCCTGGGGAGGACGAAAGGGACTGTCAGACTCTTACTGACTAAAACCTACCTCAGTGTCTCACACGTTGTTACGACGGTACGAGAGTCACATTCTTCCGCAGATTGGCTATAATACATACATAGTTTATATAGGTTATTTAGTTTCCACCCAATTATAGTTTCACATAACATAACATCACGCCTTTTATCCCCGAAGGGGTAGGCAGAGATGCAAACAGAAGTAACACCCACTTTTCACTATTTATGTTATGAGTCCCATGTAATAGGGGGTGAGCCTATTGCCATATACCGGGTACAATTCCAGACTCCGTGCTACTACTGAGTTTTTTTAAAAACCCAGTAATACTTTACCCGACCCGGGAATCGAACCCGAGACCCCTTGCCCGGCAGTCGCACTCGCGACCACTCGGCCAACGAGGCAGTCAATTATAGTTTCACATAAATAAAATTGATGTTGTAACTAAATGGAATGGATTTTTATTCGGACATGAATTACAATAATGTTTAATGAGTCACTCTGTTTATTTATACTTACGATCTATCGGTCATGTTCATGGCCACGAGAAATATAAACGTTATGAAGAGTAATCTTTTCTTTGTATATGAATACATACATACATAGAACAAATATAGGTATCTTTTATTTATTTATTCATGTACACCACACAGACAACACAATACACAGAAAAAAATAATATATAACAAAACAAAGGTACATAGGTACTGCATATCCCTTATGGGATTTCTTCCTGCAGCCCTGCGAGAGGAGAAATAAATACATCATCATTATTATTATCTAGCAAATACAGTATCATTAGCTAGCAACCAGTTCCAGTAGCTATAAGTGCGACTGCCGAGCAAAGAGTTCTCAGGTTTGATTAGTGGCTCGAATATAATATAATATTATCGAGGTTCAAGACTTTTATGTTATGAGATATAATAATACAGTCGAAAACGACAAGTTAATCTATAACTAGCTGACCCGGCGAACTTCGTACCGCCAAAAGTCTTTTCTCACCATTTAAACCTTCCCTGGACTTTCTGGATAATTTCAAGACCAAAATTAGCCAAATCGGTTCAGCCGTTCTCCAGTTTTAGCGAGACTAACGAACGGAAATCCATTTTTATTTATATAGATATACATACTTTTGACGGTAGTAGTTGACGGTACTTGTCCTGCTCGATTTTAGTAATGCATTTAATACCGTCGACTTCGAAATATTGCTTGGCGTGCTCAGCACTTTTAACATATCCCCATCAGTGATTGACTGGTTTCGTAGCTACCTATTTGGTCGCCGGCAGCGTATTCATTGTGAGGATCGTTATTCTCCATGGTGTTGTACTGCTTCCGGTGTGCCACAGGGAGGTGTTCTATCTCCTTTACTCTTTACGCTATTTATCAGCTCTATTTCTAATGAACTCTCTTCTTCCTTCCACCTTTATGCCGATGATCTACAGATCTACACACATGCTTCGCTGCATGAATTACCCGATGCTGTTGCACTGGTCAACCGTGACATGGAGCGAATTAGTGACTGGAGCATGAAGTTCGGGCTGCGTATCAATCCATCAAAAACGCAAGTGACGGTTGTCGGCAGTTCAAGGACTGTCTGTAAAATAGACTGGTCCACTCTTCCCCAAGTATGTCTACTTAACACCAAGATACCTTTTTCCAGTGAGGTTAAGAACTTGGGGATTTACATTGATAGCACTCTGTCTTGGTCTAAACAGATGCAGGAGGTCAGCCGCAGGGTGTTTGCCTCGGCGGGCTCCTTGAGGCGTCTTCGGAATTTCTTGCCCACTACTACAAAAATTGCATTAGCACAATCCCTACTTCTACCAATTCTCGACTATGCTGATGCCAGCTATCTTGATCTCACCCAAGAACAATTAGACAAGCTTGAGCGACTTCAAAATCTTTCTATCAGGTTTGTATTTGGTTTGCGCAAATATGACCACGTATCCGAGTTCCGCAACAAGCTCAAATGGCTGCCTATTCGTCTTCGCCGGAATACTCATATTCTTTCAGTTTTGTACAATATACTCTTTAATCCCACTACCCCTATTTATCTAAAACATCGTTTTACGTACCTTGGCGACACACATTCGAAGTTTTTGAGATCATCGGAAAGTCTGAAATTAAATATTTGTTTGCATTCCACTTCCTTTTTCGACAAATCCTTTACAGTACAAGCAGCTCGGTTGTGGAATGCTTTACCGATAACAGTGAGGCGAGCTCAAACTATATCGCAATTTAAAAAACTTCTTAAAGAGCATTACCTCTCTTTATAACTTTATTTCCTATCTTAACCAGACACCTACACACACACATACACCAACACACACCATTTTGTAATATATGTATCATATTGTTTTTTATATATATTATTTATTTTTTAGTATTCTTGTATGTATGTATGTATAGTATTTTATACAGATATTAATTAATGTACACTTGACGACCCATTTCAGACTCCTGTTGCTGCTCCATCCAAAGGTTGTCTGTAAGAAATCGCCTTGCGCGATAAGACCGCCCATTGTACACTATTTTGTTTTAGGAAATATTGTCCTGTATTACAATTGTGTGGTGTACAATAAAGCATATATTATTATTATTATTATACTTTAAGTTACAAACTACAACGTGTTTGCCACTTATACATATTATGCGTTACAATATTTTACGTGCGAAAAACAGTCAAATATGACAAATGAATGAGTACTAAAATTTTCCACATGCATGAAAATTACGTTATTTCTACACATCTTTGCATCATACCTAAGAATAGATATTTTTTCAGCAAGAAAGGAAGAAAATCATGGCTTAGCAATATATTTATTCTAGAATATTTTTGTTCTTCTGGCTATTTACCAACTGGGTTAGGGTCGCCACTGGGCTTTAGCCAGATTGGACTGGATGACCATTTTTTTTTGCATAATATTGCCAATTCTTTCTTCAAATCTCATTTTCGTTTGACATAATATTCTATGTAAGTTAAAGAGGTAACAATTTGAGGCTGATTATTATTATTTTTTTTTATTTATTCATTTACATCAGGCAACGAAGGCCCATATTAATACAATAATACTATATACCTCCAATATAAAACACAAAATACTATAAATACATAATTATACAAGTTATTAATTTAAATCGTTGTTACACACGTGGTGTCGTGTCGATTATGATTGTGAGTCCCTGTTATGGCTCGAAACTAGTTGAACATAGTTTTGTGAGTTAGGCTTTAATTAATTTATAGTCAGCATTAAAAAAACATGATCTATAAAAGTACTTTTGGATTTCTATTTTTTTTTATTCATGGAAAATGTTTTACCTTACTATTGTGTTTTTTTTCTTTTTGTCTATAGATACTATGTAAAAAATAGCCATAATTAATTCATTTGGTTAAGATCGTAAATTAATAATTGATCAAATAAATTAACTGATAATATCAACCATGCCTACCGGACTTTTGGTGATAAAATCTCTACACGAGTTTTAATGGCATTTTTTTATTAATTAAATATAATATTATATTCAGTCACAAATATAATAATGCTCAAATTAGATTGTTTTTTTGTGCTTGTATGCCTAAATTGCTAGACTGATTTTGATAATATATCTGAACAAATACAGGTTACAAAAAAGGATTTATTTTCAATGGAGGTCAAAGGTAAAGTGTTTGACTTGACTGATAATACTTTTATCTTCAGAAGCTGTATAAATTATATAATTATAATATACGACAGATGCTGAAAAATATAACTTTTATAATGTTAAATTTTTATATATAGTACTTAAATGTCCGACGTATACCTCTATATAGTAACTACTATACTTATATATAGTACTTAAGACTGCCTCTTTGGCCGAGCGGTCGCAAGTGCGACTGCCGGGCAAGCTCGGGTTTGATTCCCGGGTCGGGCAAAATATTACTGGGTTTTTAAAATAACTCTCAGTAGTAGCACGGAGTCTGGAATTGTGCCCCGTATATGGCAATAGGCTCACCCCCTATTACATGGGACTCATAACATGAATAGTGAAAAGTGGGTGTTACATTGTACAGTGACATAATGTACACTTCTGCCTACCCCTTCGGGGATAAAAGGCGAGATGTTATGTTATGTAAATGTCCGAAGATTGAAATTAATTTTAGAGGCATATTATATGTCTCTATTGTTTATGTTATGGAAGTTTTTAGTAGTTCTAAACTCCATATTATTTAGGCTATGTAGACTGATGTCCTAAAAAGGTATTCAAAATAATTGACCTGAACTATATTTGTACGTTAATGTTATTATTCGTACGTGCAAATAGCGTTTTTAATTATTATATTATTCTTATAAAATGTGTGGTTCATATGAGGCACTTTTTAACATTTTGTGCAGTGTATATTATATATTATCGAGTATTATTTAAGTTATGTAGACGTGTTCCTATGTTCCTGCAAGACGTATAAAATATGTTTTTTGTAAGCTATACCTCTATAGGTTATATTAAAAATGAGATACATTATTATTGATGTCCACTAAAAGAATCACTTCGAAAGTTCACTAAAAATAAAAAACATAAATAAGACAATAAATTACAACCATCTGATAAAACCTTAATCGCAAACCAATAATAAAATTTAAAAAAAATATACTCACAAAATAATTTTCATGTTGACTTATTAAAAATCCAATTTAGCACTTAAATAAACAAACCAACACAACACTAATTTATAATTAACATAATCACCATCACCGAATTAAATTTGATTTTATAAAAACTTCGTTTCACATTTTTTCATATAAAAACATCGTATTTTCGAATTATTCGCACATTGGTGCGCACGCGCGTGTACTCGTGTCGGCGCGGAAAGTTTAAGACTGGCTTAATCTGTTAGCGCCTGCGCCAGAGTTCAGTATGACAACACAAAATGATGATTCACCATCAAGCAAGAAGGTCTACTTCGTTCAAATTTTTAAATACAGGTTTGGTATATAGAGGTATTACCTATGAAATCCATAGATACTTCTGATATAAAATGTATATTTTTTGTCTATAATTAGGTCAATTGATTATTGATATCTTTAGACACTAAAGTAGATAAGTAGGTACTGATATAATTGATAATGTAAAAAATTCAGAAGTTTTATTTTATATACGTTGGTAAATAAGATTCGATTGGTTAGCACGACCGGTAAAAAAAATGAACTGATATGATTTCTTATGTTTATAACAGAATCTAATTTACTGTATTGATGTAGGTAAATTCATACATAACATCATCTAAATATAATTTCCATAACGTAAGGCTTCGAACATTTTTTTGAACAATGATTAAAAAGCATTAACTTGTCTGAGTGTATTGTATATGTCTTGCATAGAAAGCTAATGTAACATTATATTATTACTACGAAATATAGAAGATAGCATTTTTATAAAACTCAAACCAGAAAGATTTTCAAAAGCCCAAATGCGGGCACACACTGACATAGCCATTGCCTCACCTTAGTCTTTGAGACTTATAAACAAAGCTATTCATTTTAATGCGTGGCAAAACCAAAAAAAGGTATCAATTCTTTTTAGTTCTGGCGTTAGTAGTTATACAAGTTTTTTTTTTGTGTTTGTGGAACAAAGTAGACCTTTTGTATTTATCTGCGGGCATATTGTTGTGAGCTTATGACTAAAGGAATTGCAGATAAATTTTGTAACGTCTAGTATTCTAATTCAGTTCTGTACTTTGTTTTATTATTACGATTGTTTCAGTAAACTTTCTATTGTGTCATAATCTTTAACAATGAAATAGACTTTTCTGATTATTCATTAATATTTTTTACGTCTGTCGCGTTTGAATGCAAGTGCTACTGGTAATCTCAAAAAAATACATCATCAGTCTTCTTGAAAACTCTTAATCCGCCTATCTGGATTTCAATCCCAAAACCTCGCGCTGAACTCGCGCTGAACATTTACCTTTTTATGGCATAAGCCGGTAAACGAGCAGATGGATCACCTGATGGTAAGCAATCGGCGTCGCCCATGGACACCTGGAACACCAGAGGCTTTACAAATGCGTTACTGGCCTTTTGGGATTATAAATTTGAGGATTGTTGGGGAATGGGGAAGGGGGGCTGGGTAATTGGGCCTCCGGTAACCTCACTCACACGACGAAACACAACGCAAGCGTTGCTTCACGTCGGTTTTCCATTAGGCCGTGGTATCACTTCGGTGGAGCTGGCCCATTCGTGCTAAAGCATGGCTCTCCCATACTTCTCAGTCACTTTTTATAATTTTCCATTAAAATTCTTTCAATATTAGAAGTCAATATGATACAGTATTATCATATAACTAACTGTGCCACAGCTGGGCCAAGGCCTCTTCTCAACCGAAGAATAAATCAATCAATACAAATTTTATTACATATCGGTTCGTATTAAATATTACGTACCTCACAATAATATGAACATTTTAAACAAGGACATATTCGTTACTAAGCAGCTAAATATAGTAGAACTTTAATTAATATTAGGTCAATCCTTGTTCCAAATAGAGTTTTCCTTAAAATCCTATTAAATAGGTAATGTACTGATTGGTAAGTAGGCACTATTGTTTCGTAAAATGAAGTGTATTTGCGAAATTATTTCCTTCCTTTAGTTTCAAATGGTACGGAAAAACCTAAATATCTATACATGTTATATAATAATAGTGTTATTTAACTTAACATCGTGCCTTTTATCCCCGAAGGGATTTTTTTTTCTTAAGGGGGGAAAATCATCGAATGACTGCTCCCGCCTGGGTGAGGCGGGAGGGAGTGTCAGACTCTTACTGACTAAAAACCACCCCGTTCCTTCTCCTGCACGTCGAGCCGGAACCCCGGTTACCCGTTAGGTTAGCTATATACCGGGCACAATTTACGACAGTCCTAAGCTACTACTGAAAATTAAAAAAAACCCAGTAATATTTTGCCCTTGCAGCACCAATAGCAGTTGCGACCACTCGTACAGCGAGGCAGTCTAGCGAACACTAAATCAAATATCATTCGACAATACGAATAAAGAATTTCGCACAAAGTTATTAATAACGAAAAAACTAAACTAAAAATAGACGCAAATGTCGTACAATAATTAGTATAAATAGTAGGCACGTCATTTTATTAATGTCTCCTTTATTTAAATTTATTAAACGAAGATATTTTTACTAACTAAAAATTCTGAAACACGTCATCTGATATAAATTGGAACATGGCCCACACAGCAAGATAATGGTTAAGAAAAATTTATTAGTAATCGGTTCCTATATTGAACAAACAAGCCGACAGATTAATAGATATTACATTCTGACATAAAAAATGTAACACTACATCAGTTTTTTATTTCCTGAAAGGGATAATAGTATGTGTAACAAGACTTTACATATTTTCTTTTTACAACTATACACTTGAAAACAGAAAAAAAAGGAGCCACTAGCGTCTTTTCTTATTAATTTCTTGATAAACATTTTCTTATTCGAATATTTTATTCGAGCTTTACTAGCTCGAATAAAATATATATAAAACTTTATATTTTAAATATAGACGTTTCGCGACCGAAGCGTGTAAGTGTGTATTCTTGTAGACATGTAGATACACAAGGGATCAATAGACACACAACTCTTGCGGCGATTTATTTCCCTTGTTGACAGGCTTAACAAGGAAGATATGTAAATTTCAACAACTGTTTTTTTTACAGAATTAGAACAAAGTATTGTAATAAATTGTATGTCTATTTACAAGTTTCGTCCTGTTTATTTTAATATATTTTTTAATTCTTTTGTTTGTTCATTCATAGGTGTAAAAATAAATATTAGAAAAATGCTTTTCTACCACACATAAAGTTTTTTTTACATTGATCGACTTCTGAATGACTTTGGCTGACTTTGTTAGATAAATATTTGTAATAATGTTAGATAAGTTTTTTGTGTTTTATTTTTAACTAAATAAATAAAATATCTGATAAAGTGAAAATGATAATATTACAAATAATAATTTGTTATTTTAATTTCCCTTTGCATAGAGTGTGTAAATATTATAATTACATGTAATAATTATAATATATCAACAATTATAAATAATTGACTGACACTTCACTCGAAATAGATTGTTATATACCTATTTAAATTAATTAAATTGTTTACGTTTAATTGTAATTTTAATTATTACTCAACCTAAGCGGAAAGTGAGCCTATTGCCATATACCGGGCACAATTCCAGACTCCGTGCTACTAATGAGAATTTTTTAAAAACCCGGTAATACTTTGCCCAACCCGGGAATCGAACCCGAGACCCCTTGCTTGGCATTCGCACTTGCGACCACTCGGCCAATGAGGCAGTCAGTCAGTCAGCCAGAGTGGCAGCTATTACATGGGTCTCATAAGATAAATAGTGAAAACTGATGATGAATGCGTGATGTTATGATAAGTGGAAAGTTTACAGTTTCAATCAGAATCATCATTATTTTAATTATCACGGTTTTCGGGTTACTCACGTAGGTATCTGTTTGACAAGTAACTAGACTATTTTCAAGCCATGCTACAGGCACTTACGTGAGTAAGCCGAAAACATAATAATTATTTTTGTATGTCTCCCGAAAGTTATGATATACCTAAACACAAATTTTACCTTGGAGTTACAACCTAAGTCCTTTGCAGTTGCATTTATGATTAGGCTAGAAATTAACAGACACTGGTTATTAATGTAAAAGTGATTATTTAAATCAGATCACGCGGGTCATTGCATCTTTAATATACTCTAAAAGTGTCATAGGTCACCATTACCGATTGCACTAATCGACAACCTGTCTGGCTTTAATATTATTAGTTCGATGCATTAATAAAACATTTTAAATAAGTAACAAAATAAGTCATTCGAACATGGAAATACCCCGATTTAGATGATAACAATTCCATTATCGATAGGTCAAAATGTTTGGAATCATTTAGATAGTAGGTAACTATGTATTATAATATCACTAAATGTTATAAAATAATGTACCTACGTGTATGTTTTAAAACAGATTTCAACGAGGTCATATTATTCACCTCAACTACCAACGACAGGGATGATCATAATAACTAAATAAACAGGGTAGTGAAAATCACTGGTGTGCAGACGGCGAGCAAGGATAGTTTGCTGCCTGATCAGACACGAGCATACTCATATAGCCTTCAGACCACCAATAGATCGGTCCCAGTAGGGTTGATGCGCTGATACAGATCCGCAGAAGAGTTGCCGGGGCGGCTCGAAGAGTAGTAGGAAGGAGTAGGAAGATAGGTAGTTAGTAGGTAGGTATTAAACTTTAATCAGAGTGTTGCATCCAAGACAGTATCTCAGTAGTCACTAGAGTTGCCACCTTTTTTTGGTATTTTAAGTACATTGACAATTATAGGTAAGAAAAAAAAGTACACAGTATAAAAATAAAGTACGATTTATACTTATTTAGTATTTTAAAAAAAATATTGCTTTTTGCACTTTGTATTAAATTAGTATCTTTACTAAACAATACCATCTTTACTAGAAATTGTCTAAGTTGCGCTGGCGAGTGGCGAAATCGATTCAACATAAATAGATAAATATCGATATCGAATCGATAAGTTTACCAAAAAATACTTGCGACTTTAATAGAAATGAAGTTTGCGAAAATAAAGTATTTTCGTGTACTTTATTATTCTTATAAAGTATAGAGTACAATTACCTTAAATAACGTACAATACTTTATTATAAAGTACGGGTGGCAACCTTAGTAGTCACACAAGCAAATAAGTATTATCTAGCAAGCCAAATAATCTTTCCACGTTTTCTTTGGCTACCATCTTCCTTTCCATTATATATACACTAACTGATAAATGCGTGTATACAATACGTTCTTCAAGATATTAGGAAACAGTCCTAGTTAGAGTTAAACCAACTGGTATCTAACGATATAACGATATAAATTACCTTTGTACCGGCTTCCCGCTGTTTTGTATGACAAATTGACCGGCTCATGTAAGTGCAATAATATTTTGGAAGTTTCCATGTCATGGCTTGTTGGTAAATTAACATGTTCTAATGATTTAGTTGTTTTGAGTTTCGTGTATTTTCTCACGCAGTATTTAAGTTGGTGATTTCATTTGATATACTAGATATTATTAACTGATTTACTAGTAATTTTATGTACCCTGTGGATGACTCTTTTGCTATGTACTGGTAACATTATGCTCAAAATTAATACCACTAAAAAACTAAAGCGAATACTTACTTGGTACTAATTCTCAAGTATCCAACAAAAAAGATTTACATAGAGAGGAGTGGAAAGAGGGTAGAGAGGCCTTTGCCCTGCTGCAGTGGGACGTTCTTGGCTAAAAATAAATAACATAACATCACGCCTTTTATCCCCGAAGGGCTAGGCAGAAGTGCATTATTACGGCACTTAATGCCACTGTACAACGTAACACCCACATTTCACTATTTATGTTATGAGTCCCATGTAATAGGGGTTGAGCCTATTGCTATATATAGAGCTCAATTCCAGACTTCGTGATACTACTGAGCATTTTTAACAAACCCGGTAATACTTTGCCCGACCCGGGATTCGAACTCGAAACCCCTTTTTTTGAGGGGGGAAAAATCATCCTATGACTTCTCCCGCCCGGGTGAGGTGGGAGGGAGTATCATATTCTTACTGACTAAAAACCACCCCGTTCCTACTCCTACA
This sequence comes from Spodoptera picta, assembly GCA_038387885.1. Classification (NCBI taxonomy): domain Eukaryota; kingdom Metazoa; phylum Arthropoda; class Insecta; order Lepidoptera; family Noctuidae; genus Spodoptera; species Spodoptera picta. The sequence continues at coordinate 3,055,681 of JAZHFQ010000036.1, read as the reverse complement.
CTTCGAGCCGGAGCCCTGGCAACCCGTTAAGACTTCCGCGACTCAACCAGAGACCCCTTGCCCGGCAGTTTTCCCCGGGCCCGAAACATTATGTTTTGTTCTTATTCACGAAGTTTAACGAAAGATTATGGTCTCAGATGACATATAGGCTACTTCTTATCCCACAGGAACGTGGGCGGACCTACTCGCAGAAGCTAGTACCTTGATAATAGGTACCAAAACACTAGACATTGGCCTATCTCCAGTAGCAATTCTTAGTAGGCGTAGTCTAAGCTATCAAATAACAATAATGTTAATAGTAATCAAATGCATTTACTTCCTCGATACGTCATTTCATTGTTATTCTTTAGGTCACTAAATCAAAACATTCATTGTTCAAACAAAATGCATGTGATAGAAATTTGATCCAACTTGACCTTTAGTGCGTCGTAGTAGAAATCATTATCTAATGTCAACAACGGTCTATTATTATTATTTTTTTAATTGTACCGTTTCGCGTAAGGAGGATTTAATGCTAATAGTATGTATTCTTTGCCAGTTATCTTTCTACTCACTGTTTTGCTATTGGTACTTAAATTTTACTGTAATAGACTCTTGAATCTTCCTAAATTACTCTAAACTGTTTAAAATTTGTTGAGGAGTTTATGAGCATAATTATAACCAACAGGCAGACAGATGAGTCGAGAAACTTATTTTAAAAGCAGAATAAAGCATGCCTAAAATAATCACTAATTATTCAGATCATTACTAACTGAGCTAGAAGCAAACACGTGTTCCTCTAAATAAGACTTGGCGCCATCAGATGTAATTTTTTACAGTCCAATCCGTAATGTTTGAAACAGAATGGTTGAAAAGTAAATATTTTCTTAGTTTGTGTATATTATTAAATCTTATAAATAAATGGTTACCCTATATTACTTCTTGTTAGTAGACAACATTGATAATTCTTAACTATAGATCATCACAGTCAGTTGACTACCTATCTAACAATACAAATATGGTCCGTTTGCCCTTTCGGGTGATGTCCTAAAAAAACCGATGTAAGGACTAGACATTTGTGCGGAGAATTGGCAGCAGATCCCTCAGATAAACCTACTAAAACTTTTAAACTGAAATGTGTGGAATGTTAATATAACACGAAATCCTCTTACAAAGCGGAGACTTCTAGACCAGTAAAATTGATGTGGTAATGATGATGATGACAAAAAGAAAGAAAGGCATAATACACGTCATATAGGTAATTTACAGAAAACAAACTAAAAATAATGCAACCAATAAATCAAGCGAAGGCAACACTCCCCTACCAATTTCAATATCGAACTACGGTGAACGATTCAATTTTCCAGTATAATTACGAGCATCGATACTGAAACCTTGTATATCCAATGAAGCTAACATTCAATTAACAATTACACACGTTAAGAACGGAGTTCTACCATGACATTTAATTAACGGTATTAAATTATGAGTATTTTTGCCCTACAAGGGGTGGCCCTAAGAAAAAGAAAAGAAGAGAATTCACAATTCAAATTGCTGTCACTATCATCAGTCGGAATATATTCCTTACAAATCGAAAAACTTTTTTCTTAAAAGAGGGTTTACATGATGCACAGTTGAATCACTGATTTTAATGATACTGTCCGTCGGTCGTGCGTTGATAGTCGATCGCAGTTTTAGAATATCATCATCATCACCATTATCATCATCAACAGCCTATAAGTGGCCACTGCTGACCAAAGACGTTTTCTCACATGGAGAAGATTTGAACATTATTCACCACGCTTGCTCAATGCAGGTTGGCGATTTCAAATTTATAATTGCAAATTATAAGACCAGATTTCCTCACGATGTTTTCCTTCACTTAGAAAGTACATATAAGTCGGAAACGTCACATTGGTACTTGCTGATAGTAGGTTTCAAACCTGCGGGACTGCCTCGTTGGCCGAGTGGTCGCAAGTGCGACTGGGTTTCGCAAAAGTTTGATTCCCGGGATGGGCAAAGTAATACTGGGCTTAAAAAAGGAACTCAATGTTAGCACGGAGTCAGGAACTGAACTCGGTATATGGCAATAGGCTCACCCCTTATTACATGGTACTCATAACATAAATAGTGAACATTGGGTGTTATATTGTACAGTGGCGTAAGTGCCGTAATGCGCACCTTTGCCTACCCCTTCGGGCATAAAATGCATGAGGTTATGTTATGTCTAGACAGACACTTGTTAGTTCAGTACATAGTAACGTTAATATTCCCAATTGAAACTCGTGTCAATCAATCTAAAACAAAAATAATGTTAATACATTTCGTAAACATTTAATAAATTTTATACTATGACACCTATAATATGATTACTCAATTAATGAATTAACGCTACAATAATAGATGGTTGATGTAATATTGTCATCTGGTAATTTAATTGTGTGAATTACGTGCTTAACTGACCCGGCGTCGCTATTAATATTTATTTATATAGGTACTAATTTACGCCTGTTTGAAATATTGACTGTCATACAGTTTATTTTCAGTCTAAGTGAAAATTAAAAAAGTAAAAGCTGATAAACATTTTGCTAAGCGCAATCTCAGTTTCGAGTTATATGTAGTATATTGTAGAATTTGTTGTAGAGGTATACTATGTTGCAGTAGAGGTGTTCAATACCTCATAGAACCATCAGACTACCACAGTAGGGCTGATACCCGATACGGAGTCGCGAAAGGCCTAACGGGTTGCCGCTGCTCTGGCTCGAAGAGCAGAAGTAGAAACAGGGTGGTTTTTAAGTAAGAGTCTGACACTCCGTCTCGCCTAACCCAAGGCAGGAGTAGTAATTAGATGACTTTCCCCTCTCAAAAAAAAAAGAGTTGCTCAATAAAACAGTTGTAATACTGAGTGATGGTGGTTATGATAATTAAGCAACTGGGTTTTAACCAGACTATCTAGTAATTGTCGAAATACGTGCTCCATTATTAAGATCTCAACAAGATCACTTAAATAGACACAATCGACTGCAGTTGATTAAACAAATTGAAACCATGTATTGTAATAGAAATCAATTTAGATATTTGATTTTAGGCCAAGTCTAGCCAAAACACAATAATGCATTTCAGAATAATCTAGTTGAAATTGTAACGAGCTTTGCCTAACAATGCCAATGCTTACATCACGCGGGAATTCATCTATAGGCTCGATTTTGAGAGCATTAATAGGAACCAATGGCCCTTGTTTCCGTGGTACAGTCGAATGTTCTGGAAACGGCTCACTGCATGCAAGTTGCGATAATTGTTATTGTGACGTATAATTTTTTTCTGAATAGATTTAGGTGTGGAATCGTTTACGCATTGTTGTGAATGGCCTTATTAGAATCGAACAATGGTACCGTTGGTCTTAATTGTGGTAGTTTTATGGTTCATTTTGGCTTAAATTTTTTGGTTAGTCTGCGTCATTGGTTTAGAGGAATTTTGATGTCAATGCGATAAGTTGTAGTAGACAGTAAACGTTAAATTGCTTTGTTGATGATGTGATTGTTTATTTGATTAGATAGTGTCATTTCATGTAGTCCATATTAAAATGTTTGATGTTCATTTGTTGCTATTTTTATATACAATTGAGGAAATTATGTTGATCAACACGGTTTTGACTGCACGGTTGGCGCGGTGGCTGGGCAAACACTTTGTGTGATTCACAAATTGTTGTTTCGGGTCTGGGTGTCATTGTGTATGTGAACTTGTATGTTTGTAAAACGCACCCACGACACGGGAGAAAATCCTAATGTGGGGCATCGTTTTTTTTTAAGAAAAAACAAAAAAACAACTTTTTTTTCTTAATAAAATCTTTCGTATTTCACCTAATTTAAATTAAATGCAAAATCTAACCAAGTTTCAATACAATAATTAAAAAATGTCCCCATCTTAATTAAAGCGCATAAAAGCAAACAAAGTCCTGTATCCAAACACGTCGCCAATTAAAAAAAAACAGGGCTCCCAGGGTTTATTCATCCTTGACCCGATTTTGTGATAAAAAAAAACACATAATTCATCAAGTCTCGAGTTCTAATTACAGCTCCAATCAACGTCAAAAAATTGGGCCATATTAACAACATGACATGTCTTCATTAATATTTTGCACATACTGTATATAGCGCCGGCGGAACTTAGGGTTGCCTCTTTGTTCTTATTATTGTCTTAAAAACTATAAATAAAGGTTAACATGCTAACGTCTGGTAATTGTTATTGATGACCTAACATACCACACTAACAACCACTACAATATATTCCTTAGTCGTCTTATACAGTATGTTAGTTTAAACGAGGGACATATTCAAACCCATAATAGTGTATACTCACATGAATCTAACAAACATATAAACGAAACGAAAACACTAATAAATAACAGACAGAACCATAAAAACGCTTCCGCTTACGCTTACGGGTTACGGCTTAGCGGGCTTAAGCGCGCTCTATTCTTTTTGGTAAGATCGGCAAAGGTTTGGCAACGCGAGTTACTTTATGTAAGTACTGTTTCTGTTTACAAGTTCACTTGTTGCGCGCTCAGAGTTCATGATGATGTATTTTATTAGACAATTACCTCAAAAATTTTGGTTATAGGTTTTTTACATATTCGGGACGAGAATCGAATACTGAATACCCTCCCTCAATAAGTCCCTCGTTTAACTTAACACACTGTATATTATGTATTACTTGTTTTATTATTCCAAGCGTTGTTATAGACTTTTTTGAAGATGCTGTTTTGTTTTTTTACTTTGAAATTTAAAACACATTTTTCGTATTAGATTAAAATTTAAAAAGGATTACAATAGAGGCTTAAAATCTAAGGTAGCCTAAAATTTAAGCCTAGATTGACAGACAAGACAGCGATGACAGCTCTTTCTGACTGACAGATGATTGACAGTAGGTAGTCCTTTAAAAGAACAATGGAGGATGTTTGTTGAAATCTTGACCGATTTTTTATTACAACGGCCAATATTAAAGCCATAAAGTATATCTTTAATACATAACTATTTTTAATTTTCTTATGGCTGCACCTCGAAACTTATTTTTTATATTTTGTTTTAGTAACTAGGTAACTATGATAAAGTATAATTTAGGACTAGCGCTTTAACATAGAAAACAATATACAAACAGTAAAATAAACATTTTAGGTGTCTACAGTTTTTCCTGAACCGATTACGCAGGATATAATTTTTGTCCTATTCTGGGATATATTTTTTGTATCAAAAACTGTTTTAGGTAATAATAAAATATTGTTCCCTATAAGTATCAAATAACTGCACCAAAATAATATTTTAGAGGTGAGTTTAACGCGTACCTATGACGTAATCAAAGATGTTTATGTATGTAACACACTATGGGCCCCATACCAGTCCTGTCATACAGAAGATGATGTAATTTTGGCGATTGTCTTCTATTTTTGTTTTATGACCATATTAGCTATTTATTGTTCCAAGAATCTGTTTAGAGTGGCTTGCTTAGTAGACTTAATTAAACGTTTAACATTCTGTGTTGGAATTTTCTATGGAATTTTTAATTTTATTATTAGATCAATAGTACCGATTGGATGGTTTTGATGATTAATTTGCTCGAAATGTAATAAGGCCATTAAGTAAACCGATAACTATACCTAACTAGCTATATAGGTAGAGGAGCTTGGGAAGTATAGGACCCATATAAAACAAAAAGGTATATTGAGTTCAAGGTTGACAATTAAAGAGTAATATTTTCGCGCATTATTGAAAACCATAAAATTATGATATAATGATTTTTAATATCAAAAGTTTAACACTGTATTATTTTATGTTAAAATGAACTCATCAAACTAAGTGCGCCAACCTTAGTAAGCCATGTCAGCACAAATGGGCCGGCTCAACCGGAGTGATACCACGGCCGAGCAGAAAACTGATGTCAAGCAACGGTTGCGTTGTGTTTCGTCGTGTGAGTGATGTTACCGGAGGTTCAATTCCCCCCTCTCCCCAGTCTCTCCAATCGCCGAATCTCCCACAATCCTCAAATTCCGGTAACGTACTTATAACGCCTCTGGTGTTTCAGGTGTCCATGGGCGGAGCCGATTGCTTACCATCAAATCCGTCCGCTCGTTTACCCCTTTATACCATAAACAATCGCCTTGTATCATTAACTCTAAATAAAAATAAATTGGTATCATAATATTCGTGTATTATTTTGTTGACATCCCCTAAAACTAACAATTTGGGCCGACCAGTCTAGTGAGAACAGTAATTATTGTCTCAGTTTTTGTTTCTTTACTAACACGCGATTATAGCAATTACTTCATTAAGGAGGCGGTACTATAATCGATCCAATTAAATATTTAGTAAAAAGAGGTTTAGCAGAAGCACACTCCTTGCCACTTAATCGTAGTGGTGATTCATATGATTTTTGTATATGAAAATAACATTAAAACTAGTTGAAATTCCATTCATTTCTTATTCTTGGATTGACTAATATAATAATGTCACCGACACCGGAAAAAAATTGGCACCCATATATTCCATGCAGTTATCGAACTCACAACAAATGCCCGGTCATCCAGTTGCAAAGTCCCCACCATGATTTTTCATCAAAATTTTGGTTCCCCATGTCCAACTACTGGTATTTGAAAGCAGTCTTTGACACATTGTAGAACATAAAACTATCATTACCTGATTTTAAATCTTCTTTCTGAATGAAATAAGAAAACAACAATATAAATATTTCCATAACACAGTACCAATCCGCTTACAACTTAATATTTTGATTCAGCCAATCAAAGCTTCTACTGGGCACTCCCAACCTATGAATGGGTGAGGTAACAAAATCATTGTAATTCCGATTGTATGTGATAAACAATATGCTTATCGACAGATGAAAGTCTCATTTATAAGCATGGGTGCGTCTATTGACATATTATTTTGTGACAGCCTTAAGTTTTGTGGTACTTTTACTCTAGTTTGAGTTACATTCTCAATCGGATATAGGTTATTAGTATTATTTTTGATATTATTAAAACTTTTATCAATTTCCAGTAATTTGACTATATTAGGTACAGTACACACTTGTAACAGTTGCAACGACCGACCAGTTAGTTATTTTTATATTGTTAATTAGGCTTTCGTCCTCTATGCAGCGGCAACGTTGCGTCAACATCCTCATAAAAATCAGCCTATTGGCATGTGTAGGTTGCATGTATTCGTCAAATGACGCGGTGCGGACAATAGACATTATTGTGAACATGTTTTGGTATTAGGTACTCACCTGTAATGGAAGACCATGGTCATAATGTAGACCACCCAAAGACAACAAATTGATCTAAACCTAGGTTCATTCAGACTGCATCTAGCCGTAACAAGGACAACTAAGCACCTCCTTAATAGAACCTATTTAAAAAGGCCACAGAATTAAACGAACGGTATCTTTGTAAATAAAAAACGTATTATTTTTAATCGTTCCAATTTTGCGGCTGTCGTCGGAAATTAGAAGGAACTTATAATATACCTATACTAGCTTTGGCCTGCAGCTTCACTTTTAAGCCATAGCAATTGTACTATATGAAATAAGATTTTTTTATAGCATGAGTTGGTAAACTAGCAGACGGATCGCCTGATGGTAAGCAATCCGCGGCGCCCATGGACACCTAAAACACCAATGCGTTACAAGTGCATTACCGGCCTTTTGGGAATTTGAGGATTGTGGAGGATTCAGGAATTGGGGAGACTGGGGAGGGGAGTAATTGGGCCTCCGGTAACCTCGCTCACGACGAACACAAGATTCGATTTTTAGAATATTTTTTCTATTAATGTATCTAGAGAAATGCCCACTATGAAAGGTGTGAAGAAGCACCTAGCAGCAATTAAGCTAAAAAGGCATTGCCGTGAAGTTTAGATTAGATCAATAAATTACTTTTTTCAGCCTTTGAGCTACCTACGGAAGAAAAATACGTTATACTACCATCCATATTTTTGTAAATGAAAACCAAAATCGAAAAATTTATACAAAACCACACACACTTCGATAACTAGAAAAGGAGGATTCTGAACTACCTAACTATCGGGACCGAATTACATTTTTCTGCGAAGTTTTAACTTTTATTAATGTTGACAGCTGATTCGTCCCTAATGACGCGCGGAAGACCTAGATATCTCGGGAACTGAGTGCCAAAAGTAATTTAGAAATTTTAAATTCTAGTTTTCCAGTTTCATTAGCATTTTAGTTGCCTCAGCATTTTTTATATACTGTGAATGTTTTTCTTCAAAGGATATTAATTGACTGTACATACATACACACCTATTGCTTGAATCAAGGTTTTGTTGTGAATAAGGCTTGATTTCGGTTCCAAAGTCAACTAAAATGAGAATTTGAAGTGTTCTGATTAGCGTAGATTGTTTGCTTTTATGAAATACTAGCTGCTGTCCACGAGTTCATACGCATTTTTTTTACAAAACTTCTTCTGACAGTAACTAACGCAATAAATAAAGAAAGAATTATGTAATTGGGTACTGTGGTTCTGAAGTTATGCGCATACATACATACATATCGGGGATTTTTTTTTAAGGGGGAAAATCATCGAATGACTTTTCCCGCTTGGGTGAGGCGGAAGGGAGTGTCAGACTCTTAGTGACTAAAAATGATCCCGTTCCTTCTCCTGCACTTCGAGCTGGAGCCCCGGCAACCCGTTAGGTTCTCCGCGACACATTTCGGGGATTACCTTCAACAGTATTTTGGTTCAGTGAAAAAAAATTGGTTGGACACATTGAAACACTCCATGAACCAAAAATAGGATCTCAAATTACCTGAAACGGCGGTGTATCTTAAAGATATTGGAATCAGATTAAAATTTGCTTACCCAGTTTCTGAGGACTCCCACGCTAATAAGTTTAGATAAGGATTAAGTCAAACTGTAGTCTACACGTCTGTAAATCCTTATTCCTAGTCTGTGTAAAAATATTGTAAAACGATAACGATAATAATTAGGTATACCTACACCGTAATATCTATTTCGTTTTGGTCCCGAAGTAAAATTGTTCTGTCTTGGTAATACAATAGTTTTATAAAAAAAATCTTTAGAACAAAAAATATCTGGTGAACCATTGCAAAAAGAAAATTTCGGAAGCGCATACGAACTCATAGTACTTACATTATTAAAACATCGCGTCATGTAATTCTCGAAAAAGGATTTCTCGTCAAATGGTACGTGCAAAGCGAATAGTGTCTACAACATTACGTCTAGTGTTTCATGTGCGTATTTCCAAGAAAATATTAAAAAAAAGAAAGAAAGACATCTTTATTCTTTGTTTTCACTTAATACATGGAAACTACTCCTTATGGCAATTTATGTTACCGCAGAACGAAAACAAAAGAGATTGCACGGTGTATTGTAATATCAATATTTATTACCACCAATTCCGTCAAACAGGACAGATATACTTCATTGACTATCTCCAAACACGAGCTAATTGACAATTCAATTATAACCCAACCATACAAGTCATTCTGTTTAACACAAATGTTAATTGAAATCACTTCTAAATTGTGTACCGAAATCCTCTAAATAGAACGCGTAATGCAAACCCATTACTGAAGTGATTTCCTCCAGCTAACAAAGCGTGGGCACGTTACGTCTATCGCAAGTGATCTAGCTGACACTGTTGCGTGACTGGAACGAAATATGTAGAATGTGGAGTTAACAGAAGGTTCAGTATAACTGTTTAAGAGGGAGATTTGAAAAAGGTATGATTCGACTGCATGTTTGGCGTGGTAGTTGGGCAAGTGGCTACTGCGTAACGTATCGCGGGGTTGAGTCCCGCACGGAACAACTCTTTGTGTGATTTATAGATTGTTGTTCTAGGTCTGGGTGTCATATGTAAACTTGCATGTTTGGTAGTATCCTAGTATGGTCTAATCCCAACGGTTAAAAACTCTTTTTTTACTTACCTACTATGTGCTGAGTTCCATGGAATTGTGGGTGGGTTTATTATAATTTTAAAATATGGATTTGTGAAATAAAAGTTCTTAATATTTGACAATTATACCTACTGATCTATTGGTTCGGTAATTGAACATAGGAAAAAAACAATCAGTCAACATCGAAGACCAAACTAAGGATGAAATAAAAAATATTTATTTATCTGTCGCTGTTCAATGTATTTTTTGGAAGGGGGGAAAATCATCGAATGGCTCCTCTCGCCTGGATGAGGCGAGAGGGAGTGTCAGACTCTTACTGCCTAAAAACTACCCCGTTCCTACTTCTGCACGTCGAGCCGGAGCCCCGGTAACCCGTTAGGTTCTCCGCGAAGCTATTTAGTATATAACGATATCACGGATTATGCAGTTATATTTAAAAAATAACAACATAACATAACATAACATCACGCCTTTTTATCCCCGAAGGGGTAGGCAGAGGTGCACATTACGGCACTTAATGCCACTGTACAATGTAACACCCACTTTTCACTATTTATGTTACGAGTCCCATGTAATAGGGGGTGAGCCTATTGCCATATACCGGGCACATTTCCAGACTCCGTGCTACTACTGAGAATTTTTTAAAAGCCCAGTAATACTTTGCCCGATCCGGGATTCAAACCCGAGACCCCTTGCCCGGCAGTCGCACTTGCGACCACTCGGCCAACGAGGCAGTTAAAAAATAACTATAACAAAAAAAAAACAATATAATTAAATCTAAAACTTTTTACATTAGGTTTATCCATTCCACCTACGCTTAGGTATCTATTCAAGGAAAATCAGGATTAACTTGTTACCGTGTTATTATTAAATCTATGACTCAATTCAAATAAGTTTTATTTATGACTAAAAATACCGGCCAAATTGAGGACCTCCTCCTTTTTTGGAAGCCGGTTATAAATAAATGCGATCAACATATTTTCCCAAATATACTTAACTACCTAACTAATATTATGAGATCTCTGAAGAGTATCTATATTGAGTATACTTGTCTTTTTTTTGACACGTTGCCGCACTATGGAATTTTCGGTCGAATATTAATGGGTGCGATTATAAATAAGTGTGTTGCACGGCAGCCAGTTACCCTACCCCTGCACCAACCACGCTGTCAAGTATACCGTATCTACAGATTTTAGTAACAATAGCATTATCATAACTTTAGAAAGTGAACCTTCTTTGCAATTATTGCATTATGACGTAACATAACTAAATAGATAGAGCTGTTTAGTTGCGTGTGAGATTTGCGAAGGAAAATAATTGTTAGGAGCAAAAGATTAATACGCGGGATAGTGATTTTGTTTTCCTTGTTTGTTCTGCAGTAATCAAGTCGGGCCATGAAATTGCTTGAACAAGATTAAGCTGAGGTCAGGAAGAGAAGTTTTGTGGTAAAATCTTTTGAGTGCATGTAATGTTTTATGTAATTTGATAGATGTGATGTGATTGTTCGTATGAAGATGTTTGTAAGTTTAAACGTCATTGTACACCTAACAAGTGCAGCTCCGGCACGGCTCCAACCAGTAATTAACTTGTCATTTATAAATTTAAACTTTAAATCGTATGTCGTTTGACATATTTCAAAACGTCAATATAAAAAAGATGTAAGTCGCCGTCCGCGCGCCGACGACGCGCTTACCACCTTTTTGTATTGTTTTCAAAGAAAAAGCATCGTGCAGGACCCGTGCTTGAGCCGTACCGGAGCCGCGCTTGTTAAGTGTATGATGTTCTTAAGACTTATACAGGGTATAGTGCTCGTATTTTTGTCAATATTTCATTTGAGTTTAGATTTAGTTATTGTTTATAAAATGCGTTTTTAGTAGTAAGTCAGCGTTTGGCCTTTATTTCGAACGTAAAGTAATTTGCTTCGATTATTGTACTAATGCTACAGCAACTATTGTGGGTGAGAATGAAAGATGGGCCTGATCTTCGATTAGTTTTTACATTTAACAAACAATCTTACACTTAGGAGACAGATATTCAATACTTATCTGATACTAAGTGGCTATTCAAAGACCAAAAAATCTGACAATGATAAAGCAGGATACAATTCATATACCTTTAGAGCAGTGGTTACCGAAGTTGTCTGAAGTATGACCTATTTAAACCAAGTTATCAGAAATCAGTTAAAACCAGTATTGGGTACTTACTGTGCCCAACTCAAACTGAGTTGGCGGGTCCTTTTGTCATGGGCATGTTACCACCCTGTTGCTTTTTTATATTGTTATTTGCTTTTGTTGTTTTTCGCTGCTGTTTATTAAACTGTCAAACACCGCGCGGTCACCGGTCACCGGTGACTGCAACCTATTGTTTTCTTTAATGACGGTACTCAACAAGTTAATGTTATTTTATGTTTTCATTGTTTTTTAATTTTGTATTGAAATTTTATTTTCTGTTTGTAGACTTTGTGGGTCATCGTGCCTAATGAATAAATTGTTGTTTTTTCTTTCTTTTTACCAAACTCAAGTGTCACTTTGAGGAAATTAAAGCATTACCTTGAAAAGTAAACTAAAGAAAGGTTGGTTACTATATGCGATACACCAGTTGATCGCGACCCAAAGTTTGGGAAACCCTGCCTTAGAGTATATTGTTCTATGGCCAATACAAGTATGACAGGTATGGTAATATTTGCTATAGCCATAACACAAAGGTCCACTGCAGAAGCAGATGCCTTCCATAATCACTGGCCTATTCAACTATTGATACAAAACCATTGAATATTGGTGTAACCTATTGCTTTGAGTTTGTCTAACATTTGAATTGCTCTGAACTGAGGTCTAGTATTGGTTTAGAAGGCGTGTCCATGAAGACTTACCAATTTTTAAATAAAATATTTTTTTTTATAAGACATCAACATAACCTTTATTTTTTGCCTTTTATCCCCGAAGGGGTAGGCAGAGGTGTACATTATGCCACTGTACAATGTAACCCCACTTTTCACTATTTATGTTATGAGGCCCATGTAATAGGGAGTGAGCCTATTGCCATATACCGGGGACAATTCCAGACTCCGTGCTGCTACTGAGAATTTATAAAAAACAGCAATACTTTGCCCGACCCGGGAATCGGACCCGAGACTCCTTGCCCGGCAGTCGCACTTGCGACCACTCGGCCAACGAGGAAGCTTTTTTATAATCTACATTTAAGAAAACCGACTAACGCCTTCTTTTTTAAGTCGGTTAATTAATACACTAGAGCCTTCTTCTAAGTATACCTAATAAACACTTTTCTGAAAATTATATCAAAATTGGTTCAGCCAATCACGAGATAATCGCGTACAAACATACATACAGGTGAAATTGAGAACCTGCTTTTTTTGAAGTTGGTTAAAAATCGTATTTGTGGCCAATACAAAAACAATCTAATTGAAATTTTGCGTAAATCTTTATATTATATACAACATGTAACGTAGTTAACGCACACCCTCAAACACCCCAATTAGAATATTATGTTATAATCATAATACATACACTAAATTTTTAATTTAACATGTATATGCATCCTTACTGGTCTTGTCATAAGGTTTATTTTTCTTTATTTTGTATTGAATGATAGAATTTGTATGAATACAAATAAAACTGCGATTTTAAAAGTCTTATTGCTTTGACTCACGGTCCATTTCGATTTGTTTTAACAATATAGGGTTATGTATATACAGGGTATGACAATAATTTCCGTAGTTTTAATTATTTTTGGGATAAAAAGTTACCTATACTAAAAATTATATAAATCGATTCAGTTAACGATTATGAATAAACTATTTTCAGGATGTGTGTTATTTAAGTTACATGTTGTATATATAATTCTGCTGTACGAGTGTATGTCATTGCACTCCTCCTAATCGGCTTGGCTGATTTAAATGAATTTTTCTGTTTGCGTTTGAGTGGCACCCTGGATGGTTTAGATTCACAAATAAACCGACAGATGGCGCTGCAGTCATACCTATTAATGTATTGTTATTATAGTATTGTATGCAGGACAACGTCTGTCGGGTCCGTTAATATTAATATAATATTTGGAAGTAAGAATAGAACATAATCTAGCCTTTGATGAGAAATTCATGCAGATAAAGTTAGAGGAAAAAACTGATACGTAATTCATATTCTGAAAATAATATATTGTCATGCGTTTGTCAGACGTTATCTATTAATAAACGCAATCACGATTATTTTTCCCTGAGGATAAACTGATATGAAATATTAACTATAACTATTTTCGTCAATACATTTTTATGGTACAGTGAAAGTTTTAAAAATTCTCAGTAGTAGCGCGGTGTCTGGAATGATAACTGGGTTTGAAAATACATAATCTAATTAGTCCGTCAGTTAGGTAATGGAAAAATATTAGACACGTAATTTTTTATTTTATCGTATAAGAAAACAATACTTAGATAAAACGAATCAAAGTTTAGGAGTGGGAGGTAGTTAGGTCATCTTAGAGTATAAATCGTACTTAAAAGTGACTTCATGCGATATTTCAAATCAATATATCTTCGAAACTATTCGATTCCGTAAGAAAATAAAAATACGCGTCTAATGTTTATAAATATTCTACCAGACGAACATAAAAATAAAAATATAAATTTGTCATCTACCCTAAACGCCGTAATGTGAGCGTCTGCCTACGCCTTCGGGGCTGAAAGCCGCGATGATGATTAAAAAAGTCAAAATCATTTATTTTAATTAAACCGGGAAGGCACTTTTGAACGTCAAAAACAAAATATTTAAATATTAGACAAATAATAAGAATAAATGTCAGGCTGTAGGTCAGACTTCTAGTGAAGATATTTGCTCGTTCCAAGGTGTAGATTCTTATGGAGAAGAACGAGCAAAGAAACTCAATAGGTTGCTCTTTTCCAATCAGGTTCACAGTACAATTTTTGGTTACATTTATTCATAATGATTAAAAAACCCGGTCACACTTTGCCCGACCCGGAAATCGAAACCCAAGACCACTTGCCCGGCAGTCGCACATGCAATCACTCGTCCAACGAGGTAGTCATTGAGCAAGTTCATTGACATCATAATAGTTTTTAATAGTTAAACAAGTCGTAGCAAAATTTTTAAATATTGATAATATAGTCTTCTTTGAGAACGTGCCAGCTATGCGTTTGCATCACTATATCCTGCTATATAATTTTTATTGACGCTTTATAGTTTCATAAAACTAAATTAAAATAAGCATTATGGGACGTAACCACAGATAATTTATATTAACACATATAATAATTTGTATTCCTAGAACAGTTGGCAGAAGTGCAAAATGCATGTGATGCGTAATGCATTATTTTTATACGAAAAATAAACTCAACGAAACCAACATGACATCAACAGCCTATAAGCGGCCAGTGGTGACCTTAGGCCTCTTCTCTCATGGAGGTTTGAGCATTAATCACCACGCTTGCAGTCCACAAGTCCAGGGTTTCCTCACGATGTTTTCCTTTACCATTTATCAGTAGTGTCTAAATAAGCTTAGAAAGTACATATTACTCGGAAAAATTACATTGGTACTTGCCGATGGTAGGTTTCGATCCCCTACCCTCGTGCATGAGAAGCGGGCGTCTAAAAACCTTCGAGCCAACACACCTTCTATAGTCTTGTAAAAATAATAAGAAATTCATCAATTAAACCAAAATCTTTAGTCATAGGGTGAGAAAATAATAAACTTTAGTTAAACCAAATTTAGTTTTAAATATCAAATACTTGAATATGGAGCAATGACTGCGCGGTTGGTGCGATGGTTGCCGCGCAACGTGTTGCGGGTTCGATTCCCGCACGGAACCACTCTGTGTGATCCACAGATTGTTGTTCCGGGTCTATGTGTCATGTGTATGTGAACTTGTATGTTTGTAAATGTACCCACGATACAGGAGAAAATCCTAGAGTAGTCAAAGTTTATTTTAAAAAAAAATCAAAGCTACTGTTTCCAATTAATTCAACATGCTACTTGCATGATTTTTAAATTAAAGGCGACAAAATATTTCCTAATGCAACGATATTCTATATTTTCAATTTCAATTCTGTAATAACGCTTTTGAATTTTATAGTGAACTAGCTGTTTCTGCGGCTTTGTCTAAAAAAGTTATTTTATGAGTGAACTAGCTGATGCCTGCGACTTCGTCCACGTAGTATATGAATACTGGACGAAGGACATATCTTTTTATTTTGTTTCAGTTTCCCATACTTTTTTATTTTGGAAACCGCCAATAAAAATCCCTTTAAAATCGGTCCAGTTAGATTATTCTTCAGTACACTCATCAACAGCCTGTTTTCGTCCACTGCCTATCATAAGCCACAAGCCTCTCCAATGGCACGCCACTGATCTCGGTCTTCAGCTCTACGCATCCAACCGCTACCAGCCACTTCATGTATATCGTCACTCCACCTAGCTGGAGGGTGCCCTACACTACGTTTGCCTAGACGCGGTCTCCACTCCAGAACACTCACTCACTCAACAATACACTCAGATTCTAACATTAATAAACAAGATATTGTTATGAACTAGATTATACTAGCTGGAGTACTAGCTCCGCCTACGACGCCACCCACGTAAGGTGATATTAAGTTTCCTAATCTATGTTCTATAGCAGGTCAAGCTTATCTGTTTGCAATATGAGAATTTATTGGTTCAATTTTTTACTAGAGAAAATAAACATAACATAACATCCCGCCTTTCACCCCGAAGAGGTAGGCAGAGGTGCAAATTACGGCACCTAATGCCACTTGCAATGTAACACCCACTTTTCACTATTTATGTTACGAGTCCCATGTAATAGGGGGTGAGCCTATTGCCATATACCGGGCACAATTTTAGACTCCATGTTTAATGAGATTTTTTATAACAAACCCAGTAATACTTACTTTGCTCGACCCGGGAATCGAACCCGAGACCCAGTAGTCGCACTTGCTACCACTCAGCCACCGTGGCAGTCTTAGGAAGTAATATTATGAACAAGTTTTTACTTGCTGGAGTACTAGCTACAACACCACCCACGTAAGGAGATATTATGTTTACCTAACATGGCTAACATAATATGTATCGATGTTCTAATGTAGGTAAAGCTTTTCTGTTTGCAATATCCGATTAAAATATTAACCTCGGATTTTTCACCAGCGCAAATAAACCAAATAAATTCGACTGTTGAACAAGTGGTCATAATTTCAAAACACAGCTATGAATCAATTAACAAGCATAATAAATATTTATCTTTTTATAAATATTTATATAATTCTTCTGTGAGTGTTTATGTCACTGAACTTCTCTTAAACGATATGAACATGACATGAAATATTTTGTGTGTGTTCAAGGGGATCTGGGAATGGTTTAGATTCACAAGTCAGATGGCGCTGCAGTGGATGTTTAGGTTATTTATCCTAAACAGCTGAACTAATTTGAATGAATTTTTGTTATAGAGGTACATTCAAGTGGATATATAGGACAACGTCTGTTGGGTCCGCTAGTAAAATATATAACAAAGAAAAATGTGTATACTCGATACTGTAAAATATTGGTTGTAAAAGTTTGGAATTGCATTCAAACACACCAGAACTATCTAGAGGATAGTATGGGTCCTTTTAGTACGTAGTTGTCCCATATAATCTCACGAACTCAGTTGACAACAATCGTGAGCATATAAACAGCGAAATTCATAAATAAACTAAACAATTTTGATTAAATTAACCAAATCATTACATACCATGAAATAATTTTTTCTTTTTTATTTATTCTTTAAAAAACTTTGCCGAACACTAGGATTTTCTTCTGTGTCGTAGGTGAACTTACAAACATACAACTTCACATGCACATGACACCCAGACTTGGAACAATAATCTGTGGATCACATGTTCTATGCGGGACACGAACCCACGACACGTTGCGTGGCAGCCAGTTGCCCGGCCACCGCGCCAACTATGCAGTCGTAATCTTCTATACGTGTTTTCTAATCGCGCCAAACATAATTTTCTATAGGTACATATAATAGGTATATATGTATAATAAAATCATAGGAAAGTGAAAAGTGTACATTGAATCTTCAGTTCATTTACTAGGTCTTCACCTACAAATGATACCGAAGCTAAAAATATTGTTTGTAGAATACATTTTTGTCTGTTTGTCTATATGTACCCAGACGGGTTAAACCCGAAAAGTAATACATGGATTTACTTCAAATTTTGCATGTACCTATATAACTCACAGGTCGGGTCAGCATATAGGTACTTATTATCATCAACGGGGGAGGAGCTGTAAATCATTATTCCATACGGACGAAGTCGCAAGCACAGCTAGTTTACACACAAACTAACCAATTTTGATTAAATTAACCAAGTCATTACATACCATGAAATAATTCATACTAAAACTATTGGTCCACAACCATTTCTACTACATCAGCAGGATTTACTAAAATAGAATTTCATAGCAATAGTAGTTAGTCATGAAATAGTAATAATATAGTTATTCATATTTCCTGTAACTATATACTATTATAGTTGCTATTGACGTCTATTCAGAATGATAAGGAGTGATTCATTAAAAATTCTATATACCTCTAGTAAAGGTGCCCTATTAATGTTGTTCCGTTTATCAAATACTTTTTTGTTAGTTATAAATTCCTGGTAATTCTAATATACGATTTAATTACTCTAAACGACTGCACGGTCGATGTGGAGGCTAGGCAACTCTGAACAACCCTTTGTGTGAACCATAGATTTTTGTTCCGGGTCTCGGTGTCGTGTGTAGGTATATGAAATTTTATGTTTAAAAACGCACCTACGACACAGGAGGAAATCCTAGTCTGCATTCAACAAATTGATAAATAGCTTAACTCGTCGAGTACCGTCATTATAGACACAATTATAGAACAATAGGTTGCGGTCACCGGTGACCGCTTGGTGTTTGACAGTTTAATATGGATTTTGTATTATCATTATATCCTAGATACACAAATACATAATATGTCCAATCCTACAATGTACCTCTATAACAAGAGTAATATTATAACGAATTATGGATTAATTTGTTTGATGTTAAAACTAATGTTTAACAAAGCTCTTTATGTTACAATAAACAATCAAAATACTATTTAACGAGCTATTATTGTGGCTATTATAATACAAATGTATAATCTTATTAAACTATTAATGAAAATTTGATACAAATGTGTTTTCAGTATTAGTTGTGTAATGACGTCATTAATTTTGTAATAACTGCTTTGTTGTATTCTATATTTTACACTATCTATTCCCGCGTGGTTTCACCTGCTCTGCTCAGCTCCTATTGATCGTAGCGTGATACTTTTTAGCGTATAGCCTTTGTCGATAAAGCTCTATTTAATACTAGAAGAATTATCCAACTCAGATCTTTACTTCCAGAGATAATCGCATTCAAAGAAACAAACTATTCAGCTGTGTGTATTAACAAGCAACCTGCGCGGTTTTACCCGCTCTGTTCGGCTCTTGTGGTACTTTATAGCCTATAGTCTTTGTCGATAAATGCACTATCCAACAGAAAAATAATTATGTAAATCAGATCAGTAGTTCTGTAGATTAGCGCGTTCAAACAATCGAACTCTTCAGCTGTAGTATCAAAAAACGTATTAAATAATAATAATTAAACTGTCAAACACCGCGAGGATACCGGTGACCGCGTCCTATTGTTCTTTAATTCCTCTCGCGTCCGGGCCTAGTGCAGGCCATGATGCGGAGCGAGGGGGATTGGGATGCCGTCTCCTCCTTTTGCGAAGCAGTCATGCTAGCTAAGGAGGAGGCGGGACGCGTGAGGCAGCGAAGCGCTGCCTCCTCGCAACCCAGCCATCGCGAAGGACACACCGGGCGTCGGGGATCGCGGGACGATCTCCGGCCACCGTAAGCGCGGGCCTGCGGACGGCGAGCATGGGTGGCTCCCCGTCCGACCAGAAACAGACCCGAGCGTACGGCGCGTCGCGTTCCGCGCGCGCCTCAAAGAGCCATCAGACCACCACAGATGGGGCCCAATAGGGCCGATGCCGATTCGGAGTCGCGGAGAACTTAACGGGTAACCGGGGCTCCGGCTCGACGTGCAGGAGAAGGAACGGGGTGGTTTTTAGTCAGTAAGAGTCTGACACTCCCTCCCGCCTCACCCAGGCGGGGGCAGTCATTCGATGATTTTCCCCCCTTAAAAAAAAAAAAAAAATTGTTCTTTAATTGTGTCTGTAATATTGGTAATCAACGAGGTAATACAAAAAATATGAAGTATGATATCAAAATATAGTACTCACTTTTCCTCAGTTGTGTAAACTTCTTTTCTATCACTTATGATAACTGAACTGAACTAGATTCAAAATCGTAACTAAGTAATCGAAATACCTACATAACTTGACGCCGAAATACATAATTTTGAATTACAATTTTTAGTAACGTTGAACAAAATGATATGCTGTTTAAAATGTTTTATTTAAAACAGTTTAACCATTGTGGCTCGGAAGTTTCATTAAGATGCCAACTTCTCATGCATAAGGGTGCGTATTCGAATGCTACTAACAGCAAGATACCAATGTGACTTTTTCGAGTTATATGTACTCTCTAAGATTATCTAGACACCACAGACAAATGATATAGGAAAACACCGTAGGGAAACCTAGGTTAATAATTTATAATTATAAGTTCGATCGAGAAACCTGCATTGAGAACGTGTGGCGATTGATGCTCAAACCTTCTTTGTGTGAAAAGAGGCCATTGGTCAGTATAGGCTACTTATAGGCTGCTGATGTTGAAGTTGTTTAAAATTTTTGCAATTACTTAATAATAACCGAGCCAGGAAATTGGTTGGTAATACTAAATTGTAACTTCTAGAAACATGGCTTTTGCGTTGAATTTTATTACTTCTGCAATAAAGTAAGATATGCAATGTAATGTGTTAATTAAACTGGTTACTTATAAGGAAACTTTATAAGTAGTAACCGATAAGAAATAATTGAGTTCACAGGTAACTAGAGGTAGTTTTAAACATATAAACTAAGTATAAGGACAAAAACAGGTGGTAAATAAGTGGTGTCCCACTAAGTGTTTTTGATAACTAAATTCATTATAATAATATTATTATATGTATGTTTTTGTGATAAGAAGCTAAATGATTTAATACTAAAATAAGCACAGATATTTAAGGTTTGTCTATTTTACATTGTTCTTATCAGGTATTATTTCAATAATAATAGGAATATAATGGAGATATTTTTGACACTTAATTAAGAAATCATCGTGTTTCTGTTGTTTGAAAATTTAAAGGTTTGCAGATTTTATCGTTAGTCACATTTTTATGTGTTTAATGAGGATGACAACTATGTACATCTTATATCCCTTTATTGTATTCGTAGGTGTCATTAAAAGCCTTGTCATTGGTATCGTTGCCAATTTGCTATTGGTTGTTGATCTTGACCAAAGAGGTAGTCACAGTACCTATAATTCCAATTAGTTGTACACTTTAGCTCTTTATTGGAATTGAAAGTCGTTCAGGTTTTACAACCAGCCTATGACTTCACATTCCATTTGGCCTTGCTACAAGAACATAACAATAAATTATTTTACATAGCTAAATATTGCTACAATGATTATGAAGGAATTGTCAATTACTGCCTCGAAATAGACCATTATGTACCTCTATATTAGTGCTAATAATATCTAAGTATTACTTTGTCCAGTTAAGAATTCTTAGAACTTCAATAGTTGGAACTGGGATTGACGTGTGAATTGTATTCCGATTTGTCATCGACCCTTTTATGTATTGAATAAGAATGAGGAATACATTGGTCTATTATTATTATTCCTTTATTATTAGACGGTTTGTTATTATATTATTTGTTAATTTTAGTAAGATATTCATCAGGCATTAAGTACTTTGCCAATAACCACGTTTTCAAAGAACCAATTCACTTGTAACTTGGAGATAACATTGCGAAAATTTCATTCAAAATCTTGATAAAAAGTACAACGTCCCGGAAACTCTTCCTAAAACGGGATCGGTGAAAAACCACGGTTTTCTCGTATTTACCTTGAAATGCAAATATAATTTGTTCACTTTGTGTTTAACGACCCCGAATCAAGTAAAAGTGACTCATTCCGGAGACCGTATCTCCCGAAGGTATTAAATATGAATGAATCTTCTTTGGGTCAGGTCAACGACTCAGAACAGCTGTTGCCTCTTTCTGTTTTGGCACTCGCTAACATTTCGATTTCTACTTTAAACTTTAGGACTCAAGGTTGAAAGTTGTTTTAAAATTTTGTACAGGTGATAGCTCAAGTGAAATCAGTTTTCTTACTAGGATTTCTGTCAAGTTTAATGTTCCGGAAGATTGCGTGTGTGTGCAATATCTTTTTGAATGCATATTTAATTGCTGTGAACTTATTTTCTTGGTATTTGAGCTTAAGATTAGTGGCATAATGTAATTATCGTAGTACATTTACAATTCTAATCTTAGATAAGAATAATATAATAATCTAAACGAATCGATCCTGAAACGCTGACAATATGAAAGTGTTTTATAATTTTAGCCTTAAGCAGTTGATTAGTTGTTTTTTACCATCACGTGTTTTTAGGAGCGTTCTATTTACATCCTGTATAATGTATATAATATAATAATCTAAACCAAAAAGAGTATACCTACTGTGTTTTTATAATAACTATCGTAAGACATACTAGAGGTAAATTAACTAAACATTGCGGTTAACCTGCGATATAGTACTCAGTATATTACTCACATGAATATACTGAGTACTACCTACAAGAGGAAGAACCCCTCTGTGGTTCGAAACTAGTAGAGCTTTTCTCGGTATATTCACGTAAGTAACTCGCGATTTTTAGTTCATTTAGTATACCTACTAACGATTTTTTGTATTTTAATTCGAGTGATTACAATTACTAAATTTCATTCATATAAATAACTAGCCTTCGGCTTCCAAGTTTATTATGTGTATTTGCAAAATGAATACTAAAACCAATTTTAAGATTACGAAGACAAATTCATCTAATTCCACGATCATTAATACTAATGTAGGATTAATTGCGAAAGTAGCGACTGTCCGCCCATTCGTTTATACATATCGTTATCGGGAGAAATAATTATACTGACTGTGTGTTTATACTGTATAACGTTATTGATATATTTATAGTTTTGAATGTCAATAAATCTTCATTATGAAAACTGAAATTATCTTATTTGATTTGCACAGTATTTTTCTATAATGATTTCAATTTCAACAACTGATGCATTTTCTTCAGCTATGGAAAATATCCTTCGATCAAAATATAATACAGAAGACTGTCTAAGATTTTTAACATTTTATTTAGTTATCCTAAGCCTTATCACTTTTCTGCAAGGTTCAAAATCAATCATTGAATTTGAATAGGTAAATCGAAGTACCTTGACATGCAAACGTCCCATACAACAATAAATCCGAACACAATGTAGCCACACAACTCTGAAACGAAATTCTACGAACTATACTACTATAAAACGCATTCAGTGACTTCCTGAATACCGCACAGCGAATGAGATCAAAGGGTAGGTGAGGTATAAACCGAAACAAAGTTTGCGCGAACAAAGGGAACAAGTTTGTTCGTACACACGGCTGCACACTAAGATATACGAAACCAGTATAAACTGACTGTTTAATGTATGGCAAGACCATAAGAAGCGAGGTCAAGATAATCTGGTATAACATAGCTTGATGTGCCGACTTGTACATAGTAACTTGTAGTGTGTTGTAATTTTGTCAAAGACAATGTACGGATGTTTCGGCAGTCCCAACTTCAGTTATCTTTGGATCCTTTGCAAGGAGTCCGCGTTGGAGTGTTGTGAACAATTTATCAAGACTCCCTCTGTCTGTAATTCCCAGAAGGGGTGGTCGTAGACGGATTATAATGATACTCCCACTTTCAACAGTTTCCATGAAACAAGGGGAGACTATTGCAAAACTCTAGTAATATCAGTTAGTACGGAGTTTGGACTGTAAAGGGATCGCAAAAAATCACAATGCATTTAATTTATGTCTTACACCTTGAAATTATGACCTAAAATAGGTAATAACCTTTCCTCAATATCGAGATGTTATGGTTAACCTGTCAATTGTATTGGCAACCATTTTACCAATGTGGCTGTTCAACAGTTACATATTGAGATTTAGATTGTCAAAAATATTTTTTTGAAAGAGTAACGATGGAGTTTTTGCTTGTTCTTCTCCATTCGAAACTACACTTTGGAACGAGCGCCAAGCTTCAGTAACAATACGATTTGACGTTTCATAACATACCATCACGCCTTTTATCCCCGAAGATATAAGCAGAAAGCACTTAATGCCACATACATACATACATAACATCACGCCTATTATCCCCGAAGGGGTAGGCAGAGGTGCACACAGAAGTAACACCCACTTTTCACTATTTATGTTATGAGTCCCATGTAATAGGGGTGAGCCTATTGCCATATACCGGGCATAATTCCAGACTCCGTGCTACTACTGAGATTTTTTTTAAAACCCAGTAATCCTTTGCCCGACCCGGGAATCGAACCCGAGACCCCTTGCCCGGCAGTCGCACTTGCGACCACTCGGCCAACGAGGTAGTCTTAATGCCACTGTACAATATAATACCCACTTTCACTATTTATATTATGAGTCTCATGTAATAGGGGAGAGCCTATTGCCATATACCGGGCACAATTCCAGGCTCCGTGCAACTACTGAGATTTTTTGAAAAATCCCAGTAATACTTCGTCCGACCCGGGAATCGACCACTCGACCAACGAGGCAGTTGTTTGACGTTTCAAAAGTGCCTAATCAAGGATTAACTGAAATAAATGCTTACTTTGACTTTATTTAACTATTGTCATCGTATATACTATATGATCATTCTTGTCATGACTACTATGACCAGCCCATGACGGTTCATACTCTTAGACACTTCTGGACTCTGAGTCATTTCAAAATAAGAAGGTGTATTGTATTAAACATTCCTTTACACCTATTTCTACCCGTCCAATACACAAAGGAATACAAACTCAGTACTGCTATATAGAGGTATATTGTGTTGTTCTCTTAACAAACTTTAGTTTGCAAAATTAAATCTGCGGGCGAAGCAAATACCGTGGAACTCCAGCGCAGTGGAAGTGATAATACATTAATGGCAGTTGCTATTAGCTTCCGCTTGTGACTGTGATAATATTATTACGGTATCCCCTTTTACCTGTAAATATTTGATATTCAGCTGTTTTTAGGATACTTGTTGACTTAGGATTTTTGGTCTTATAAAATTTCATTAATTTTTAATATGTTTTTATTTCATTACAAAGATATTGAATTTTGAAAAGTTCCCACCAAATTTTTCCACACAATCCTTGTCAGTGCTTGATATAGTGTTACCACGACCTCACAGAAAACCGACGTGAAGCAACGCTTGCGTTGTGTTTCGTCGTGTGAGTGAGGTTACTGGAGGCCCAATTACCCTACCCTTCCCAATCTCCCCAATTCCTGAATCCCAACGATCCTCAAACTCCTAATCCCCAAAAGGCCGGTAACGCACTTGTAACGCCTCTGATGTTTTAGGTGTCCATGGACGACGCCGATTGCTTACCATCAGGTGATCCGTCGGCTCCTTTAACGGCTTATGCCAAAAATGAAGTTCTTGTACAGTTATTTTGTTTATACCTCTGTCAATCCCTTGAGTTAAGCATACACCAAAACTAACACAAACAAAATATTACGTTACACATAATTTCACATAACGTAAGAATACTGCTGAAAATTAAAAAATAACACAAAAATATTTCAGTGAGTCAAACATAATGTCACACACACACACAGTCGCATAGCTGACTATGTAAAATGACATCATAGCGTGTTTTGTAATGAAAATAGCTATGATCAGTGAACCATAACATTGGTGATGTTAACAGTTACTTAATTATATTTTTGTTCTCACATACTTTGTATGGTATAGTTAGTATAGTTGTTGGTATAGTTCGTTAGTCATTAAGGTGTTTATGTGACAAATATTTTAAAAGTGATAAGTTATTAAGTACTAGCTGTTCCCCACGACTTCATTTGAGTATAATAATGACTTCTGGCAAATTTTGGATTTTAATTAGTCTTTTCCAAGGTTATTTCCAATGATGGGTAACAAATCTCATCAGAATTGATTCCATTCGCGAGAAGTTTCAGTAATTAAAACTTCATTTGAATTACAATCAAATAGGTAAAAGCGTTTGAAAACTCTCAGGCATCATTAACAGTTTAATAGTTTAAAATTTAAAGAGACTTTTAACACAATTCCTGTCCAATGGGATTTCTGGGACAGTTTTTTCCAGTACCTGTACCAGTATCTCAATCTCTGGTTGAACCGAATTTCAATCAAAAAGGTTCAGTGGCTAATAATAATAATATTAGTATTTAGCCTCTTTGCAAACCTTAATGTTACCTATATTAAAGTCGGTAACGCACTTGTAACGCCTGTTCCTGGTGTCCATGGGCGACGCCGATTGCTTATCATCAGGTGCTCCGTCTGCTCGTATATCGACTTATGCCATAAAAAAATTATCATGATAGCAAAAACAAAAATTGACAATCATCTATTGACATGAAATTCACTTGTCAAAAATATGTCACATAATATAGAAATTTTTGTTTCTTTCTAATCCACCACTTTCCTAAAATAGGGGGTGGCAGTTAGTATGTGGCATTTCGTAATGTTCA
This sequence comes from Spodoptera picta, assembly GCA_038387885.1. Classification (NCBI taxonomy): domain Eukaryota; kingdom Metazoa; phylum Arthropoda; class Insecta; order Lepidoptera; family Noctuidae; genus Spodoptera; species Spodoptera picta. The sequence goes on along the minus strand of JAZHFQ010000036.1, from coordinate 3,029,000 downwards.
AGCAACTTAAAATTGGTATCATATTAATTGTGACCAAGAAATCATTGGGAACGAATTCGTTTATATTTTTGTAAACCTGCCCTCAATACATTAGAAAAGCGCGAGCGAGGCCGTGAGCAGAAGCTAGTCAAAGAATAAAATGTATTCAGTTAGTTGAATTCCATGTTTTAATATGAAATTCCTGATTTTTATGTGGACTACTATTTTTAGTCCTTGAAAACAGTTTTCTATTGGCAGTCAAGGCTTAAGCTTTTTGGTAGATATTTTACACATGGTCCCCTTAATTCTCTCTTATTAAATATAGCCTATGTTTATTATCGATAATGTAGGATTCCAACGGTAAAAGAAATTTTCAAATCAGTCCGATAGTTTCGTAGCCTATTCATTTCAAACAAAAAAAAAAACCAATCTTTCCTCTTTATACTAGTATTCAATGTAGATAATGTTCGTTTGATTCAGAGATAATGACCATGGTCGTGGATCGGTCGAAAAACATAGGAACCACATCATAGGAGCTTTAGTGTCGTCACAAACACACATAGTAGTTTACAATTTACATAATTAATGGAATAAAATAATATAAATCCAATTTAGCAAAAAATATAAATCCAATTTTGCATCTGACATCCGTCCGTACATCCGATGTGAAAAGTAAATAATAAACATATTATGGCCATAAATATAGAAATAGCAGGAGACGATTGGCAAACTGTGGCCAATGACAGAGAGAATTGGACACAACTGGAGGAGGCCCTCACCCGAAGAGGGGCCCAAAAAAAAACTAGTGTAATATTTAACAAAAAAAGAAAAATTATGTTAATTCTTATGTAACTATTTAAGGGAACTGGTTCTACCTACTGGGAAATAACTGCCTCGTTGGCCGAGTGGTCGCAAGACCGCCGGGCAAGGGGTCTCGGGTTCGATTCCCGGGTCGGGCAAAGTATTACTGGGTCTTTAAAATATTCTCAGTAGTAGCACGGAGTCTGGAATTGTGCCCGGTATATGGCAATAGGCTCACCCCCTATTACATGGGACTCATAAAATAAATTGTGAAAAGTGGGTGTTACATTGTACAGTGGCATAATGTGCACCTCTGCCTACCCCTTCGGGGATAAAAGGTGTGATGTTATGTTATGTTATGTTATGTGGGATATAAAGGTTTTTTTTTTCATTCAATAAAATTAGTATACCAGGAAAAACACTTGATTTTTAATATTCAAACGTTCTAGAAATCAATTCAGACATTAATCAAGTGCTGACAGTTCTCATAAACATTATGACATGTTCCGTCCTGACATATCTTCAGCAGTAATCTAATAATACGTCATCGATATTACTATCGCGACCTAAATTATTATTTTGATTTGTTTATTTATAACAATGATTGCATCTGGGCTATAATGAAGTGGATGACTCATTTATTGGTTCATTTGAATTCGATCATCGTATTAGAGAGTATAAGTAGGTTTTGATGAAGAATAACTGTTAAATTATATGGACTTTGTATGATTATTTAGATAATAATAACAAACAGTGAAGGAAAACATCGTGAGGGAATCTGGGCTTTAAATTTCTAATTATACCTAAATCTGGTAACGCCAACCCGTATTGAGCAAGCGTGGTGTTTAATGCTCAAACCTTCTCCGTGTGAGAAGAGGCTTTTGTTCAGCAGTGGTAGCTTATAGGCTGTCGATGATGGTGATGATAATGAACTGTAATAGTTGTTATTACTCTAGAGTTGAAGTACCAGAGTAATAACAATGCATCTGCAGCACTGGTAAGTGCTGGTTGTCAAATGTATTTGCATGGCGTTGTCGTCACGCAGCAAAACAATTTGCTATAACGAGTACTTATATCGAAAACAAATCAAAAGATGACGTCACAAAATCCTATATCACACATGTAAAGTTTACATGTGAATTAACATGGATAGAAATTCCCAAAGGATAACTGTTGGGCAGAAAGCCCGCCAGCCACGATCACCTCGCCTGGTCGGAGGATCCTCCTTTTTCGATCTTAGGGAACTATAATCTCTGTTCCCTAAGAAGTAAAAACAAAGAAATAAAGATGTTTTTTTTAATTTAGAAAAAGAATTCATGAAAATACGCACATGAAACAATAGACGTTTTGTAGGCACTATTCTTATCGCACGTGCCCCCGGCGAGAAATACATGATGGCGTGATGATTACTATGATTTCGTATGCGCTTTCGAAGTTTGCTTTTTGCAATGATTCACCATTTATTATTTGTTTTTAACATTTAATTTTTTTGTAAAAATATTGTATTTTCAAGACAGAACCATTTTAATTTGGAACGAAAACGAAATAGATTTCACGGTGTATTATGAGATTGTTATAATTTCATCTATCGTCCGTTACTTGTCTGCCATCTTACAACACATTAATTTTTCTTTTTAAGCCTTTAACTGCCAACAAAAAATGTTAAAGGCTAAGCCTCCGCTAGCGTCGGATATCATTGTCCGACACGGCATCCAATTTGTTAATTTTACTAGATTTATGTAAAAATTTACTACCTCGAAACTCACTAGAGTATTCAGTACTAAATCAATACGATTGTATTGATTTAGTACTGAATACTCTAGTACCTATCTGATTAGATAGGTACCCAAAACAATCAGAATTAAGTATTATGAGAAAGAAATGTACTTAATCTCTCTAAATCCACAAAAAATTTTTTTAAATAGAAATTTAAAAATCGAAGACTTAAGAAAATAAAGCTTCAAACACACATATCATAATTTATTTAATACGAACAACTGAACAGGAGTAAAAGAATATCACAAGTACATAACGCTGGCGACTTCAGCCATGTTCCACCAAAATATTCCCCAGTTATACCTCCCCGCGATGTTTCAACATAAAGTTTTATTGCTTATGCTAATTTCCAGGTGTGTTGGGTGAACCAGTAAAACACTTCGTATATATTCGTTAAGTGCTAACATGAAGGTGAATTTATATAGATTTCTGGAATTCCAACGTAAGACATAATTTAGTGCTTACAAAGTCTTTGGGACTAAGTCAGGGGTTACAATGTTGGTAAATGTGTTTGTTACCTCTATTCCATAATACCTCTATAAGTAATTTACTTTATTTTATTTTGGTAAGAAATAAAGGTGTACTTGAATGGAACAAATATTTTTTGCCACATCCTCCTGCCACATTCCTGACGATGTATATGTGAATGTGTTTGTTATTCTTTTACATCAATACGGCTAAAGAGTCGAAATGAAATTTGGAATAAGGCTAGATGATGGTCTGGAATTTTATATAGGCCACAGAACGCGGCGGGCGATGCCGCTGGCAGAAGCCAGTGAGGTATATTCTACAATGTTTCCGAAAATCTCAATAAAATGTTCAATCGTGGAAATATCCAGTTCATTAGGATAAATTGTCTATTTGTCAAAAATTATCGCTTGAGTTAAGACTAAAAAACGTTATAACTCAAAATTGAATCCATTATTGAGGCCGCCTGTGACGTGTAGGAGAAAAATCGACTAAATAACATTCGTGTTCATAACAGTGTATCATAAAATGTACCTCTGTTTTATTATAATATATATTTTTTTCTGTGTATTGTCTGTGTTGTGTACATGATCAAATAAATAAATAAATAAAAATAAATAAAATGCTTCGGAAAACGTTAAGTACAAACGTGAAAAGTCGAATTAAAATTTATTATAAAAAATGTGTCGATATTCTTTGGCACAATTTTTATTTATTTTTTAATTTATTTTCCAATGAATAAATGAATGTTTTTCTTTATACGATATTGATATCTATACGTTTATAATAAAATACTTTCTCATATGAAACTATTTCATTAATAAAACGATTTATACCATGATGTTGTTGAAAAAATTATGTCTGATGAGCTGACTGATGACAAACGATCAGCACTGCTCATGGACACCGACAAAAGAGTTACAAGTAGTGCTTTGTCAGTGTTCTAAAGAGAAGTGTAGGAAACTATTATGTTAAAAACCTCCTGTGAAGCGCGATAAGAAAAATGGTCGTTACGTAGTGAATTCGCGTTCGCGCCAAAATTTCAAAATTCGAAGCCCCGTTCACGTCTCGCTCGGGCGGGCTGACACAACAGACGCCGCCAAAACGTTGAGTGATGCGTGTTTGAAAACACTCCACGTTCCCGCCAATTATCTCAGTTCTTGAATTCGTTGTGAAATCATCCAGCATTAATCTGTCACAGGAAGTTATCTCTGTTCTTGAAGGTTTGAAGGTCGTAAGCATCTAATCGGTATAAAAGTATCCTTACACCTAAGTCAACCCTCACGCTGCCCGTATACCAAATTTTATCAAAATCCGTTCAGTAGTTTCAGCGGTATTTATCAAGAAAATAACACAGTGGTAGGTAAAGATATATACATTAATTTTATACTCACATCTGCCAAAACGTAACTTCTCCTCCAGAACATAACATCTCTCTCTATCTTTTAACATAGGTAATCAATTTAGTAAAATTAAGTATGGTGATTGGCATTACAGCTTTGTGTAGACAGATATACAATACATAAATAGATTCCTTTGTTGTGATCGCCTTAACTAATAATAGTTCACGCTAATTAATTTAATTAAGCTTCAGCCTACTGGTATAATAGTATTAGTTCGTAGTATGAACTGATTGTTACAAAGTTTTCGAACTAATAATTAGGAGTTTGATGAATTCGTTACAATGTGAATGATTTGATAAGGTAGGATTATTTAACAACATCAACAGCCTGTTCTAATCCACTACTGGACGTCTCCAATGGCACGCTACTGATCTCGATCTTCAGCTCTACGCATCCAACCACAGCCAGCCAATATGTGGATATTGTTACTCCACCTAGGTGAAGGGCGCCCTACACTACGTTTGTCTAGACGCGGTCTCCACTCCAGAACACGTAATCTGGCAAATGAGTGGACGATTGAGGAAGACATCTACCCAAACGTTCATCTTTCGCTCGCAGGCATTTCAGCTCGCTAATCCTTTGGGCTATATCGGTAACTTTAGTTCTCTGTCAGATCACCTCGTTACAGACCCTATCCTTCAGAGATACTCCGAGCATAGCCCTCTCCATAGCTTGCCGCGCTACCTTAAATTGTTTTGACCAGTCACACTGTTAGTATCTACGTCTTGGCTCCGTATATCATTACTGGCAAGACGCACTTGATAAAGACTTTTGTCTTCAGGTTTAGCAGTAGAGTTGACGTAAAGACCCGATAGAGTTTCCTATATGCCGCCCTACGAGCTCTCTCTCGAAGCTATATCTACCCAACTGTAGGGTTTGTCCTAAGTAGACATATTCCTGAATAGCTTCGACAGGAGATCCATTGAGGATGATAAAGAATATACGTTCATACAACATAAGCTTGCCATAACGGCCAATCACATAGATAACAGTGCAGAAGTGTGATATACTTCTGATATTTTTCAAAGGAGTATGCTGACAGGCTGACTATAAGCTATATCTCAGCTACTCCTCGACGGACGGTTTTAGTGAGATTGAGAGCAATACGGGATCTCCTGATAGATGGAGTGATTAGTAACGGCTATAGACACCTGCCACTTCAGAACTTACGTTATGTTACTGCCGTCAAGTTTTTCTAAGGTGTTGTCATAAGACATAGATGTATCGTAAATTAGATGGGTATAAATTACAAAGTCTGTACATTTTTTTTTTTTTGAAAAAACGTTGCCCCACACTAGGATTTTCTCCTGTGTCGTGGGTGCGTTTACAAACATACAAGTTCACATACACAATGACACCCAGACCCGAAACAACAATTTGTGGATCACACAAAGTGTTGTTCCGTGCGGGAATCGAACCCGCGACACGTTGCACGGCAGCCAGTTGCCCAGCCACCGCACCAACCGTGCAGTCAAATATTATGTTATTACTAAACTTGTTTCATGATTAAAATAATTTAACCAAGTCATCATTTATTACGAATGCATGCCCATACACTAGTCATTTTATGACACATACATAATGTAAATACGACACATTATGTTATGTCATACAACAAACTGATAGTATAATAAAATCTTTGGCGGGTATGCGACCTTAGAACGATTATATTATGGTCAATAAATTCATCAACCTCGTAGCGAACTCGTATATAATACCTCTATTGCTTCTTATGGTTTTAAGATTGACAAAAATGTGTTCTTAAGTATGTCATGTTCATATACCATTCCCGCCTGGGTGAGGCGGGAGGGAGTGTCAGACTCTTACTGACTAAAAACCACCCCGTTCCTTCTCCTGCATGTCGAGCCGGAGTCCCGGTAACCCGTTAGATTCTCCGCGACTCCGAATCGGCATCAGCCCTGTCGAGCCCCATCCGTGGTGGTCTGATGGCTCTTGAGGCGCGCGCGGAACGCGACGCTGTTCTGTTCTGTTGTGAGTTCTGAGTTCTGAGTATAATAAATTGATTTAGATAGGTCGTAGTTCAGACAACTTTGAAATTAATTCCGTTAGACTACAAAAAGTCAATACGTTGTCCTTGTAAGCTAACAATAAAGCTTTACCAACCTCGTATATTCATTTAGATACGTACTTATAGATATACAAAATGGACAACTACATGGTCACACTATGGTCCATAAATTAATCAACATGTACCAAATGTCACTGGCCATATTTACCGCCGCTTATCAATGATGTTGCCATTGACCTTCCTCGTCTTTATGTCCTGAACAATAAGATTCAATTTATCTAGTATCACTTTGGTTGAGAAGTCTTAGATCCCAATACCTCTAATGGTTTCTAAATGGTTCTAGATTAGTATTCCAGTCGGTACTTTGATAGTTTTTCTTTGTAATTGCGGTTCGTTTCGGTATTAAAGTGCAGTTCAGAATGTTATTGATAGTTGTAAAAGTGTAATTGAATGGATTACGAGTGATGTGGAGTCAGAATATCGGGAGTTTAGATAAGTCTGTACTGTTTTTGGTGGGTTAATAGCTATGTGGTATTTCTTAAAGGTAAAGAATAATAGGATCAGATGGAGGAGCCTTAATTATCACAATCATTAACATTTTTGACAGTGTTCTTAACTTACTTAACTAATTTTAGAGTTTTTTTAATGGGTTGGGTCTGAAGATGAATTATTATCAGAAGTAAATAAGAAATAATTAATAATTGAAATGTTTATAGCAACAACACCATTACATATTCCATATTTAATAGACCTTGGAATTACTGCTAATTAAAGGGTCAATCAAAGCACAGTAAATTAAAAAACAAAACAATATAATTAGGCACTTAACCAGTAGAAAGTAAATGAAGCGTAGGCAAGTCAATTAGTACAAACGAGTCATCGGGAATGGCGGAGTATATCATTCATAACAAGCTCTATTAACATATTAGCAACTCCATATTTGTACAATCATAGTACATGATGAAGTTGATGACATGTGGCCACCAAACGGCGCCAATTTTTGTATTAAACAGATCTAAATTATGTGGGAATTGTCAATTTTTGGCTCATGACATATTTCAAATCCAATCTTGGAATCTATTTATAAGTTTGAGCTTATGTTTATAGTAAGGTTCATTATTTTTAATTGGGCATTCATAAATTTACTTTAAATGGAAGTTTAAAAAATTAGATACTATAATGTGAATTATATGGTTGTGCATGAATGAGGTATCGATACCAACGAAACGGTATAGTTTGGTTTCATATTTTCGAGATTTTAGTAGTCTTGCTCGATATAGGTACATCAAATAATATCCGTTCATTTGCGCAACTTCATCGTCATCAGTTTATTGGTCATGAAGTCCAAACAAAGTAATATATTCCTCTGATTTAGTACGTTCTAACTTCCAAGTATGCCACCCATAGTTATATAATTGGTGATTAATATAAAATATATGTCTTTCATAGTGGGAGGTAGGATTCCATCCTCGAATTAACCATATGTAATTTTATCAAATACCATGGCTAAACTTCAAAAAAAACGACAAACGCCAAGCGCCCGATTATTTGAATTCGTACGTGACGTGGCTTCGAGAAAAGGTCGTTAATTTAAAAAAAGTGCAATAATATTCAAACGCAGTATAAATTGACCATAAACATGCGAAATCCGTAACGGTGATGTAACCTTGGCGTGTGTGGCATCCCTATTAATAGTAAGGTTTTAAAAATAATTTGTTGCTTTTTTAAATTACGTGTATGGCGCCTGCTCGTTAAGCTATCCCAATTTGTTAAACTTTAATCGATGTTTTGTTACATACACAATAGCTACTTTTTCTTAATCATTTCTTGATAAGTATTTTTTGATACAAAAATTTTATTAACACGTTAAACGCCATGGCAGTCCCCGGTGACCGACATTAGCGGAGGATTTGCCTTCAACAGTTTTTTATTGGCAGCCAATGCCTTAATTATTGTTAACGTATTTTTCCATTTATTTACCTTTGAAATGAGAGAATTTTGTTCTAATAGGAATATTTTTAAAAGTTATTAGGTTCGATAAATTGAAAACAAAAACGCTAGTGGCTCGGTTTCTTTACTCCCAAGTGTACGTATCTAAGATAATATGTCTTATTAGTAGAGTAGAATACTTTTGTTACTATCCCTTCTCCTTTCGCGGGTGTCGCAAGACCAGAACTAAATAGTTGATAGAGACCAAGGCAACGCCCTCTGATAAACCTAAACCATTTTTAAACGTCGAGACACGGCGGTTTCCTGTCTACCTCTATTTGCTAAATTTTAACCTATTTACTATTTATAATTGTAATAAAAGACCCTTTGTAATTATTATTATAGACCAGAGACAATAACAGACCTAGCCTAGCTTTATTGTTTTTTCTTTTTAATAAACGTTGCCCCATACTAGATTTTTCTCCTGTGTCGTGTGTGGGTACAAACGTACAAGTTCACATACATATGACAGCGAGACCCGGAACAACAATCTGTGGATCACATAAAGAGTTGTTCCAAGCGGGAATCAAACCGGTGACACGTTGCGCGGCAGCCTGTTGCCCATCTATCGTGCCAACCATACAGACAATTTGGTGATATAGAAATATAAATTGAAACATTGCTATCATCCCTGCGTCACTGCATGTGTGCCCACTGAAAATCAGTTATGGGTGACTTATATGCCTGGCTTACACTGAGTGTGAGACCCTTTAGCATAGGCATGTTGTCAGCGTCTCTCTTCTAATTCTTCTGTTTTAATATCTCAATTTTTATTACTGCCACTATCACTCCTTTATTGTCTTTTTTATATTTTATTTATGCTGCGTCGTGGCTGGAGCTGGATAAATGTTTTTTTTTCTTTCGTTCTTTACCATATAATGAGATGATGGTCAAACCAAGTATAAAAAAGGTATTTCAATCCATCTTTTGATTTGCTCAGATAACTAAATAAGGTAATGGGTATTTCATAAGCCATACTTGTCAAGAAAAGGTAATAAAACCATAATTTTATGGTTATGCGGGAAGCAATCGGCTAACACCTCACGTCTCTTGAGAAATCGAAACTGAAATACTTTTTTTACACTGAGCTTTGGTCTTACTGTGACATAAAAAAGATAGTTAGATTTTAGAAAGCAATGCCTTCACGTACTTCAATATAGAATATTTTTGATATTCGAAAAATTTCTACACGAAAAAAAATAAAACTTTACTATACTTGCTTTCGGTTACATTTTAATTAAATATAACATAACATAACATTACGCTTTTATCCCCGAAGGGGTAGGCAGAGGTGCACATTATACCACTGTACAATGTAACACCCACTTTTCATTATTCATGTTATGAGTCCCATGTAATCGGGGGTGAGCCTATTACCAATACCCTTGTAAAAATCGTAAACTGTCAATGTCAATATGAAAAATCTACAAATACAATAAAATAGGTAGCACGTTCCATTTTCAAAAAGCTACTCAGCCATCCAGCTAGGTGTCAGTTACAATAATTCCAGATTGACGTTTGGATATGATTATTTTCCTATATCTAGGCATTGAAAAGTGTTAGAGGATACTAAAGAGAAAATATTTTTCTGTAACAGTTGGCTGCTTAACGGCCTTTTCATTGTAAACAGTCGTTACTGTAAATGTCACACGAATGGATAGTGAAACAAGTGAATTTATTTCTGCAAATAGGCTACAACTACAAGGCAGCACTTTTACACGTCAATCAAAATGGTCAAATAATATATTATGCAGTAATATGGCTATTATATATGGCTGTACTAAAATAATTGAATAATGCAATATTGCTAGTAATTTTGACTGACTCGAAATTTTGAATGACTGCCTCGTTGGCCGAGTGGTCGCAAGTGCGACTGCTGGGCAAGGGGTCTCGGGTTCGATTCCCGGGTCGGGCAAAGTATTACTGGGATTTTTCAAAAATCTCAGTGGTAGCACGGAGTCTGGAATTGTGCCCGGTATATGGCAATAGGCTCACCCCCTATTACATGGGACTCATGACATAAATAGTGAAAAGTGGGTGTTACATTGTACAGTGGCATTAAGTGCCGTAATGTGCACCTCTGCCTACCCCTTCGGGGATAAAAAGGCGTGATGTTATGTTATGTATGCTAGTAATTTTTGCAGCACTGTATTGTAGATATATATTGCAAAAAAAATAATGCGCCTTCAGAAGCATCTAACAAAATGTTTTTGCTACTCCGTCTTTATGGTTTTGAGAAGTATCTAGTACAACCTCAGTTTCTTCCTGAATTGGGTTCTTCAGAAAATTGTTCTTTTTATTTCTAAACATTCATCAGCTCATCAGGTTCCCAAATTTAGTTCTTACTGATGGAAGACTCACTTCTAATTTGTAAATCATAATTAATTATTCTGTTTTTGGCTTCACGTAACTGTTTGACGAGGAACTCGACTAGTTTCAAGCCATGCTAGAGGCTCATATTCATGAGCAGCATTCCGCAACCCGCAACGCGGCGACTGTCGCGCTGCTACTGGCTGCTCGGCTCTGCAGTGCTGCGAGCCCAACGCGAGGCCAGGCCAACGCTCTGCCGTGATTCTCGTGCACTTTCCTCTATCCGTGGTATCGGCGACAGCGGCGGCGCGCGCGACACTGCTGGTGCTAGGCTCACTCGTTGCCTAGATGTTGGGTTCGAATCCCGGGTCTACGCAAAAACAGTGTTCCACACCATGCTCACTGTGTCACCCTCTTTGTAGAACTTTTCATTCCTATGACTTTAATTTCTCACACATATCCAAATGTACTTAAATACGTGTACTTACGTCTCAAAATGACTTCTCACGTGTATTTCATAAACGAAAAAGTTTTCACTCGCAAAATTACACGTTATTTCTATGAAGACGAAAATCAAAATTCTATAAGGTGGATTTGAAAGCACTGGTAACCAATTTTGACCGTTTAACCCAAGTGCTTAGAGTACAATTTCGCTTGCTAGTTTAATATAGGTTTCTACTAAAGCGAGCAACGTAGGAAGCCAGCTTAACATGTACTAGCAGAGTACAGCTGTTACGAATACTAATTAGTATTACTAACTAATAACTGTTCGTTAATAGCTATCGTTCATGTAATTTTGTCCGAACTAATTTCAGAATTTGTTACGGTAACATACAATATTTGTTGTAAATAAGTTTCAATTTAGATTTAATTGAAATTCAACACAGTTATGTAGGTTAATAGTCATGTGTTTCTATATGTAGACATATTATATAGGTGAAAACTTTTGAAATTAAGCATGTAACTAATTTTCAGTGTCGTCGTGGCTCGAAGGATAAGACGCCCGTTTCTTATGCATGAGGGTGCGAGTTCGAAACCTACCAACGGAAATTACCAATGTGTCTTTTTCCAAGTTATATTTATTTTATAAGATTATTCAGATACTACTGACAAACGGTAAAGAAAAACATCGTAAGGAAACCTGGGCTTATAATTTCTAATTATAAGTTTGAAACCGCCAACCCGCATTGAGCAAGCGTGGTGATTAACGCTCAAACTTTCTTCGTGTGAGAAGAGGCTTTGCTCAGCAGTGGATATTTGTAGGCTGTTGATGATGATGATGATCAGTGGATTATATTTTTGTATCTTTTATCTAATGATACGCTGACCACAAGGCCCTCAGTTTTGACACAAATTCTCAGTAATAATACTGATATTTCGGAATATCGAAGTGTACAGAAAAGAAGAAAAAAAAAAGAAAGATAAACCGTTTAATACGTCACAATAAACACATATATAGATAAGAATATAGGTAAAATTAAAAACCCATAGTGCGTTACAGCGTAAAAGTCCGGAGCTCAGATTAATATTGTGGCCCGGGCTTGATGGCTCGAGTCCACGGCGCTAATTTTCAGAACTAGCCCATATGACAGTACATACGTTGTTGATACCACTTTCTAGTGAACTACCAAATCACTACGAAGTAGAGGTATAAAACCGAGTCGCTATCCGCCGTCTGCCTGTCTCTATGTATGCGATGTATCTTTAAAACTACCTACGCAACGGATTTTGATGCGGTTTTTTTTAATAGATATAGTGATTCTTAAGGAAGGTTTATATGTATAATACATGCATTCGAAGCCGGGGCGGGTCGCTAGTATGTAATAAAATTAATAGCCATCAAAAAGAGCAAGCACTTCTCAGGACTTCTTTCGCCCCTATTGAAGAAGACAAGATTTAAATGCGAGATTGCCTGGATGGTTTGACAAAACACCAGTATATAAACTATCCTGTTTGATAGTTTATATAGTCCTTAAAAATATCTGAATTCCCACACAAAATTCCTTATAACCTCAATCCCGCTCCACAATGTCCGACACGGTATCACAAGGCAGTATCGTCAAAAGTTAGTTGCTAGAGGTGCATAACTTGCTCTTATTAATAAGGCCTCTGTAGTTCAAAACTACAGGCCGTAGAGGAAACTGCTTGTCTAATTAATTGTCCACGTGTTCAGTTTGTGAATAATATAGCAACACGACCGTTTTCCTTGAGGATTTGGCTGAAATGTTTCCGTGAAACCAGTTTTCATTAGTTATGTTTTGCGTCTTATGTGGGTTTAAGTATACATGATATGTATAGTCTGAATTAGATCTCAGTAATTAAAAAATATTAGACACGTATTTTTTTTGTCGTATAATAAAACAATATTCAGATAAAACGAATCAAAGTTTAGGAGTGGGGTCTAAAACGTCATTTCTACGTATAAAATGTAGGTAACATACATAAGTGACGTCACGCGACATTTCAAATCAATATATCGTCGAAAGTATTAGTTTCTGTAAGAAAATAAATGTGTCTAATGATTTAAAATAATCTACCAGACGGATATTTAAATAAAAATTAGACACCTACCCTATTCTAAATTTAGTGTGTGGTATTGAAAAAATGGAGCCGACAAACTTGTAAGACTTTACCAAAACTAAAGAATTAATAAGTTGAGACTATTCATGTTACGAATAGTGGTCACAAAAATAAATTCAAATTGTAAATTAGTAATGTATCTGAAAAGAAAACTACAATATAATTTATATTTAAGATTAATTGTGTCACATCTCACCCTTAAAGCATTCGCCTTTACAACACTGAATTACCCTATACTCAGCACCACTTAAATTCCTAACACAAAACAAAATGCCGAACTTGAGCACCCAACAATTCTCAAAACCGCACAAGAAGGTCCTTCTTGAACAAAACATACAAAATAAATTCCACTCGGTTTGTCCTTTACGGAGTTCCGAACTTTACAAGTTGAAGAAACTGACCGCATGCACGTGCATCCAGGAACTCTCAAGAGAAACTCTCATTTGGAACAAAGGGGGGGATTAACTTGGACTAACTTGGGTATATCGTGTAATTAGAGGATTAGAATCACCGTGGAGCGTCGATGCGGTTGTACTGTTAGCACGGATGTAATTCCTTACCAGTCTCTGGAGTTTAGGTGATGTGGATTTTATATATGCTAGCTACGAGCGGCTTTTAGTTTGGACTAAATGTTTGACAAATCTAAAATAAATATTGTTTTTATTATCCTGTTAATAGGTTTGGTAATGGATTACGAAGAAGAGAAAATGGCAAATAATTGTGTCCTACTTTTCGAACTAAACTTTAAAAGAGATGAATTCGTAGTAGCCGTTATTAGTCTTTATGAACACTTTTTATGGCAATTGTCAAACAAAAATACATTCTGAAATGACTAAATTAACTTCAACTAGTCCCATTAAATGTACCAGTGACCTATTTTTTTGTGGTAATGATATCTTTTGAATTTCTTGGAATCGTAGACAACACTGGGCAATTTGTCATATTGTTTCGTCCATCATTCTTCATAACTTCTGAATTGTTCATTATTGTCCCATACATCTTAAAGTCTCACATACAACTGACCCTCATCCATCTCTATTTCCTTAACATGTCTGTGGCTTAATTCTGAGATCATCGAGTTTTAACACGACTAAATACGTGTACATTTAACAACTGTATTAGGAGTATACTGTATTAATTATGCGTATTTGTTCAATTGTGTAGGTTCTTCGTGAAAATTAAAATAATTATGTTGCTTTTTGATATAGAAAAAAAATTGCATATAATCAGCGTACCTAAAGTCACAACATTGACAACATTTGCTGTCACAAATAAACATAAAATAATCATAATACTACAAAGTATATAATAATACAGTGAAACTTGGTTAAGTGGGACCTGGATAAGTGAGAAACCTCAATAACTGGAAGTCATGCTGAGGTCCCAACACTTTGGCACTGAATTACCTGTGTTAGTGGGACGAGGTAAACCTCTATATCTGGGATTTGTTCTTACGATTTATCATCATAGTTACCTCTACAACTGAGATAGCGAGTAAATTTTATATGCATAAACCTCTGTAACTGAGATAATATTGTTTGTTTATTCATTTTTATTCTACCTAGAAATTCCACCTCTATTAATGGACCTTCTGTAAATGAGACAGATATTTATTTATACCTGTATATCTGAGACACTGGGTAAGTGGAATACCTGTATAAGTGAAACGATATTACTGGTCCCTTGATGTCTCACTTAACCAGGTTTCACTGTATTTTCGAATTCGTAAAGGCAGACTGAATTAAAGTTAAATTTATTTAATATAAATATATACCTAAATAATAAATAATATGGGATGATGACAGTGTATGAAAATGAAATATCTAGTTAGTCCGTAAGTTACGTAATGAAAAAATATTAGACACGTATTTTTTATTTTGTCGTATATACAAACAACACTTAGATAAAACGAATTAAAGTTTAGGAGTGGGGGCTAAAACGTCATTTCTACGTATAAAATGTACATAGAAGTGACGTTACGCGACATTTCAAATCAATATATCGTCGAAAGTATTCGTTTCTGAAAATAATACAAAAATACGTGTCTAATGATTTAAAATAAGGTACCAGACGGTCATTAAAATAAAAATTAGGCATGTACCAATTCACGTACCTACTGTTAAGCAAAAATGTTGTCTTTGGCAAAAATACTAGAAGTACTTACAAATTCGCTACAGTTTCTTGACATTTTAAAAAAGTCGTTTAAATGCATTTGATGTTTGTTTGTATTGTTATTTGCTTTCTTAATTTTGTTATTTGCATTAAAATGGACATGAATGTAGTTAGAAACGAATAAAAGAAATTCTCCAGTCAGCTGTTTTGACAAATAAAGAAATGCCTTAAGTTGCCATTAGAGAGTTTGAAACGAGTTTTGACATTATATTTATGCAATCTATTTCAGATTTTTGTTTTAAAAATAAAGCATGGGTGAAAATAGTAAACCCGCAATATTAGAAATTATATTCTTATTACAATGAGTCAAATGATAAATTGATGGTCCTTTTTTAACTAGATCGCCCCAACTGTCACTAGTATTTGACACGTGACACGTACCTTCATGAATTTACCTGTTTTAAGGCCGTTTTTTCAATCATCAGTTATCTAACTCTTCACTGTAAAATAAAATTGACATAGGATAGTTTTTTTTATGGAAGAATTATTGTCAAATTAACTGATGATTGAAAAATCGGCTGTTATTCGATTAAGTGTATAACAGTCACCGCGTTGTATGTTGTAGATGCTGTTTATGAGTATGTTCCTCCAGTATGCCTTGAAACTAATCGAATTCTTCGTCAAATAAATTACGTGAGTGAGCCGGAAAACTTAATAATTACTTTTGTATGTCTTATTAAAGTTATAGTAGGGGAGCCCATGAAGGGATTTCGGTAGTTACTCGAGCGCGTCAGATTAACATATGGGGAAAAACTAGTGTCCTGTTAAATATACCCACCATATATCCGATCTGATTAGAAAGGGGGGACTAAAAATAAAAAAAAGTCTGACTAAATAAAGTCAGTTTCGTCAGACTAAGAGAAGGTAGGTCAATACCATGCTAAAGGAAGTGTATTTAAAAAATGTGCCCATTCCAACTTGATTTGCAAGAGTGGGGGGATTTTGAAGGGTTCTCGTTTGTACTCTCCAGAACATTCAACTCCACCATGCAAACTGGCAGATTAAGAGTTTTTTATTATCAAAGTCACATGAAGCATGTACATTATCAATATCTGACACGCTCGACCACTAGAACAAAAGTTACGCGTAACAGATTCAAAGATCTGTGGATTCCCCCTTCCCCCACCGGTGTAAGAAATTGTCACTAAACCATTTTTTCTTTCTATCAGCATATTTTTAAAATCCAGTAGGTCCCAACGACGCTCGAGTAAATCCAAATTTAGCATCGTGGGCTCCCCTACTATTATAATTATATAAAAACAGACAACGTTAAATTATCACATCAAAAAGAGAAATATCAGTATAAATAATTGAAAAGCAAAAATGATTAAACAGAAAATATAATCTATTTTAATAAAAATCAACATTGCTAACAAGAATCCTAATCTAGTTGTGTATTTAATTTAAAATGAAACATCAAATACTAGAATATAATTAAAAAACCGACGCCAGTGAATCACTTAAGCTTTTAATTCATTCGAGACGAGAACTAAATAGCAGCCATTTTATTAAACGTCTCAAGAGCTGGATTTCTTAGAAGATTCATTTAAAACTATGCTTTATTTTTATTTTAAATAAAATAAATATTTAAAAATCATAGTCTTATACTAATAAGAGCGTACTAACGCTCAGCTGATTTTCTGTTAATTACTTTCTTATTTTTGAACATTGACCGGAGTTATCTTAACCTTTCAAAAAAATAAGCTAAGGATCAATGACCTTCTTCATTCAAAATCTTGTCGCAATTCATTAGTTGTCAAAAATTCATTAGTTGAGGTTCTTCGAGAGGATGTAATGCCCCAAGTGGTGCAGGCGTACATAGGCCACGGTAACCGCTTACCATCAGGTGGGCCGTGTGCTTTTTTGCCACCGTCGTGGTATAAAATAAAACAAGTTTGAAAAAATAGTTTGCTAATACATACTCTATAATTATAATACGGACTACAATAATTACCATAATTGGGTACTTTTCTTAATCAAAAATAAATTATTTCAACTGTTCAATACAATGAAATATTAAAAAATAATCACACTTTAATAATTGATTTTAAGACTTAAGTTAGTCTTAATGGAGAATGCCCACGGCACTATGGACAAATGTACTGAATTCAACATTGTTGTGTCTCAATGAAATAATCTTTAAAATATTCGATGGCATGTCCAAATACTACCTCAAAAGATTTAACACAAAATACATTGGCATTTTCGAGATATTCACAAAATAAAATTACTATTTTGAGGTTATGTCCGACCAAAAATTAACTGATGAAAGCTATTTAAAAGGGTCTGAATGGGTTTACGGGTGTGCTTAGTATCTTTGAAGCATACTTATTTGTGTAAAATCTGTAACGTGTTAGCTATGTCAGGTGGCCAGTTACTGGTGGACACATGTGTCTACCTCACAAGTCTTATTGATTTAGATTTTGCGCATTTTTAAGTCTAACGCCCGCATTTCATGAAATTGCAAAGCATGGAAGGAACCGTTACTAAAATAGTCAATAAGCTCAGTGTTATATCTAGGTCCTACTCAAATCATAGATGTGGTAGGTATCATGACATGGCCTTTATAAATACCTACAGAGGGAAGAAACAAACAAAAACAAATACAATAAATAAAAGAATTCTTATTATTATTTTATATGACTGCCTCATTGGCCGAGTAGTCGATTCCCGGGTCGGGCAAAGTATTACTGGGTTCTGAAAAAATTCTCAGTAGTAGCACGGAGTCTGGAACTGTGCCCAGTATATGGCAGTAGGCTCACCCCCTATTACATGGGACTCATAACATAAATAGTGAAAAGTGGGTGTTACATTGTACAGTGGCATAATGTGCACCTCTGCCTACCCCTTCGGGGATAAAAGGCGTGATGTTATGTCATGATATTACTATTTCTTTTCATTTTTATGAGCAGTTGAGACATTGCATCACAGTCGCACTCGGCATGATCGTAACTCAACAAGTCCAGTTATTAGTGATAAACAACACATACGGTGCTGCGGCGTTAAAAGTATGTTTATTTTCAATGGATTGACAGGAATTACGGAGGAACTAAAAGGCTCGACTCGACGCAGAACATACCAAAATCAGCAGAAATAACAGTATTGTATTGCAAAAATATGACAGACGTGCAATAAACGTCAAATAAGGTTCTACCCATAATGATGAAAGCTATTTTTTTTTCTATTTCCGTAAACCAGCCAGTATTTCACAAATACAACATGGTGCTGATGCCGCCGTTTACAGTGAATGTTGTTACTTTATAATAATAGATTGAACAATCAATACAAAAAATTGAATACAATAAAAAAAATAACATTTAGGGAACGGAGAGTAAAGTTCCCTAAGATCGAAAAAGGAGGATCGTTCATCGATAGTCTCAGTATTCGGGCATTAGTCCGTAAACTGCTATGCTGTCATTTGACATGTGTCGGCACAGACATACCTATAAATGGCGTACTATAACTCCGGAAACATAAAATTACTAATTAATTTTCAAAAAACTATCCCAATATAAATATCATTCAAAGTCTTTTTAA
The DNA here is from genome assembly GCA_038387885.1 of Spodoptera picta. Lineage (NCBI taxonomy): Eukaryota > Metazoa > Arthropoda > Insecta > Lepidoptera > Noctuidae > Spodoptera > Spodoptera picta. The sequence goes on along the minus strand of JAZHFQ010000036.1, from coordinate 3,009,956 downwards.
AAATATATTTTTATTTTAGATATTTCATGCCGTTTGAGATTTTGAGACACAAGTAATTTATCAAGAGTACTGTCCATGGGCATTCTCCTTTAGTATTATTCCAGCAAATTTAAAAAATAAGCATGCTATTTGACGCTAAAAAAACGTGACGTCACAATACAATCTCGTACAACATTTATAGAATAGAAGAAAAAGACTTGAGTGGCACACAAGTACAGCTACTAAAAACAGCAACAATTGGGTAGTTGACAGGGTATGTAAATTAAAAATGTAGTCCGTCAGTAAAATAAGAAAATATTTTTTTATATTGTCATACAAGAAGACACACTTAGATAAATCAGATTTAAGTTTAGGAGTGGGAGGTCGCTACGTCATACATTCCTATCAACTCATGAAGTCGCACGATATTAATCAAATCAATATGTCGTCGAAAGTGTGTAACTTTGAACGAATAGAAAAAAACCGTGTTGTTTAAAATTGTTTAAAATGATCTACAAACGCATATATAACAAAAATAGGAAAATACCCTATTATAGTAAATCAGACTATCAGATATTGTAAGGAGGATGGTTGACACTTCAGGTGATTGATAGGCTCACTTGGGTAAAGGTTAAGCCTAAGGTTAAGGTTAAATTAAAGACTGGCAGCATTGCCACGTTGAATGGCAATCCATTCAACGTGACAATGCTGCCAGTCTTTTGGGCATCTTACCTCACGATAGCCATGAGGAAAATATTTTTGATAGGTACCTTAACTCGCCGAGTACCGGTTTTGTAGACACAATTATAAAACAATAGGTTGCGGTCACCGGTGACCACTTGGTGTTTGACAGTTTAAGCAACCATTTTTTAAGGTGTAAATCTATATTATCTATACTAATATTATAAAGAGGAAAGATTAGTACCTATTTTTGTATGTTTGTATGTTTGTAATGAATAGGCTCAAAAATTCTTTCACCAATATAATGCTAGAGGTACATTCTTCCAATTTGACATAAGCTACATTTCATTTTGAAAAAAATAGGGGATCCTTGGTAAAATTTGAACAATGTAACCGAAGGTGTAGACAAATGAGTCTTAAAATGTCTTTCGTCGAATGCGCTGCCGAAACTATTAGCGATAGGACAAAATAATATAAAACAATATTGAAGAACATCATAATGTCTAAAAAAAACTGCGCGGTAGCATATGTCCAACTATTGTAGTTATGTCACTACTCTACCCCGTGCGAAGCCGGGACGGGCTGCTAGTATTATATATTTTAGTTTTCATTTAAATAAGTCCTGTTAAAGAGACTGGTCATCACGAAATCGATCAGAACAAATTTGTTTTTTCGTATCACAAAGTCTAACTTCGTCTTGAATGTGGTCTCGACCCTCGAATAATGTATAGAACTTAAATCTTTCTTGAAAAGTAACGTACTTTCCAAACCACAATGTGATTACAAAACTAATGTATTCAATTTATCAGAATTGCCCATTTTAATCCGAACATCAAACATAGACAAGGGTTCTTAAGATTTTCAATATTGTTACTTCAATATAAGCTTAAGATTTTCTGAAAAATCTATTTCAACTACAAATAGAAACTTGGATTTAATATTTATGTTTTAATACATTTTCAATGAAAAAGTACAAAGGTAAACATTTGTTAGGGGACTGAGTGACTAAAATAAATAAGATATTAACGTTGAGGCTGGAATATATTTGGCCATTTTGTTATACCTAGTGATGTAGTGACTGTTTGAATGAGGTGGTGGAGTCATGTTTGGGACGGATTGACTGGAGTGATATCGGGTTTGAACCGGCTAAGAAAACCGGCGCAAAACAAAGCTTGGATTTTAATTATTAACTTTATTATTTTTTGTTTTTTTTTAAAACCTAATGCAAAAACCAAAAGGTTCAGCAATAAGGTTGTAGTCGATAAAAAGAATATTAAGATTAACAATTAATCGCAGGTTCAATCTAATTATAATCCAAACAACGCAAGTATTCAAATTTGCTCAGACTTTAATTACAGGTACAGTTCGTTGTATAATAAAATGTCTGCAACGTTATGTCTTAAAAATTATTTGAAAAAAAAAAACATTACATGCTATCAAATCAGTCTTAATGAGGTACTTATTAGCTAAAGAAAATCTGCAACAAAGATCCGAATCTTTCCTTGTAACTTGAAATTCTTGTGTACACATTGATTTGCAAGGTTGAAACTTGAAATTCGTTCGTTACTGAACATTACTAGAATGTATCAGCAAAAACGATGTAATAAAGTATTTTGTTTTGGATTAGCTATTGGTTTAATGAATTCTATAATTATGAACGTGTTAACTACAAAATCTAGACAGCAGACGCAGAAGCAGATAAATCGTTCAAATCTTGAAGCAGCTGTATGTGAAATATAAGAAAAAACAATCAAACAAATTGAAGAAAAAAAATTACTCAGCAGCGATTAGCACTAGCCTCAGTACACAGAAAACACACACTTCACACAAGACAAACAGAGTACAAAATTCGAAACCGAGACCCAATTACAAACTCATTCATTTCAGCATCACAACTCTCCGCTGTGACGTCACAGTAACGGACGGTACTTATTTCATTAATCCAACAGTCCAGGGTCACTAACTAGCCGAAGGTAGAACGGAAAGTTCCAGAAGTTTGTTTTTTGTTAGTTAATTAGTGCTAAAGACAACCAACGAGTGGCGCTAGTTAGGCGAACTTTTTCTATACTTCACTTGGGACGTTGCGGGAATGTTGATAACCGGTTTTTTGCGGTAAATACTAGTTTTTTGTATTGTTTTGGGGTTGATCCGTTGTTTGGGCCTTTTCTGTTTTATATAAGACAACTTCATTCAAAAAGTATGGTATAGCAATGACAAGCAAGTATAACTAATACAATTACTGGGTTGGGGAATTTGACAACATTTATTATAGTTACAATATTTATTTTGGTTACAATATTTATCTTCGTTTTGATAATAATTTTTACATAACACAACATCACGCCTTTTTATTCACCAAGCGGTGGGCAGAGGTGCACATTACAGCACTTGGTGCTACTGTACAATGTAACACCCACTTTTATATTATTTATGTTATGAGTCCCATGTAATAGGGGGTGAGCCTATTGCCATATACCGGGCACAGTTCCTTTTACTTTTTAATTCGGAGTAAAATGTTCACTGCAAGATTGAGTCTGTGTATTAAAAAGCTTAAGTACACAAACATATTCCATCTTAACTAAAATCGCGGTTTACTCACGTGAATATACTGAGAAAGGCTCTACTAAATTCGAACCACAGAGAGAGAGCCCCTCTGTGGGTCGAATCTAGTCTCGGTCTGCGGTAGCGGCGACCGCGCACGCGCTCATGAGGAATAACCCGTGATTTTAGTTAATTTAGTATGTCTCACGATAGTTATTATAAAAAAATATTCCATCTTGTCTAATTCATAAATATAACAATTTATCATGCAGAAAATTAAAAGAACGCTTATTTAATTTATGTCTTCATCTGTCAAACTTTGATATGCGTCAATTTAAAATGATGTCAATGTTCATTAAAATCATGACACTTCTGCAGATTACTTTGTTGACGAAGACAATTATTTTAGTTGCATTAATTACTTCTAGGAGTTTACAGTTGTAAATTTTAACAGCCTTAGATTAGTAGACCCTGGACCCATTCTTGATGCAGCTAAAATTAAACCCATTGAGTATATATTATACTGGAGATGAAGTTGATAACTTTGTTCTAAAATAATATGTATGTAATTTTCTTTATTACCCTCGTCTGTTACTTTGACTGCCGATAAAAAACTGTTGAAGGTAAATCCTCCGCTAAAGTCGGTCACCGGACACCCCCATGGCGTTTAACGTGTTAAATAAATAACTGTGTACTTTATATGGATGCAAGTTTTCCAAATGTATAAGCAGAATTTTACTCATCACACACACATACTTGTCACAATTTGTGTTATGACTTCTATACTGTAACATAGTGTTTTAAGCCGGGTGACGTTTGACGTTGACTGCCACGGGACATCAATAAGTTATCTGTGCTCTCTTCCTCTTTCCCCCTAAACGCCGGCGCGGTGCATCGAATGACGGCGTAAAATATTTGTAAATTACAATAAAATTATTTTCAACTTAACTACTACTTTTAATGTAACTAAACAATACAATATAATATGATCTTCTTCTCTTCTTAGTTGATTATCTCACTGCTGAGAATCGTGACTACTTCTGATTGTGCTCACTAGTTGTCACCACTTTCTCGTTCCGATTCTTGGAGCATTGCAACATTCATGGGTATCTCCAGCTCCTTGGATATTTGGTCAAACCACCGTATGGGACTCCGGCCTCTCGGTCTATTTTCTTCGAATTTCGAACTCCATTATGAAACAAGTAAACTATAGAGACACTATACGATTTTTGTTAAGGGGAAAATCGTCGAATGAAGCTCCCACCTGGGTAAGGCGGGACGGAGTGTCAGACTCTTACTAACTAAAAACCACCCCGTTCCTTCTCCTGCACGTCGAGCCGGAGCCCCGGTAACCCGTTAGGTTCTCCGCGACTCCGAATCGGCATCGGCCCGGTTGGGCCCCATCTGTGGTAGTCTGATGGCTCTTTGAGGCGCGCGCAGAACGCGACTCGCCGTACGCTCGGGTCGGTCCGCAGGCCCGCGCTTACGGTGGCCGGAGATCGCCCCGCGATCCCCGACGCCCGGTGTGTCCTTCGCGATGGCTGGGTTGCGAGGAGGCAGCGACACTATACGATAGGATGTGAAAATAATAATATTCTATTACACACCGGCTTACCTACAATGTGTCCGTGCTACTAAACGAAACCAAGACATTTTCACGAAATTTCTACAGACTATATCGATGACCTTGAACAAAATTCGATCACAGCTTGACCGCAACACCAAACAATTTCCATTACAATGCAGAACAACATTATAATGCCACCGAGAACTTATTTACTCTAAATCGAGTGCTTATTGCAAACAATTCGAGTCACAATACTGTCTAAGTATCAGGGCACCTTCAATGGCTCTCGAAGACGCTAAAATATTCAGCTCACGCAAGTCTAAGTCCTGACTTTGGTATAGGCAGTTTTATGTTTTGTTATGTTAAATAGAAGATCATAATCTCTGTCTGAGGTCTGGAATGAGATACTTAAGTCTTAATAGGTTTTTCTCATTTGAATAGTAAAAAATATAGTTTAGTTAACTGCTAATTTATTTATGGGAAATGATATTCTAATGTGAAAGTTCTTGACTTTATGAAAATGAAATGAAATCTGTTTAGCATAGGTGGACATAGTCAATCGATTTTTATTTTTTTATTATGTGAATTCTACATAAGATGACATCGCGCCTTTTTATTCCTTAAGGGTAACACCCACTTTTCACTATTTATGTTATGAGCCCCATGTAATAGGAGGTGAACCTATTACGATGTATATGTGACTTCTAACACACATTATTTCACGTGAGTGTTAAATTAATATACAATTTACAACAAAAAAAAATTAAATATGAAAAACAATCAAAACTTTCAAAGTCTAGGACAAAAATATTCAAAGCTACCTCAGAGTAACTTGGCATTTGGCTACTATAAAATATTTTATTGTTTGCCATAAAAAAGAGCAAAACTAAAAATGGAAAGCGTATTGACAGCAATATGGAAGGTTTGGCGGTAACTCGTAAAATATTTTCATTAAGAGTGACGGGGAGTGGAATGTCAAGTTCAAAAAGTCTTTAATTTTTTTAAACGTATATGAAATAATTGATTCTTATTCACTTACCTGCTATATAAATTAGAATAGGGTAGTGGACAGTGTATGAAAATTAAAAATGTAATTTGTCCGTCAGTTAGGTAGATAATGATAAAATATTAGACACATATTTTTTATTTTGTCGTATAAGAAAATAACACTAAGAAAAAACGGAGTTAAGTTTGGGAGTAGGTTCGTTACGTTACGCTTCCCTATAAAATGTGGTAAATCTTGACGTCACACGATATTTTAAATCAATATATCGTCGAAAATGTTAAATTTTGTAAAAAAAGGGAAAAGCCCTTGTCTAATATATTAAAATAATCTACCAGATGGACATTAAAAAAAAAATTCTACTACCCTAATTTAAATTAATGCCACTTTGATTGGTATTTTTTATAGAATGAAATAACACTTCTCTAAATGTTTAAGAACGTTTCTGGCACTAAGAACGGTTACTCTGGGCAATATAATTTATTTTCTATTTGCTAAAAATAAAATCGTAGGGAAGTAAAAACTACCCAATGCATATTTTTTTAAAAGAATGCATGACTGATGATCTACAATCCACACCGAAACCAAAAATATGGTATTTAGAATTTTTGACAATTTTTCTGCATGTATGTCTGGGTTAAACTCAAAAAGCACTACCTTGATTAACTTCAAATTTTGCATGAATATTACTAAAAGGTCGGGTCAACATATAGGCTAAATATTATTACTCCATCACCTACGGGGGAGGAGCTGTAAATCACTGTTCCACGCGGACGAAGTCGTGGACACAGCTAGTATTTATATACATATACCTCTAATATCTAGTAGTAATGATGATAAGTAATTTGTATAATAAAAATATAGTTTATACATCAAAGTTCTTCTTTTATAACACATCGTACATATTCATTGTAAAGTGATGGCTTGAAAAATATTGAACCTAGAAGCACTTTAGTTCTTACATTTCAGCAAGAATGTATTTTATGGTAAAATTTTATTATTTCGCTTCAACAATAGTGGAATAGACGTGAAAAAGTTACAAAGTTTCAAAAAGTTGTAGGTAAGTACTTATTATTCTATAAGTAAGGTGAATGGTTAATCATTTGGTTGAATAGAAATAGCATTTGAATAGAAAGTGTTTCGATATCTATAGGCGTTAAAATCTATTGATTGATACGAAAGATTTAAGTATCAAATTCAGTTGAAGTTAAAGTCTAAGAAATAATATATCCATGAACATAGAAATATTGATAGCTACATAAAAATTAATGAGAAAAAATGAATCATGATTTTAAGTGATCAACATAATTAGGTAGATTATGTTATATTTCAATTGCTGGTTGTTGTACCTCTAAGTTGGTTACATGCTGCCTCCGGTAACCTCACTCACATGACGAACCACAAAACAAGCATTGTTTCACGTCTGAGGCCGAGAGGCCGTGGTATCACACCTGTCGAGCCGGTCCATTTGTGCCGAAGCATGGTAGTCCCACACTTAAACACAATGATTAAAAGTAAGTATTATTTTCTTAATTGCTTAAAAACCTGCAATTCCAGTCACCTTGTCAAATGTCATACATCTTCTATATTTTTACATAATATAATAAAATCGTAGGAAAGTGCAAACTGTATGTTAAATATTTTTTTTAAAATACTTAATGATTGGGTGTGTGATCTACAAACGGCACCGAAGCTAAAAATATGGTTTATAGATTTGTTGTCTGTTTGTCTTGACTGCCTCGTTGGCCGAGTGGTCGCAAGTGCGACTGCCGAGCAAGGGGTCTCGGGTTCGATTCCCGGGTCGGGCAAAGTATTACTGGGTTTTAAAAAAAACTCAGTAGTAGCACGGAGTCTGGAATTGTGCCCGGTATATGGCAATAGGCTCACCCCCCTATTACATGGGACTCATAACATAAATAGTGAAAAGTGGGTGTTACATTGTACAGTGGCATAATGTGCACCTCTGCCTACCCCTTCGGGATAAAAGGCGTGATGTTATGTTATGTTATGTTATGTCTGTTTGTCTGTTTGTATGTCCGGGCTAAACTCAAAAAGAACTGCATGGATTTACTTCAAATTTTGCATGAATATTACTAACAAGTCGGATCAACATATAGGCTACATACATATTATCAATCACGCTATCACCTACGGGGGAAGAGCTGTGAATCACTATAACACGCGAACGAAGTCGCGGTTAACAGTTAGTGATACATACATAACGTATTGACCCTGTAAGTGGGCCGACTTATCGGATTACCATACGGACATACATACATATATACATACATTATGTATAACCTTATAATACATCCCCGATCTGTCAATTAATTATTCATTGTAGAAGCACTCCCTAATCTATGGTCGTCTAATCATATTAAATTGGGCTGATTGTTTGTTTGTATGCTCACGTCTGGATTACAGTCGGGTAGATCAGGTCACGCTTATATGCACTATGCAAGATTATAAATGTATATTTTATTTTGGTCAATAATATCAAATATCAGAACTTTATAATTTCGCAGTATCTTTTTATCTAAGGTAGAATCTGACAGATATTATCTGTAAAATTCAAACAAGAAAGCTAGATACTGAAAAAAGTGTTCATGGGTGGCGCTGATAGTTTTAACATCAGGTGATTCGTCTATTTGTTGGCAATCCATAAGAAAAAACAATTTGTAGATTTCATTTATTAGCGTACCCGGGTAATAGGTTATTACAAATTCCTGAAGCAAGACTCTAGAACTATTTTGAACAGCCATTATTACAACAAATTACACAACATAATTTGAAGTAAGAAAATTGCCAGGAACCAAGAAAAAAAAATACATGAACAAAGTCGCGTGCAACCTCCTTCTCAATTGTACGTTGAGTTCACGGCCTGGAGTTCTCGGTGGTTAATAGAGCTATTGCAGTAGTAGTATATACTTAACATAAGCTTGTTGTTAGACCATGTTGCTGAGGTTAATCTTATCTGTATTGATATACATCGCATATTAGCCATTGTTTAGTTGTTTTAGTGTTTAGGTGAATATCATAATATACCTCTAATATACCAAATCAGTACGACCTGAAGAATCAAACCTGTGAGAAAAGACCAACTTCTCCTTAAAGGGTATCCTACTCCAATCCAACGTATTGTAACTCCTCTGTTGTTGCGCGTGTCCATGGGTGACGCTGATCGTTTAGGATCATGGGGCTTACTCTTGAATACAATTCCGATCGATCGACTCTAAACTTCCGAATTCTAAATGCTATTTTGTGGTTTTTAGTCAGTAGGAATCCGACACTCGCTCTCGCATCACCAATCACAAATTTTCCCCCTTAAAAATAAGCTTTTCAAGGGGGAAAAACAATCCCGATTTTCCACAACAATCATCAAATTCCTAATCCCAAAAGGCCGGTAACGCACTTGTAACACTTTTGGTGTTTCGGGAGTCCATGGACGACGCTGATTGCTTACCATCAGGTAATCTATCTGCTCGTTTACCGGATTATTCCATAACTAACAACGTAAAAAAATACAGGTTAAGTCGAGTATAATCACTATCTTAAGATTATTATAGAATAGAGCTATAATTGTAGTATTCTCTACCTAACATAAGCCTGTTGCTAAATCTTGGCGCAGCGGTTAATGTACTGATGTAGGTACATCGTATTTGTATCTGAATAATGGACGACCTATAGTACCTCTAATAACAATATTGCTGAGTCGACTGAGGGCTAAAATGAATTACTGATTTCGTCTTCAGATTGATGTTTCATTTTTCAAATTAGTTTAAATTACAATTAACATATATGAAGTCTGAAACAATATCTTATTTTAATTAAGGAACGTTGTCATATATAAGGTGCTGTATTATTATATTACGTGTAATAAGACGAGTTAAATTGACTGCCTCGTTGGCGGAGTGCTCGCAAGTGTCGCCCGGCAAGGGGTCTCGGGTTCGATTCCCGGGTTGGGAAAAGTATTATTGAGTTTATTGAAAATTCGCAGAAGTAGCACAGACTCTGGAATTGTGCCCGGTAAATGGCAGTAGGCTCACTCCCTATTACTTGGGACTCATAACATAAATAGTGAAAAGTGGGTGTTACATTGTTCAAAAGCATAATCGGCATCTCTGCCTACCCTTTCGGGGTTAAAAGGCGTGATGTTATGTTATGTGCAATATGAATGTATAAATC